>OX375882.1:36680127-37280127 GCA_947359465.1 Metellina segmentata
TCATACTTCTGGACCTACTTGTATTACGGCTCAAATCAGCCCCTTTGCGTTTTCTTGGCATTGCTCACTGTACAAAACACATGTAAATAGAATTAATGAAATAACTTCATTGCGCTCAGCTCGTGTATCTTCTGATTGTTCTTGACGCAATTGCTGCATGCTCACACGTGCATCAGCATCGGCCAGGATTATAGCGAAAATATTAGTTTTGTGAAAAAAAAATTGAAACAATAGTTGTAAAAAATTCAAATAATTATATAAAAAAAGTATACTTACAACACAAAAGCCGTTGTTGGTTGGAGCTCGTGACACGTGTTGAGTACTTTTAAGGTTATGTAAATCACTTGTTTAACTAAAACTTGATTAACTGAACTAATCGTGCCAAAGACACGCGCGGCAAATTTTAAGAATCTAAGATTGGTAACACTAAGCATATATCAGGATTAAACTTTAATAATAAAAATAAATGTTTATTTTCTTAAAAATAATTTATCACTTAGGGGTATGGAAAATAGATAGTAGCCGATTCTCAGACCTACTGAATACGCATATAAAATTTGGTAAAAATCGGTAAAGCCGTTTCGGAGGAGTACGGTAACTAACATTGTGACATGGAAATTTTATATATTAGATATTAATATATATATATATATATATATATATATTAATATATATATATATATATATAATATATATATATATATATTATGCATAAAATGCATGGTTAACATCACGATGTATCGTGATGTTAGAATGCCGATGTATCACGATGTCAAAATTTGAACATCGCCCAGGCCTACTGTATATATATTTTCGATAATAAAGAAAATTTAAATTTGGAAAATATTTTTGTTTAAATATTATATTTTGTAAACCAGTGGTCCCCAACCCCCGGGCCGGTACCGGTCTGTGGATCAAATGGTACCGGGCCGCCCAGGGAATATTAAGTTATTTCCATTTTATTTACTTTGGTGTATTTGTCTCGGGTTTGTGCGGTCTTATCTATGAAATGTCCACTCAAATTAGGAGGCGGTAAATCGGAACTTGAAATTTGTTCTGTAACTAGAGCTACAATTATGATTTCTGAATTCTGTATGTCTCTATTTTCCAATTTTGACAACTGTTTTCAAGTTGGCAGACAAAGTAGCTACATTTAAAGCCAGACTGAAGTTGTGGGGACGGCGCGTGAACAGAGGCATTTTGGGCATGTTTCAGACATTAGCGGAGATTTTAGGCGAGACTGAGCCTAAACATTTATTCTCCTACTTAAATTAGCACTTAAATTCCTATTGCCATTCCCGACAACCTATCTGTGTTAAGCGGGGTTTTCTGCAGTGACAACAACGAAAACAAAACAACGGAATAAACTGGACATAAGCAACACACTTTGGGTGTCATTGTCTCCTATTATCCCCAGATGAAACCGTCTCGTTGCAAAGAAACAAGCTCAGGGTTCTCCTTGATTTAGCGTTCTAGTGAGTTAAAATGTTAAATCACATTATATTCATTTTTTTGTGTAACTGTATTTTATTTTGAAGGCATGTTTAAATACAATTAAATTAAAATTATTAAATCAAAAGAATCTAAAATATAAACAATTAACGCCCCCCCCCCTCAGCGGGCAGCGTTAAAATTATCAAACGTTGATCCGGTCCGCAGCGATATAAAGGTTGGGGAGCACTGTTGTAAACAATCCTTTCTGCTAGGACACATGTCTTCATTGATGCGAGCGAAGCAAGCATAGGTTCGCGCAGCAAAGCAATCCTCCTGGGGTTGGCGAGCAGGGGACAGGCAACCTAGTTACTTATAAAACATCTGAACTGTTATAAGAGGAAAGCAACTTTGGTGATAAGAATAAGAATCATTTGTAATGCACTCACCCCAGATGTAAAAGGGGAAGAAATCTGCCATTTAGAGAAGCAATGATCAGAATTTGTAAGCAGTAGTCTAAAGGTTAAAATGCAATGATATTTTCCATCTAGACTAGTTTTCATTACTAGGTAAAATTAGACAGTTGAATAATCATTAAATAAAAAAATGCACATCTGTACTACTTTTTAAACAAATTCCTACTTACCCGAAGTTTAATCAAAAAATGGAAAATGTGTGACACATCATTCAAATGCAGTCTCTCTAAAGCAATGATGAAACTATATCACCTGAAATGTAAAATTAGAAAACCAATCTAATGCATTCAAAAATGATGAAAGGAAAACAAAAGTAGTTTTTTGAAATCATCATTTAACAAATAATTAACTAGTGTGTAAAAAAGACTAAATTCCTTCTTAAAAGTAAGAAATTGTTGTATAATAGAATATATGGTTAGATTTCCGGGTAAAAAATAATGGTGGAGTGGTAGCAAACGGGACAGTCCTTTTCTCTCGCCAATGTGGTAACCTTCCCTTTTGGATATTTTTATGGCAACCCTATTAAGAAGATTAGGATTAAAGACGCTATCTGATTGGAATTAAAACGTGTTTTGAAGTGAAATTAAACGTGCTCTGATTGGTTTCTCGTTTAACGATAAGAGATAACGACGCTTAATCCGCCACTTTGTTTTTTATCGTTTCACCGTGGTCTGTGTTTTATCGTTCATCGTGCATTTTTTTCTTGTTTAACTACTCCGTCTTTTTTTTTGAGGCCCGTTGTGTTGCTCTAGTACGACGTTAACTAAAAATTACCAGTTAATTACCGTGGTTTTTTTGTGTAAAGGTTGGTGTTTACTTCTTTTCAAGTTGAGAATGAGTCGTTCGCGAACTCGGATTGCCATGAATATATTTGCTTCCATTGTCAGGGCTATATTTATTTTAAACAACGGCGTAGAATATCCGAGATCAAGAAGCTTGACAATGATTCGCATTTTAAGGCTGTTCGTGGATCACGAGCGGAATGTGCAGCATATTGCCGAAAGGATGGTATATTCAAGGAGTTTGGTACTATTCCCGCAACTAATGTAGGCAGTAGCAAATTTGCAGATGTACTTGCTGCAGCTATAACACGGTGACATTGAGACCGTTGAGAGAGATTATCCGGGCATATTCCTCCGTTAAAAGACGAATATTCTTTCGTGCATCGAATTTTCTAGCGATTTATAATGTGGCGACAAAATGAGGGTAAGTTTAATTTTTCTATACTATTTCGCAAAAAATTACTATCAAATCCATAAAAATTGCTATCAAATCCATAGAAATTACTTTCAAATCCATTTATGCAAAGGTTCACAGTGTGAATTTTGCTACATGGACACCGCGCCATCTTGTTATGGCGATCTCCGCCATCTTGGTTTGGCGACCAAAACAAACGCCTTGGCGCTACAGTCCCGTTTGCGACCACTCCACCAAAATAATTATGGCATTTCCAAAAAAACAATGAAAAAATTAATTCACATTTGTAAGCACAAATTAAATCCTTTTAAAGAACCCACAATGAAGTCAAATCAATTAAAATCAATAAAATGTGCATTTAAATAACACGCCTTGTTGATACTAAGAAAAACAACTGTATAAACTTGTGTGACTGAAATCAGAAACAAGAACAAGTCCAGAGAATAATAAAAGTTGGTCAATACCTTTTTTGAGTTCCACATCGGAGACATGAAAAACTTCAGAATAAACAACCTTAAAAATTAAAACACGATCAAATTGCAAAACGTAAATATTTTTTTTTTCTGTAAGCCGAAATATATCGATATTTATAATCGAAAAATAATTATAAATTTGAATTGACAGTTTCTAACATGACCTATCGGAAGGTGTTTTTCGTGAGAACACCTTAAAATGAATATTCATCTTGAAATCTGAGTAACGTTTCTGTTGTAATTATTTCAAAGCAAAATTTTCTTTTGCTTTATAAATGAGAAACCACAAAATTTTATTTACGAACTGAACTGAAGAATAAATGACTGCCAGTTTGTTTATTTTTATAAAACCGTCGTATTTGCGGTGCTGGTGTTTGAAAAACACGTGCTGTATTTGAAATTGGTAAAAAAGTGGAACAAAGTATGGAGCAAACAAATGGATCCACGCCTGGAGTTGCTTCTATAAAATCAGAGTATGAATGAAATTGATTTTCTTGTTTCCATCTGGTTATAAATTAAAGGACGCGTGAACACAGTGCATATGTTTTGTGCTTTATTTTTTAATGTTTATCGTGTTTTATTTTTTTAGTTCTAGTTGAAATTTTGGTTTCGCTAACATTTAATTTCTCGTTTCTCCAATTTTTTAAAATCAAAGTGCAACGCATCCTTTTAAAGGGTTTCAATTTCTAAATTCTCATGAGACAGGATTTTTTTACCAATACCTTTCCCTGTGTCAAGATTTAAATCAAAGGATTTTTTTAAATCATTGATTTGAATCTCAACCAATCTTACATTTTTATAACTACGTAAGTATACCCTAGGAAAATCGCTAAACTCGTCAAATGCTTTAAACTTTCTGCACTCATGGTGAATACAGCACTAATAGCTACACTCAGTTCTGATCAGCTTTTGAAAAAATGTTTGCACTGGACACTTGCAAATAATCTGAGGTGTCTATGGACTAAGTAATCTGTTGAGTGCTGAATCAAGGATTCTGCCAAACAGTAAAGTAAAAAACAAGTTGACATCAATTTGAAAGTTTTGACAATGTTCATGCATAATTTGTAATATATTATGAACAATAAATCATTCATTTAAGTGTGGGAAGCATGGGAAAATATTGAACATTAATGTTATACTTTGAAAGTCTTTAGCTATTTATATTGTCCATGGCCCCACTAGTAGGCCTAAACTACTTGTTACTCCTTTAATTGACTGTTGCCAATGGCTTAACTATAGTGATTTTTCAACTACTTTTTTTTAATTGCAACAAATAAAAAATAACACAATTAATGTTATTAATAATTTATCAAATAAAAAGTACAACTCAGCTTTCTATTTGAAAGGAATAAAGTTTAAACTCTATGAACATCTTTCATTTTGCAAAATGCACCCTGAAACAGTCACCGGTCACTTTAAGAGTAGTAACCCATAACAAATATTTATCGAAATAGACTATAATTTACATCTGTCACTTGCACTTACTGATAAATTTGTTAACATGATGATGTAATTTACTCAAGAAAAACTATGTAGGATGTCAACTTGTGTTTAAAGTTAAACAAATGTTTTACCTTGCTTTTATTTTTTTAAATTAATTTTTTTAATGTACTAACATGTAACAAACTATGATTTTTAGTAAAATAAATATTGGTTTACATGTTATGTCAAAAACTGAATTTTGTATTTAACAAATTTATATATAGGTAATTATTATTAAAACAGTGTATATGGCCTACAAAAAATTAAAATTAAAAATATCTCATTTAAATTTAAAAAATCAGATTACTTGATTTTTTTGCACCCTGGCCCTTCCAATTTGTACTCATGGTGAAGTGCTATTTTAGTCATGGCACTACAAGAACAGTTGCTAGCTGGCTAGTCTCTATTATAAAGGAAGTGTTTGCTTGTAAGGTGTTCAGACAAATCTATAGCACTTAGAGCCATAAAATTTGGCACATAGGTTGTCCTAAAGGTGACTAAATGCACCTTGAAGCTCAAATTTTAAAATTTAAACTAGAACATGTTTTAGTTAATTTATTAGCTTTTTTCTTCCATGGGTTATTTTTCCAGCACCATTCTTTAGTGGTGAATGATGGTTGTCCAATGATGTCACTGGTCCAATATTGTTTCTTGCTTTTTTTCCTTCTCTATTTCACATGCTTTCTGTATTTAGTGTTAATAAGTTTCAGGGTATTCTTAATTACTCGCAGTTATACGCAGCTTAGTTTTTCTGCTGGTAGGAAAGCTTTTAGAAGTGAGGGAATGCCTGATCGCTTGTTTTGTGTTCATTTATGTCTGGATAAGCAACTTCTATTGTATTTCCTAAAGGTTAAACGGTTATTGGATTTCTTAAAGGTTGCACCGCTCCGATGAACTTAATTACTTTCCACTGAAAAAAATTCCCATTAATGCTTTTACATTTGATTTTGATGACATTGTTATTAATTTACATTTGTCAGAATCAGTGAAGTTTAGCTCTAACACTTTTTAAAAGCACGACTTCTTTTGAAATTGTAACATTTATGCAATTTTGTGGATCAGTGCAGTGCAAGGAATGGGTGACATGCACATTTCATGTCAGGTGGAGGTGGAACACTTTCTTAAAAATTATTGTTTCTTTATGTTTTCAGTATCAGTAAGGACATGAATGTTGTCAGGGGCAGCACCGTGCAGGTACTACTAGTAACTAATGAATACTAGTAATAACAACTAGTAAACTAACTACTACTAGTACTACTAAAATTTAATGAAGAGAATTGCGTGAATTCGTTGGGGTTCAACTCAAGAGGTCCTTGCTAACACCTATAAATCTTATGTCAGGCCCATCATTGACTATGGCTCCGAAATTTTGGTTACGGCTCTTTCTAAGCTTGATGTTGTTCAAAATTGTGCTCTGCGTTTAATCACTGGTGGAGCAAAATCTACTCCAATTCAATCTTTGGAACTTCAGAGTGGCGTAGAACCACTGTCTGATTGCCGAGATAGGGCTGCCCTTGTTCTCAGCGATAAATTGCTTAGAAATGGTAACAGCTACTGGCGGGGGTATAATCCCGCAATAAGCAATTAATTCAGGCAAATAACTTTTCTAAACCGTGTAAGGGAGATCAGCAACAGAATTGGCATGCCTGACATCTGTAGACAGCCTTGTATGGATGCCCTTGAGATGGACTGCACATACATTGCCAAGGCGGACTTCCAGTTGGTTCTTCCTTGCAACAAGACAGACTATACTGATGCTGAGTTGAGATCGTTTGCGATGGCTACCATCTACGAGAGATATCCTCTCCCTGACTGGCTCCATGTCTATAGTGATGGCTCTGCCGACCCTGAATCTAATAGGGCAGGTGCTGGGGTCTTTTGCCAATACTTCCAGCTGAGTAAGGCGGTTGGAAATTTCTGTGACAACTTTGATGGTGAGATTTATGCTGTTCTTATGGCTGTTGAGGCCCTTGCCACTAGAAGGGATAAGAAAATTGTTTTATTTATCGACTCAACCTCAGCAATTCAGGCTCTTACTGATAGAAACCATGTGTATTCAATGGCAGAGGAACAATGCAAAGAAACTATCAGTCGCCTCATTGAGGGTGGTAGTGAGATTGTTCTCCAGTGGATTCCAAGTCACTGTGGGATAAAGGGTAGCGAGGAAGCTGACAGATTGGCTAAATCGGCCCTCTCCCTGCCCCAACCTTCTCCACCTCTCCCTTTGCTGAACTGCAGGACTTACATAAATTCTCAGTTTAAGAAACAAAGAAAACTGCAGTATCAGAGGGATATACAGGGAAGAAGTTGGGATTGCGTATTGAGTAACAAGGAAAGAATCCCTACTGATCTAACAAGAGGGATTGGAGTGGCCTGTTTCCGCTTATTAACCGGACATGACTATCTCCAACAACACCTACATAAGATTGGGGTGGCTACCTCCCCGATCTGTCCGCTTTGTAGCGATGGTTTTATGAACAGACAACACCTTGCGGAGTGCTCTAGTTTACAGGACATTGACACCAGGGATACTTCTCCCCAAGGACTTTATTCGCTATATTGGACGGCAAGACAGCGTATGGCCGAAAGGCCTTGAGCTGGGCGTAGGATAAAAAAAAAGTAACTAATGAAATCTCAAAGCAGCAAAACTTCAACTAAACTTATGCAGCTGAAATTCAGGATAAATGTACACATAGCAGTAGATACTGAAAAATATTTGAATAAATATGTCTTTATTAAACAATCTATGATCCTTATAAAAGTAAAATTGATCACCTATTGCATAGAGTAGGTAATATTTTATGCTAAATAGATTGTCTTGCTATACCTTACTCATAGTAATATTCTCAAAATGATTGAATTTAACAAAAGTGTTAAAATGTTACCAAAAATAATTCAATATTATAATGATCTTATGCAAAGGTAATAAGTAAACCATTGCCATCAACCAAGCAAACTAAAATTGCTAAGAAATCTAATTGTTGATATGAAAACTCGTTTTCAATCCCACATTAATAGTTCGAGTTGCACATGATAGCTTGCATCGAAATTACCAATAGAAATTTGCTTTTTTAAGTTATCTGTTTTATAACTGATTAAAAATATAAAGTTCCTGAATAACTTTTTCTAAAGAACGAGAAAAACTGTAAATAAGTACAAGTGCTTTAAAATACGAATACTTTAGAATCACTTGTGAGATACCTGGTATCTCAAATACCCAACTCAGTAAGTGGGAAAGTAATTAAATTAAACTCCTCTTTTGGGGAAGCCTACGAGTGTTCTCTTCCTATGGGGATCCTTCGAGAGCCCATTGCAGTTGTTAGTGAGTGTCACAGAATCACCTATGGATAAGGGCAAAATGGTCAGCATGCACACAAGTTCACTGAGCCTTTCACTATCAAAATATGAGTTTATTTACCTGAGAAACTGATTTAATTAGAAAACTCTTAAACTATTTGCAAAAGTGATTAAAAGAAACATTTGTATTTATGAATAAATTACTCACAAAACCTGAAGTTGTTTCCTTACCATAGGAATATGTGGCTTCTCACACACAAACTTTAATCACAGACAATATAACTTGTTCATTACAAACTAAAGTTACATTGACTGGAAGAAACCAAATTCCTTTTGTCCATAAGATTATTGCCATTTACTCCCTTAGGTTTTACTAGAGGTATTAAAAGCATCACATGCTATGATGTCAATGATATGCATCAAGGTATTGTTTCAAATGCTTTGCCAAATGAACAAAGCAGAGGTGTAACATTTAGAATGAAAGTGTAAGGCAAATTCGCAGGAGTGTTATGCAACCCAATCAATGACAGCGAGCAATCAACAACAAAAAGAATCCCTCTAATCTGAAACCAGGAGGGCTGCTTTGCTAAGCATTCCTTGTACCTCTGACCTTACTGAACAATGGTTAAATTTGTCACTTTACTTCAAGGCAGGTATGAGTTAGAATCAAAAAAGTTAATATTTATGAAGAATAAAAATTAACTTTCAGCTTCACTAAACATTATTTTGCTATACAATTTAGTTTTTTTATTACATTTAACACTGATGATATTGTGGTTTATAATAATTTTTATTCTTGAGGAATTTTTAGTCTAAATTAAAAAGCAATAAAATGTGTCCCTCTGTTATTCAACAAATACATCTCTATAACTTGTTCCTTTCAGATATCTTGTACGTGACCATGTCCGTGAATTGGATCTGAACTTTGTGGCAACGAATGATAAGAAACGCATTAGGAACAAAGATGAAAGGGGTGATTCAGAAGACCCTCCTAAGAAAAAGCTGAAAGGACAAAACAAACATCGCCCTCGAAACCAGAAAACTCCAAAGTCGGATAAGTTGTGCTTTAAAATTGGTATAGACGGTTCCTGCCCTTTTGGGAACAGCTGTTGTTATAGTCACGATGTATCCACATATTTGGCTAACAAACCTCCTGATTTGGGTTCAAGTTGCTATTTGTACAGAACATTTGGAAAATGTCCATATAGCTTTTCTTGTCGGTTTGGTGCTGATCATATAAAAGATGGTAAGAGTTTAATTTTAGAAGAAAAGTGGGCCGAATATAAAGATCAGAAATTGCACTTGAACACATTATCTAAAGAGTTGCAAATATCTCTAAGAAGACGAGAGTATAATTTCGAAAAATCCAGTGAAGCTCTAAGAAATTTTAGCATTACTGTAAAAAGCAATAAGTGCAATAGACATATCTCTCATTCTAATGCAACTGAAGCTCCAAAAACAAATGATGTAACTAAAGAAGAAATAGACATTGATACTAAAACTGATGAAAAACACATGATTGTCAATCAACCTAAATCTGGTGTAGATGTTGCAAATACATCTGATGAAAACTTACAGGAATCTACTAATCCAGTACTTAACTTAGAAAATTCAACACATGATGTTGATTTAAACTCTAAAAGTGAAGAAACACAAAAAGAAATATCCAATTGTGATCATCCTATTCCTGAGTCGCATGTTTCTGTTCCAAATAAAATTATTGATGACATACTTTTTGAACCTCAAGTTAAGAAGGTAACAGTATAGGATATATTTTCTTTTATTCATTTATTATTGTTATTTATTCCTTGAAAAATTATTTGCCTAAAGGATAAAAATAGTCAAAATGCAAAAAAAAAAGAGGAAATATGAGCCTTTTTTTTCCCAAATGAGAAAAAGAATTGGATGAAACATGTAATAAACAATTATTGATTGATACCATCAATTCTTAAGTTCTATGTAGCACTTGTGAATGTACTTATTATAAACATGTATATAAGAAAGTATATTATCTACAAATGCAATATTTAAAGCACCTCTAGAGCTATTGTGGCAATTTCGAACAATATCATAATGGAGCATGCATTTTGGCAATTCGAAACAGAATTGCATATATTTTAATATATGATTTTGCGGATCTTTCACATTTTAATCTTTCACATTTCAATGATATAACTTGATTTAACTCATTAATTTGATAACTAAGAGGTCCTGTGCCTTCTGGAAACTTAAAAATAATACCTTGTGTTTTTTAACTGGAAAACATGAAAAGGTTGGGGATTTTGTTCATAATAAGTGCTTAAGAATTAACTTTTTTAAATATATTCTTTTTACTCTCATTTTATTTGTTTCTTTTTCAATGAACCATTATTTTTATTAATGCAGATCAATTAACCTTGAAAAGTAAGAAGCCCTAATGCTTACAAAATAAAAATAGTTTGCCTAGTATTCCCTTGCCTATATTTTGCCTACCCATAAATTTTAGCAATATCAAATCCTTTAAGAAATTTTCTCTATGAGAAAAATATTACATCCCTAGATTAAAAAGACCTTTCCAAAGGATATACCTACATTCTTTGGAATAGTGAAAACTAATTTAAATTCTTTAAAAATAAACTTCTCTTTTATGTATTAAAAAGGTGTTACTAGACTATATGTGAGGTAGAATTTCACTTTCTTACATTTTATCTTTATTCACTTTTAATTGTTTTTATACCTTTTGTCTATTTTAGATTGATTTCAAAGACAAACTGTATTTGGCACCCCTAACTACAGTAAGTATTTCTTATAAGTTGACATTGATATTGTTTTTCAATTGAGTTTTGATGAATCAACAAATAAAATTCAGTACTCAAATGAATGCTCCTCACTTTTATTCTGGATGCATTGGTTTAATTTTTATCCCTTAACAAGAATAAATTTTCTCAACTCGTTAATTTCTGTGAAATAGCCCTTGAATAGTGTTCCTTGAGCTTTGTTAAATCTGCCTTCCTGAATTTTATAAATTCAATTAGATTTTTGTGAACTATATATTTTTGTCATTTTTTTTATTTTTTTTTATTTACAGGAAGGAATAAAAATATTTAATTTCTAACCATACAAGTATCCAAAAAAGTGTTCAATTTTTTAATTAATCACTAGATGTAATTCTCAGAATCTTCAATCTTTAGAATAATGTTACATAACTATTTTATAATCTTTCTTTAGTGAACTAAGAATTTTTATGTTATAAAACTCACTATGTTTTTTATAATTTTACTAGACTTATGTACCCACTAACACTTTCCTTTCTGAATATAAATTTGTTTATCAAATGAATTGGGGTTTAAATTTGCTCCTTTAATGTCAAATTAAAGATTTCAGTTGCGAAAAAAAAAATTTGTGTGAAGGTGAATTTGAGAGTATAGAACAGGTTTTTAGCATTCTTTTAGAGTGGTACATATATATACCATCACATAAGAGAGGAAATTATTATGACAAGATCTTCAAAAGTACTTATAACCAAACTATATTAAAAAATAAGTAAAGTTATCAAGTATATATTTTTTCCACTACCCTACAATATTGAACTGGACACCAACAGATTTGCTTAAAATCCGAGTGCATGTCAGATTTTATGCAAATCCAGTGCTCGCATGTGACCTGTTAAGGTTAAATACAATATGCGAAGTGGTAACGTCGTTAGTTCTGTGTGAAATTGTGACAATGTGTCTAAACAAAATAAACTTAGAAAGAAACTTTGAAAGAGGTGTTATTGTTGGTTGTCACATTAGTGGCAAGTCTATTTGCACAATTGCGGTAGAATGATCACAGTCAACTGTTGGTGATGTCCTAAAGAAGCTGAAGACTACGAGAGTTGGGACACGAACTGCACACGTTGGTCGTCACATTAAACTGACCAAACGGGATCCTGAAATGTGAGGTTTGCAAGAACCGCAAGAAACCACTCCAAATCATCAACAGGCAGCAGGGGTTATGGTGCACCCCAATACTTTGCGGAAAGAACTTCATGCCCTCAGTTTCCACGTATGTGTTGCCGTACACAAACCAAACATCGCCCCATCCAACAAAGCCAGCAGACAGACTCACTTCGTGTTTGCAATGTCACGACTACACTGTGGACTATTGGAAAACTGTTTTATGGAGCGACGAGCCATGCTACATGCTCTTCCAGTCAGATGGGTGTGCTTGGGTTTGGGCGAATGCCAGGCGAACATCTGTTACCTGAGTGCATTATTCCAACTATCAAGTTCGGTGGTAGTGTACTTGTTTGGGGGTGTTTTTACATTTTGGACAATCAGGTCTTTCCTACCCTCTGGCAATTTTATGGAATGGACGAATGTTACTTCCAGGACGACAACACTCCAAGTCATGTTGCAGTATCTGTCAAGCAGTGGTATCAAGATCTACAGCTGAGCTGGTTACATTCTTGCAGCATGAATTGACATAAATACCCATATAGCTGTGTATTAAAACCTTGTTGAAAGGTATGCCCAGAAGGGTTGCTAGTGTAATTGCAGCAGCACATGGGGGACCATCCCCCTATTAAAGCATGTATTCTTTCCCTTAACCATCACATCTTGCAGCCTGGCCCATTATTGTATAAACAGAGGCTATTCGCACATTTTTTAGACGATTTTGGTTAGCGGTAATAAAAAGTTGTTTGCTGCAAAAGAAATAATAGTCAAAATTATCGTCTGCGGCTTGAAAGGTTTGTTTTTATTAAAAATGGCGTTTTTAACAAAGCAGTGGTTCGAAGGCTATATTTATGCTCTTTCCGAAAAGAAATATTCATATTCCGTTATCCAAAATTGGAGCCTCAAGGGGGACTAAAATTCCAAACAAGTATCCTAGGAAGAAACGGACATCTTCGACTATTGCAAAGGTACGTTGTTTAATGTTAAAAGAAAATCCCCTTAATCAAAGGACAGTTGCAAAATCATTAAAATTCTCGGTGTCCACTGTAAACAAAATGATTAACGTTGATTTAAATCTTAAGAAAGCGAAAAAAACGCAATGTGCATCGTCTTTCTCCAAAGCATATCACTGAATGCAGGACACGCTGCCGAATTCTATATGAGAAACACTTATCCAAAGAAAAATGGAAAACAATTGTCACAATAGATGAATCATGATTGTATTTAAATAATTGCAGCAAAAAAAAAGCCATTTATTATCATTAAAGGGGAGAAAAAAATTTAAGTACATGGTTCACAGAATCGAAAGAAAGTTTTTCTAAGGGATTCATGATTGCTGCTAGTTTTTCATATAATGGCAAGTTAAAAATAAAGAGAGTGGGAAAAAATGTCAAGATTAACTCCAAATACTATCAGGAACATATTTTATCGCCAATTTTTCTGAATGAAATACCATCGCTTTACCCACAGTGCCATCAATCTGTGGAACTCCATCAAGATAAAGCTAGCAGTCACACATCAAAATCCACTGTAAATTTCCTAAAAGAAATGGAACAAAAAAACGGTATCAAGGCCATACCCTTAACTGATATCCCTACTAAATCTCCCGATGTATCACCTATGGATTTTTGTGCTTTTGGACTTTTAAAATCTGCATTATCCAGACGTCGTCTCACAACCCTTATAGGACTCTGGAAAGCTGTTCAGGAGGAATGGGATAGAATACCTCTTCTGACACTCCAAAGGCATTATTATCCTGGAAATTACGGTGTTGAAAGATAGTTCAGAATAAGGGCTATCAAATAGAACATTTAAAACACAAGAATTTTATGTAATTTAGTTTTGTGAATACAATATAGATTGTCTAAAAAATGTGTGAACAGCCTCTCTGTATATACTGAATTTGTATCTAGGAATATAAAAAACATTGCAAATGTGATTGAAGCAACAATTGAAAGTTACGTGTATTTCCATCTTTGGAAATGTATTTATTCTCTTACCTCTTATAATAGCCTGTTGTGTTGCTCCAGTGCAACATTAATTCAACTACTTACCTCATATCACTACCCTCTTGTTTGCAGTAGATTCAAATGACGCTTGTTCTATTATTTGTGAAAATGTTTAGTAAAAAGTTTGTCTTTTCTAGGTTGGTAATTTACCTTTTCGGCGCATTTGCAAGGAATTAGGTGCTGATATCACTTGTTCAGAAATGGCCATGTCATTGAGTCTTTTACAGGGACAGCAGTCTGAATGGGCACTGATAAAGAGACATCACACAGAAGACATGTTTGGCATTCAGGTACAGTAAGAAATTTCTTTTCATCATTAGAACCCAGATATTTTTCAGTTTAAATTTACTTTTTCATTGGGGTGGGATACATGTTGTCTCAACTAATGTTCTCACCAGGTGCTCAGAATAATTTTGCCTACTGAGGCAAAATTCATTCTATTCATAAGAGGAACTGATCTCTATTCAAAGTCAATTATTCATTTTAAATTCTGTCACAGTCTGTCTACTACTACAATATGTCTACTCATGCTTCTATTTTCCTTCTGTGGGCATTGATAAAAAGTGCCAGTGTCACTACACAGTACAGTATATACCAGTACCACTATACACCAAATATACCGTGCCACTAGGTTTTTAATACGAGGCTACAGTAAAAAGGATAATAGTGTGTAAAAAAAGGAATTATTAATTTTTGTTAATATCTGAACATCAGTTGAATCATTTGCTGCTGACTGCATTTTTCATGACAATATCAAATTTTCGTTTAAGCTTTAGGAATGATCTTACTAGCCACTTTAGTTGGAGACTTACTTTATACAGTTATCTATATGTTTACCTTTATCCATAAACTATGCATACATGGTTCTGATCACACCATGTGAAATCCCTAAGGGTACCCACTAGGGATGCGACATTGATGTCGATGTTTTCAAAACATCGATGTATTGGGGGTCGATGTTTTTGTAACATCGATGTTTATACTTGTCGATGTTTTTACGCTATCGATGTTTTATTTTTAAATGAAAAAAGTACTGTTATAAAAATTTTAAAAATAACCAAGTAGCATAATGTTCATAATCAGCAAATTGAACATATTTTAGACCAAAGTGACCAAAGGTGAAGGGTCTGAAAAGTAGGGATATGACATCGATGTAGATGTTTTCAAAACATTGATGTTTTATGAAAAACATCGATGTATTGGAGCTGATGTCACATCACTAGGTGCTAAACCAATTTTAAGAAACGGGGAAAAAAAGTTTAAATTCACTGAATTTTAAAAACATCAATAGTTTGGAGGCGATGCATTATCAATATCGATGTTTTGCTGCCGATGTTGCATCCTTAGTTGGTAAACCAATTTTAAGAAATGGGAAAAAAAGTTTAAATGCACTGAATTTTAAAAACATTGATGGTTGAAAACATCGATGTTTTTGGAATGATGTTTTGCTGTCGATGTCACATCCCTAGTACCCACCAACAATGCAAATCATAAAAGCTATTCCATCCTCTGACTTTAAAAGGTTAGCTCAAAAAGACAATTGATATCTGTTAAAGATGACTCTTAAGATCAACCATCCACTGGGTATGAGATATAGAACTGAAAAGAACAATGGTCAAAAAGATCTATACATTTTTGCACCATTTGACACAAATAAGTTAAGTCTTTTGATGCTGACTGACTGCATACTATTTTCTGCAATGGGTACAACAATACTGTTGTCTGAATTTTTTTGACTAACAAGACATGAGAAATTGGTATTGTTATTAGATGGACAATTGGTTTTGAATAAATAGGTTTAGTCAAAAATATTTGGGTGGTATGGAATTTTTATTTTCAAAAATATTCTACCATGTTAAGTATTATTGTTTAAAGTTTTACCATCAGGTTTTTTGACTTGTGTCGTATAATTTTTTAAATGCTTATGGCTTTTATTTTTATTAAAATCCCAATATCTTAATTTAGAACAGAGAATATTGTGCTTTCTCTTGTCCCCCAAGAAGCACAATATGACTGTTTAACAATGAGAACAATTAATGAATACCAAATTATTTAAATTTTAAAATATTTTAAATTTTTTAGCTATGTGGTTCTCATCCTGATGTTATGACTCGATGTTGTCAAGTCCTTTCTGAAAAAACATCGTTTGATTTTATAGATTTAAATTTAGGGTGTCCTTTGGAAGGTATTTATAGAAAGGTAAGTAAACATTTATTGTATAAAGCTGTAGATATAATTATACTGTGTGTATGTATTTGATTTGTTCAGTTAAACTTGTGTAATTAGCCCATCAAATGTCAGTATATAAATTGCTCCAAGTTGGAAGATATTTTTTTGTATTGTGATAAACAATTGTAGGTCCTAGGTGCATTTAATTTGTATAAATAAATCTGTACATTAGTCCCACACAAGCTGTCAATAATCACATCTTCTCAAGAAAGGTGACAGTGCTCAAAATAAAAGATTAATTGTTTTTGTTTACTGAACTTTTTTTTTTTTTCATTAACAAGCAATTCTATTCAATTCAAGTAAACCATGAAATTCACACTAGGAAATGAATCAATGAATGCAGAATTTACTCACCAATTCAAATAGGTTATACATTTTTAGTAATAATGTGATAGAATTATGTAAATTTCTAAATTAATAGTAAAATACACTTAAATATTTTCAATTTTCCCTTTTCTCATGTTAGTGCACTTTTTGAGTTGTGTCACTTCACAAAGATCTAATATAGTCAAGCAGTAGTATATCATTTCAACAAAAATAGTTAAAGTCAAATTGATTCCAGTTAAACTATTACAAGATACTTTTTCTTATAGGGAGCAGGGTGTGGTCTCATGAATAGAATGAAGAAACTTGAAGGAATTATCTATGGTGTTTCATCAGTCATAAATGCGCCTTTGACTATTAAAATGCGCACAGGTATCTATGGAAATGAAAATATTGCCCATCATGCTATTGAGAAAATTAAACAATGGAAAAAATCAGTTGCTCTCATAACTGTAAGGTTTAAAAGATTCACCAATGATTTCTTTTTTAATATTTTTGGATTATGGATTGTATTTTGATGATAGTAACTTTTTATAATAATTAGTTTGTGTTATTGAATTTTTTAGCTACATGGTCGTTCACGTGAGCAGAGATATACCAGGTCAGCAGATTGGAGCTACATCAATATGTGTAATAAAATTGCAGATCCTATTCCATTGTTTGGTAATTTGATACTTTTTTTGGCAATTTTTCGTTTTTTAAAAGTTGCTGCTCTGAATATGTACCACATCATATTGAAAATTAGTTATGCTGTTTTTACTAAACTTCATGTTAATGTGTATGAATATGAGTTTGATAAATTTTGATATAGAATGTATGAATTGTATAATCAAATGTTATGGACTTGAAATGGATTTTGTGTTATGGATTTTGAAAAAGTAGTAAATTCTGAAAACATATTTGTTTAAAGATGCTTAAAATTTCTCAAAAATTAATATTCTCATATAAAAACTTGTGTAAACGTTTCTGTGCATATTACATATATTTGTGACATTTTATCTTGTTTGAAATGTTCTGATTTTGTATTACAGGAAATGGGGATGTTTTGTCGTATGAAGATTATAATGTGCGACGAGCTGAAACGGGTGTATCTGGAATTATGATAGCTAGGTAACTTACACCTTTATATGTCTAAGAAAATATTAATTCAAAGAAATAAAATTTTTAGATTTTATAAAGTGTATTTATTTTACTACTTAAAACACGTTCATGCTGCTTTATCGGAAAACCAAATTATACTGTCCCATGTTTAAGCAATATTCAACAAGCCCGTTTTAAAATTTAGATCCACAAAAATTAGTGTATCAAATAATCACAAATTTTGATGCTATGTATTTCTGCTCACAGATGCTAAACAACAACAGTTCCAATAATATAAAGCACAGGAGTAAAGTGAAAGATGTTGCTCTTAAAGCCATGCAAATGTAGATTTATTAAGAATGCTAAGTTAAACAGTTTAAATCAACAATCTATTGTGAATTTTAAGATTGGTGTTATGATTCACATAAATATTGATATATCAATATCGCATTGTGCAAGACAGATTAATCCACAATTCATACTGACACAGCTTGTCCGTTTTTGGACATTGTGCCATAGAATCCCAAAATCCAATTCACAGTTTATACAAATGTGGCATTTCTAAAACTTAGCCTTGATTGACAAACTTATCCTATTCTGTAAAAATTAAAATTCCCATAAAAAAATTCTAAGATTAAGGTCTATGCTCGTTTATACTAGACTGTGTGTGATATATTCAAACCATTATATTTTACCAGATCCTTGATATCTTTTGTACATCCTACAGTAAATATTACTCCTGCATTTTATCTTATAAAAACTGCTTGCTGATTTAAAATCTATTCCCTACCTTTCACATAGAACTTTAATAAACCATAATGAAACGTTTTTCTATGTTTAACAGAGAGAAAGAGAGAGTAAATGTATAAAATTTGAGACATTTTTATTTTTTCTCATTTAATATATACTTTGTTCAGCAGCTTTACCACACCTAATCTAACAGCCACTCATAGTGGAAGTAAAATGTTCGTTTAAATTCATGACTAGTACATTGAGTAGCACCCCATCACAAGAAATGGATGAATGGATCTTCAATATTAACAAGACACTTTTACTTGTTCATGTGAATCTGTAGAATTATTTAGTTTAATTTTGCTTCATGTGTTTGTTAATTTTTAGTTTAACTGGCAATTTTGTGTTTTGGTTGATTATTTGCCCCAATGGTTTAGAATTTTAGGAATTAGTTTTCTAGAAGAAGGTGAAAAACATTACTTCTGGTTGGTCAGTGTTATTATTTTCATACCAACATATAATTTATTTCTTCCTTTTATTATTTTCTGAACACAACCTTAGTTGAAATTAAACTTCGCATGTCATGTCATACATTTTTTTATTTCGTTATTTGCCAGATATTGACACCCTGTTTTTTTATATTGTTTTTGTTGAAGACAATCTAAGGCAAGCCTTCGTCTAAGTTAAAATTGTGGGGTCTATTTTCAATTTCCAGTTGTATTGTTTTCCCATTTTTTTTTTTCATTCTGTTCTGTTTAAATAAATGTGAGTTGTTATCCATCGACCTCTGACTTAATTTATTGTATAGTTTTAAACCCTATCTCATATATGCCATTATCGCTAGTGGATATTTTAATAAAAGACATTAATCTGTTTCTTTAATTTATTCCATGCTCAAAATATATGCTTAATTACAAAACCAGCAATGTTAATGAACTGAAAATTGAAGTATCTTTTGTGAATGTAAAGTGATATCCTATTGTGTAAACTTAATATTTTATATCATATTTAATGTTTTTCATTACTTAGAGGAGCTCTGATCAAGCCATGGATTTTTAAAGAAATTAAGGATCAAAAACATTGGGACATATCTTCTTCAGAAAGATTAGATATTCTAAAAAAATATTCTAATTATGGATTAGAGCACTGGGGATCAGATACTGAAGTATGTAAGAATTTGAAATTCTAGATTAGTTTTGTTTGTTTGTTTGTTAATCTTTTAAAAAATATAAGATGTCTAGGTTATGTTTTCTTATTGCAGAAAAGAGAGAGGAAATATTTTTGAATTTTAATAATTTACCGTTTATATTATAACTTATTTTTTTTGTATAACGAAAAAAATTATATTGTATTAATGCACAAATCTGATAACAAGTGTATTTGATAAAGACTAGAAATTGATTTTACGATTATGAAATCAACTGTTTTACTTGAGTTTTAATTTGTTCTATTCCAGGGAGTTGAGAAAACAAGACGCTTTATGTTAGAATGGTTATCCTTTTTGTACAGGTAAATTGTTACTTTGTATTAACTAATTTATGTTATTGCTTATTCCTCTTGATCTAGCCACACTTGCTTGATCAAGTCCAAAAAGTCATTCATCTTCAGAGAAATCAAATTACTAGAGGCATGTTCTCCTTGTACAAAGGGAAAACATGCCTCTAGTACAAATTGTAAAAGATGTTTGACCATTCATAAATTTCATTCTCCTAAGGAGTCCACTTTGCAATCCATTCAAGTTTATCTTTCCCCACTGTAAAACAAGGCTAAATCTTGGTATCTCTATATTTAAAAAAAATTGCTGCCGCAGGATTGAAAACTCGCTTTTTTTTGCTCAAATCTTAGAAGGTTTCCCAAGATAATACAAATCAGAAAATTACAAATTAACATGGTTTGTTCAAAATTGTACATGGAACAAGATGGGGAAGATTTTTTTCCAATGCAGCTCTTTGTTTAGGGTGCATTAAGTGTCAAAGTCATAAAAGGCGAAATTTCTAACGCAAGTGAGCAAAACACATGCAAATTTTCAGTCTTCGCCCGTGAGGGTTTTTTTTAGAGTACCTCCAAATGTGAATTTTTCCACTTTGCCTGGTTTATTTGGACATTTCAATTGGTTCCTGAAAATATTTGGACAAAAATTGGGACATTTTCGTTACTTTTTTAAACTGTTATATCTATAGCTTATTACTATTAGTTTTTAAATTTGAAAATATCACTAGAGACCTTAGAATGTACTATTTCTTATGGTATAATTATTTTTGAAATTGGTTAATAAATAAATTTGATGCAATTAAAAGTTGGTCATACAAATTTCGTATTTTTTAGATTATAATTTCCGCTACAAAACTAAAACTGTTATATCTAGCTTAATAGTATTTGTTTTAAAATTTGAAAATACCATGTAAAAGCTTAGAACATACTCTTTCCTATGGTATAATTATTCATAAAATTGGTTTATAAATAAATTTTTAAATCAATGAAAAGTATAATTTTTAATTTAAAATTTTTGCAATAGTGTACATTTTTCTTCACAGCAATCAAAGGTTACATTTCTAACTAACGGGTTTGCCAATTGTAAAATTTATCATTAGCAACGATTTTTTTATTTGTCCGTTGAAACTCACTGTGACGTCATGGCCTGGAGAGTTCAATCAGGAATATACAAATTATTAAGACAGTTTCGTCATTGCAGGAGATTGAAAACTCTGTGAAAGGAGAGTTGGTTTGCAGAGCAAACCAAATGGGATTGCGTAGCAATCACCAGGGACTTCCCCCTTCAGGGGGCTGAGTCCCCTAGTGTAACATACAAATATAACCTTGGTTTACTTAGCTTTTAAACATTATGTATAAAAAACTGTTTTACAAATGAATGTATTATGAGATAAATAGCACACACACTGATATCATTTCTCAGAATTTATTTCACTCAAATTTAAATTTAAAAAACTTTGTTTTCTTGATTAAGTTGATTTTTTTTTTCAAAATTTCTGTAATATCTATTGTGTGAAACAGACTAAACTATTAGTGTAGTTGAAATTTATTTAAAGCAATAATTGTTACATTTTGATTCAGGTACATTCCAGTGGGTATATTGGAACGTACACCTCAACGTATTAATGAACGACCTCCTCCTTATACAGGGCGGAATGATTTGGAAACACTCATGGCTAGTCCTAGTTGTAGTGATTGGGTAAAAATCAGGTAAGTGATTGATGCTTTTATTACTATAAAATAAGTCTTAAAACAGCTTGTACTTCGAACAGGAAAATTTCATCCTCCACTATTTTTTTTAAGAATTCCGCATGAGTATGAGCTAAATAAATTTTCACATATTAACTATAACCTAATCACTTGGTGAATTTCAATTCATATTCTATAATTTAACAAGTCTTTTGCTATACAAGTATAAAAATGTTAACATATTGGTTTTCTGGTTCATGAAACGATAAAAGGATGTTTGCTCAACATGCTGTAAACATTTTAATTTGATCAAACCGATAGTTTAATAGATATCACTAACTGAGTAAGCTGGCGTTGCTCAGGTTGAAATGGTTAAATGTTGATTGAAAAATGAATTAGAACAATCACTTTTTTTATATAGAAAAATGCAATCATTTAAGTTTTACGGAAAATACTTTTTAACTTCGTTTTAACTTTTTTATAGCTTTTACAATTTACTTTGGATGCAAATATGTACATTTAATTCCTGAATAATATATTGCAATATGCTAAAAATCTACAAATAGAAACAAAATTCCGTTGAAAAAATGCAGAATTCTGAAAACGAAAGATGTGGAAACTGTCGAATTTCGCCTTTCTGAGCTAAAATAGAACAATTCGATAAAAAAATATTGATGAAGACGATAATGATTTATGAAATTTAGTTATGCTCAAATATGTCTGCAACATTTCCCTGCATTAACACTAGAACGTCCGTCGGTGTCGATTCTACACTGGAGCATGTTTATTTTGTTCTCCTTTCCGCATTTATGAATTGAATTTGAAAATTTTTGGTGACTTTTAATCATTTTCCTAGATGATGTTTCCTAGATGTTACACTGTAGAACTTTCTTTGGTCTAGATTCATTTATAAAAACTTTACAGCGAAATTTACCTAGAACGTTCGCTGGTGTCATTTCAACACCAAGTGAATTTATCATTTAAAATAGCTTACACTCAACTTAATACAAGATCATTGAGTAACAAATATTATTAGCTAATCAAACAAATTCTTATGGTACATCTGTTTGACTTTGAAAAATAATATTTACATGGTTCATAGCGAAAACGAATAAATTATACTAGTGTGATTGGGTCTAAGTGTTACGTCATTTACATTTGTTTATCTGCTTATAAAATTAACAGATTCGATTTTCGAACGTTGTGTACGTGTATAGTGCAGACAAAAAAAAACCTATGGCTTGTTGGAAAGGTCAAAATATAAATTGTTTATAATTTGTTGCGAGAACTTGCTGAAAATGAATCGGATGGTGGGGAACTCTATTGTTCAAATTTCGATTCTGATGCCCCCAATTTACATGGAAGTGAGAGCGAAGATTCTGAAGAAAGTGCTGATGAAACTGATAATATCCCAATTAAACCGGATATATAAGCCACTAGGGATGGCGAAGAATAGATACTGCAGGCAGATTTGCTGCTAGATTTGTTTTACTTCAAAGTTGTTGTCCGACTAACTGTGTGAAACAAAACGTCAATGAATACTTCATTTGTTCGTGGTTACTTTTCATCGACAGTTACATATTCGAACGCATAATAAAATGCACAAATGTTGAAGCTAGATGAATTTCGAGCGATATCAGCTGGTCTGCATCCACTGATGAACAATGTGCTTTTCATGCAATATTCTATGCTCGCGGAGTAAGTGGTGTCAAAAACATTGAACTGCAGTCCCTAAGATCTGACTCTTGGAGCCTTAACTTCTGTAAAGAAACAATGGGTCGAAATAGATTTGTAGAAATCTTTTGATTTTTAAGATTTGATTTAAAATCCACACATTCTCAGAGAATTTGAGCCAACAATTTGGCTGTGATTTCGGAAGTTAGGGAATAGATTTATCCCAAACTTAATTTTTTATATATATTGTTTTTGGTATATTAGGGTCATATTCTATGTAAATTTCGTGAAATAATCATAAAAGTTAACAATTGAATATTCGTATTGGTAATATTTAGTTATTGCAATTATTTTATGCGATTTATTTACCAGTGTCGAAATGACACAGACGGATTTTAAGGGTAATCGCAATGGCGGACGTTCTAGTGTTAACTCAAATATACAAACCCTGTAGAACAAGTTTCCTGGTCAATATTCATTTATTGCAAGAAAACAAACTTTCGATTTTAAAAATGATGCTTTGAGGGGCATTTATAGGACTACTTGTGTGCCAATTTTCATGGTTGTAAGTGCTATAGCTTGGTCCTTTAGACAGGAAAGTAATATACTTTAGAACACTGCGAAAAACATATTTGGTGTGGATTGGTCAAAAGGTATTGATTTGTACATAAAATACACACACATAAACATCCTATATAGATATATAAATATATATAGATACTGACCACTCACAAGAAAGCTGTTCCGAGAGAAATGCATTTATGCGGACATCTGTGAGCGTCTTAATAGCTTTATAACTGGGATAATTTTGTGAAATGTGACTTGAAATTTCGTATATATGGTCTTAAGACTAAAAATAGAATTATTTGAAAAATAAACGAAATCTGTTTTTTTTTGCTCAGAAATAAAGTTCCCCGCCTCCTTTCCTGGTGGTTGTCTCGCTGAGGTATCTTGCAATTAGCAAAACTGACTAGATTTTGATGAATGAGATATCTCACCATTAGGAAAAACTGACCAGATTTTGATATTGTCTTCAGAAAAATGACAATATCTTGATAAAAGGATATCTATGGTCAGCAAAATTGGATATATCTTGATGGACGAGATATCTCGTCAAAACCACTGGGTGGGTTAAACAAGCAAATTATTCTCATTACTTTCTCACTTATCACTTATTATACATACTAAAGATTTTTATTACCTATTTATAACAAAACCTTAACTATCATTATTTTCTTTTTTTTAGTGAAATGCTACTAGGCCCTGTTCCAGAAAGCTTTATTTTTCTACCAAAGCATAAAGCTAATGCTTATAAATGATTTATATGTGAAATAAATTTATAATAAAGCCAAACAATTGTTGTATTTTTACTGTGATTATTCATAAAACTAAGAGTGTCCAAAAGGCTCGCCAAATAAATGAGTAGTTGATAAATGCAAATAACATGTACTTTTGTTGAAATCCAGAGAGGAAGTAAAAAAAATCATCTATATAAACAGAATAGTGTTTGTACATTGAATATTTTCGACACTTTTCAAGTTTTCCATCCGTTTTGGACCCTTCTGATGTAAAGTCCGTCTCTTGGGCATTTGGTGTCTGTGCTACGTCCAAACAGTTTAATATTTTTTCCTTAAACTTTGCAAACTTGCATATATTTATAGTGACTGAACTTGGTTGCGTAAGTCTGTCTGTACGTCTTCCTGTTCTATGTTTGATTCTGTGTGTTTATACAAGTATCATAAAATTTATTCAACATCTAATACAATGTTCTATATTTGATACATCATATTACAGTTTAGTGAATACATTATTTGAAATTCTATTGCTTGTATATTTAGGAGAGTTTCATGCTAAAAGATCTGAGTAACTACTTAACCTTAATGCATTTGCCCGTGTCTCACATGGGCGATCTTGTATCTTGCGTCATTTTATTTCTAATGCCCGTCAGATCTGTTCTAGTAAAAATAGATAGGCTACATTATAATTCAACTTATTTCCCATAGATGGCACCACTATGGAGCATTTTTCTTGTGTAAACCACATGGTGCATTTCGATGATTAGCTGTTTTGTTAGGAATTCTTTGTTATAAAGCAGTTGTTTGGTGTGAAAAGGGGAATATATCCATTTTTATTGCGTTAAACATCATAAAAGTAAACAGTTAACCATAAATTAATTTTTACTAAGTGTTTTTGTGCCATAGCATGCTTCACAGTATATCATACCTAACTGAATTTTTAGCCATTCTTATGCTTGTAAGTATGACAATTTGATTTTAATACTTTGAAATTAAAAATAAACATGTAATCAAATTGTTTACTTTTGTTTAAATAATAATTTTTTTTATAACTTTTACACACACACACAACTGAAATTGCAAAAAATAACTTGCACTATACCTATTATATTCATTTTCTGTCAAAAAAAACTCGATCACTTTTTACGTTTTTCCAAAAAAATCTTGTGCTTTAAGGGGTTAAATGAGCCATAAATTGGTAGTTTTTGAGTAGCTGGAAGGTACATTAATCATTACAATTACTTGGATTGTTTTACCAGTGCTGCTCAAAAACTATTTTTATGGAATAGTTCTAATACTTTATTTTGAGCCTTGTTTATTCTTAACAATAAAAAAAATTATGGATATCTGGGATAGATGATAAAAAGAATAAAATATTTTACATAAAACATATAGAACAAGACCCTTTTTAAATAATGTGGCAAACTTGGTATTTGATTTTTAATAATTTGCCCATTATATTCCAAGAATCTATTTTGTGAAAAAACAGATACGTTTGTTACTTTTCGTTCAAAGCTATTTTTTATCGGTTTTAAGATGTATTTCTGCATTTTCAATTTGATAACTGTTATCTAGTTAAGTAATGGTTGAATTAGGTTTTTAAAAAAAAAATTAATTGACTAATAAACTTTAAGACTTTAATAAATGAAGGATATGGTTTAGCACTAGGTTCTGGAATAAAAATGCACTGTAACAAGGCTTGATAATGTAAGCTAGCAATAGTCACCACATAGTAACCATCTGCAAAGAATGGAAAATCTGAAATTTACACTTTTAAATTTGAATTGTATCATAATTTTGAAAAATTGTTTTTACATGACATACAGTGCATTTATATGCATGCTTACTGGATAACATTGGCACACTCCAAATTTCTTTATCACTTAAAATTCTGCAAAAATGTTAAATATGACATTTACATTTGTGGACCTTTTTTAGAGTGGTAGTTGTTACATGTGATGGATGAATAGGAATTACGATTTATTATTAAAGGGGATGAAATGATCCATGTGTCTTGCCAATGCGTGACTATCACTAAATTGAAATAAATAATTAGAATATCCTTCCAGTGTTCAAATACACGAATGGATGGTTCTATTTCAGCAAATTTTTGTGAAAACAATTTATACTTTTTTAACTTTGAGAATAATGAGAAGTCGAAGCATGTCTTGGCCACAACCATTCTAATGGATGTTGGAAAATTTGAAGTTTTCAGGTATTACAAATTTTGTAACAAGTAATTAAACCTAGGAAATAAAATTGGTGTTCTAATTGTATATTTAATATTAAAAAATTCACTATTAAACTTATCCTTGAAAATGATATACTGATTTTGAAATGAAATTACATTATCTAGCGTCAATTTCTCATACCACTAATGTCTTGTATATTATAAAACTATTATTTTGTTTAACAAGATTCTTGATATTGTTATAAATGTTAAACATTTCAAAGCTCTAGCCATAAATTAGATGTAAGAACAAGAATTGTTCATAAACATTTTAAAAGTTTAATTCTTTTCCATATTTTTCCAAGCAAAAGTCAAATTTCTTCATACTTAAGTAAAACAGCAATCTAAAACTACAATCTTTATATTTTATTTTCAATAATCTTTTTCATGACATTCTCCATATGTACAATATATACATCTACGTGATGAAAACATGCATATTTACAATGAACTTAATACTAGAAAAGGTACAAAAATAAGATCTGTGGAATCAGCTATTTATATCATACAGATTCTTCAATTAATTTTGCAATTATGTAAATTTAAAATATTGAGCAGTTATTTATTTCAAATTTAAAAAATAAAAATGTATGAATTGTCAACCAACATTTTTCTAATGCGTATATTAACATTACACATTGATAAATTGATTACAAGATTTTAAAATTGTTACGAAACTCGGAGAAAATAGAATTTTGCATGGGCAAGATTTTAAATCTCATGTATTGCCCACATAAGTAAATATTCTATTATTTTCAAAGACATAACATTAACTTATTACTAAATTTTTATACAGACAGCTAATTTAACAGATAATTTAAATACAGACCCATGCTTAACAAGTATCTTTTGTCAATTTTATACAAATTAGATGAGACTATAAAGAATTTTTAATGTAACCTATCTGCTTCCATAGCTTCAGAAATTTGATCTGGTGGACAAATATAAGCTCTAAGTAAATGACCTTGTATAATGTCTGATTTTGGACAGTGTAGTTCAACTGCAAAAACAAATGTCTTGTCACAAACTTCAGATACTGACCGGTTTATTTCTCTCACTTCATCCCACCTAAAAGAAAATTCAAAACTTTTATGGTAGAATTTTATGTACAAAACTTAAGAGTTGTGAATAGCCTCGCATACTTGTAAGTCTTCAAACAGTTTAAATTTGAATTAAAGACTTACAAGCTTTCAATTAAAATACTAAATTAGAGGGAATACCACTCTGGAAAAGCAAATACCAGGAACTTTATTGAAATTTAAAACAAAATTGGCCTGAAGCATGATTAAAAGACAGCAAAGTCATTCTAAAATAGCTGAGGCATTGGCCTTTCTGTTTCGCAGCAAAACATTATGCAAATGGAAACTAAATAAAAGTTAAAGCAGGGTCCAGTCTTCAAGTGCAAGAAAAATTAGGGTCTTTTCAAGGCTATTTTACACTTTTAAAAATCTCATATAGGTTAACCTCATGCGAGGATATTCATTTTTAACTAATGGAAACCCTGTAACCTAACTCGTGGAAACCCTGTAAAGGAAAAGGTGGTTTTTACAAAAATAACAATCTCCCGCTCATTCTAGTTATGGCATCATAAAAACAACCATCTGCATTCCTTTTTTTTTACCAGCAAAGCTTTTCATAGTTGATGGGTATCATATTCTACATTTTTAACTTTTATTAACCACTGTGGTTAAGAACAGTACAAAATTCATCAAATATAGCTGATTTTTATGAAACAAAAATTTTATAAGGGATCATCTAGAAATTTATCAGTTTGTTTCTTTGAGTAGGTTTTAAGACCAATTTGGGAATTCAAATAAAAATTTTCGAGCATTGAAGATAACTAAAATTTAAAAATATTTTCAGATTTTTCATTTTCTAGTAGTTATATGAACCATGTTGCAAGTACTTACAGACTTTAGAGTCACCATCAACTTTGTTAAGTTATCCTCGATTTTACTTGTCTATAGTTTGAGTAATTGCCATCATTGATTTTGTTTGGGTATGCAGTGTTTGCAAGTGCCTATTTATACTAATTGTAATGCAC
Source organism: Metellina segmentata (assembly GCA_947359465.1). NCBI lineage: Eukaryota > Metazoa > Arthropoda > Arachnida > Araneae > Tetragnathidae > Metellina > Metellina segmentata. Next base: position 36,709,198 of record OX375882.1, read on the forward strand.
AAAATCATGGAGACTTAAAAAATAAGTATTTGTCATTTTTATAAAATACAGTAACGGGAAAAATCATTTTCATAAGTAACAAATTCTGCAATATATATCCAGGGATTGTATTAGGAAGTTTTATACAACTGGTTATATTAAATGATGATGAGAAATGTAGATAACTTTTTATAAAATTGTGCTAAATGACAAAATATTCAATATCATTATGCATCATCACTGAGAGTGAAATACAGTTGAGTTAATGACCTGTTTTTCCAAACAATGCTGAAAGAATATGAGTTGATTCAAAAGAGCAAATTAGATATTTAAATCATCAAATAAAGAAATACTTCTGGAGTATTTCATTAACGGCATGGGACACTACATGTCAAATTAATGCACAACCTAACCCTTCAATTTTTCAAAATCCTGACTATTTTAATAACCAGCCACAAGTAAGAAAATCTGAAAAAAAAATTTAACTTCCCACTTGCAGTATTTTTATTTTTATTAATTTTAAATTTCTAAAATTGTACAATGTATCATGATTCTAGACACAGAATCAACTATATCCCTGGACTACTATCAGTTTCCATTTCTTCAACTATCACAATGAAATCTAACTCTAATCTTGAGCAGAATATTCATAGAATCTCATGTAGCAAAAAAAAAAAAAATAGCTATGAAGGAACAAACCAAACAATGCACTCTTCTGTCATTGTAATTTCCACATTAAAATAACTTAAGAATGTAAAAAATCTCCAATGTGTGTACTTTTCTATCAATCAAGCTGTTTGCTTGCTTATATATCTCTAAAAGGTACGATGCATCATAGCTGTTGCATATTATGCCAAAGCTTATGGATCTGATGTAATAATCCACAAATCCAAAATTAGCTGAACTTAAAGGGTGATTCAATATTTCTTTTGAAATAATGTGTAAGGTCCAGACTATAATTTCTCATTAGAATATTAGGTATAGGTTAGAAACCAGATTAATTTAATTTTTCACAAGTAATTAACTCCAATAAATTAATTCTTACGTGTAGCGAGGAGGCTCACTTGTGAATACTGCTGTATTTCTTAGAGGCAGAGCTTGCAAATTTCCTGATAAGGCTTCAATAAATGAAGGATGTGGTTTAGCACTGGGTTCTGGAATAAAGATGCACTGCAACAAGGCTTGATAATGTAAGCTAGCAATAGTCACCACATAGTAACCATCTGCTAAGACTGGAAAATCTGAAATTTACAACTTTTTAATTTGAATGTTATACATACAGGAAGGAAAATGTAACTAATATTTTGCAGTAAGCAAAAGAAGTATTTTTCAAAATTTAAATAAATGTTGTGAAGTCTGTCTAATACTGAACAAGGTGACAAACATCCTGCCACGTTGAGTGTGGACGAAAAAAGAACCCTATTACGAGGCTAAATGAAGAAACATATTTCTTACAATACTTCTAAAAACAGATTTCTCTCAGCACCACTATGTGATAACATAATGTAAAGTGGGACCCTTCAGCAAGGTTAGGAAAGACATCTCATGACCATAAACAGGTGTCATTGAGTCTAGACGCTGTGTCGGGGAGACTAAAAGGATGGCGACTCAGTTCTGATCTGGCATCGATAAGAGTTTTTTTTTGGAAAAACTGGAAGCTCTCGAAGGGTGATGATCGTTTGAAAATTGATGAGAGAACAACGTTTTGTTCTGGCTCCCATCCTGGGAAACTATTTGCGGTAGAACTTCTACTAGAGTTCCTATTATTGAACACTTTTCTTAGATATCCCACCCTGGGATAAGATTTAATGTGCTTTGACCAACGTCATTGAAGCCAAAGTGTGATCAATTATTCTTTGTACATAAATGTAAATAAAAACTCATTAGTCTAAGAGTTTTGTTAAATAATTTAGTGCCAAACATTACAATGTTTACAAAAAGTATTGATTGATTTGTCTATGTGAAATTTGTAAAAATCTGTTTGGATTTGGGGGAAATTAAAATATAGAAATAATATTCATGCATGAAGGGATTCCTTTTCAAATAGAAATTAAATAGATTACACTTTGGAATGGAAATTAATTGTTGGTATTAAAAATTATATTTAACAACTTAAAATTAGTCCATAAAACTCACTTTCAATTTCATCAGAAGGCGGGTTCCACTTAGTGGCATCTGTAACAGGAAATTGTCGATACAATCTGAAGTGTTCTTCGTTAACTGATGCATACTGAGATGCAAAAATTAGTTTTTCGTTCAGTCTTGAATTTAAAGGGGAAATATTGCCCAGGTTGTACCTGGCTTTGATGTTCACAAATAATGTTCTCCGTGAAGTCACATTAGAGGCATAAGACCAACCATACACTGGTTGCGGAGATTCAGCTGTTTGTAAATCACAATATTCCACTTGAGTTATAAAACCGCCTAATGTAACACAGCGCCTTTCTCTATGAATTAAGCTATCCGTGGCAATTTTCCAATAAGCCCCAGGAATCATCTGAAAAAAAAATTGTACTTTAGAAATTAGATCATATTTCAATGTCTGGATTGATTCATTTTTTGACATTGCGATTCTTGCATCATAATAATCAGAATTGAAATAAAACTATTTCCAGGGACATAATTCAGTTTTCCAAGAGTCCTTAAAAATTTACTAAGTTTCCCAAGACATTAAAAAATAATTAATTTCCAAAAGTTTAAGGAATTCCTGGAGATTTAAGAACTTTGATTTTCCTCAAGTTTACCTTCGATTTATTGCTTTATGATCATTTTTTAATTTACCATGGCCTGCAGCTTAAAGTGGATTCTGAACCACTACAAACATCCATGCTCAGATCAACATTGAAAGCCAGAACCTGAATATTATGTTGTTTCTTACCCCACTTGGTCTAGACAAGCCAGACTAAGTTCCTGAGTTTACGCACCTTCAAAAAAGTCCCAAGACCAGCAGAGAAAATATAAAAATCTTCCCCAAACAGCCCTATGCAAGTGAGAAGGTGATAAGTAGAGGATTGTTATTTATTTATTGCACTTCCAACAAGTCAGGTAAATCTTAAAACCATAATCAAACTAAATTTATCTCAAATGACTAGTCAGTCTAGACATGACAGTCTGCTGACCTCTCACAATCTAATTTGAGGACACCTCTAGTGCTACTACGAGTGGTAATGATACTGTTTTAGAAATTGATTTTTCATGAACATCTTATACTTAAGAGAAGTAATTTATTGCTATGGCTCCGAGATGCCGTTGTTGCCAAGCTATCTGCTATTTCATTTTTGCCAAAGTTTATATGATGAGAAGGGATCCACATTGTGAGAGTATTTCATGGAGCATTGACAACTGCATGAGTACATAAAATATTGTAATCCTATCTCTGATTTTGCTCCAGCTCTTTAAATATTGGAAGGACGGACATGTTATAATAATTTGTAGATTTTATATAATTTAGTCCTTCGTCGCTGGAACTAAATATCGAAGCTCAGAACTAAATATCAAACAAAAATTTGGATTTATTTTCTTGATTTTAATCATGTTAGAAGATTTGATAGTAAAAACCTCACTACCTGTACAACCATGTTTGTTTCTACTTCCATCTGTGTTCATCCAAATATCATCAGAAGGGAAATTGTTAGAGTTCAAGAACAATTGCATGTGTATATAAAATATTGTAATCCTATCTCTGATTTTGCTCCAACTCTTTCAATATTGGAAGGACGGACATGTTATAATTATATAATTTAGTCCTTCGTTGCTGGAACTAAATTTTGAAGCTCAAAACTAAATATCGAATAAAAATCTGGATTTCTTTTCTTGATTTTAATCATGTTAGAAGATTTTATTTAAAAAAAACCTCACTACCTTTACAACCATGTTCGTTTCTACTTTCTGGATTTTATATAATTTAGTCCTTTGTTACTGGAACTAAATTTTGAAGCTCAGAACTAAATATTGAATAAAAATCTCGACTTCTTTTCTTGATTTTAATCATGTTAGAAGATTTTATTTTTAAAAAAACTCACTACCTTTAGAACCATGTTCGTTTCTACTTTCTGGATTTTATATAATTTAGTCCTTCGTTGCTGGAACTAAATGTTGAAACTCAGAACTAAATACCGAACAAAAATCTGGGTTTCTTTTCTTGATTTTAATCATGTTAGAAGATTTGATGATAAAAACCTCACTACCTGTACAACCATGCTTGTTTCTACTTCCATCTGTGTCCATCCAAATATCATCAGAAGGGAAATTGTTAGACTTCAAGAACCGATTTCTTTGCAAAGTGTACTTTTTTTAGTATAGTCTAGAGAAGCTCTGAATAAAAATTCATCCCAAGGAGGCATGTGAAGGACATGAAAGATCTTAACAAACATTAATTAAACAACACTCAATTAGATGAGAAGGGCAAATTTAAAGATAAATAGAATTAACATACCTTTCCTGCTAAACTGTTTCCAAAACTGGCCTTGTAAGCATCCAAGTTTTTATAACCCCTTAAAAAAGTGGGATATCCTCCAGCTCGTAAAACATTGGACTGTAGATAATCAACTTCATCTGGATGATCACGAATAATACTTGCAACAGCTGTTACAGCTGGGTGTCGGACATATGGACTGCTTTGTTCATGGGTGGTATAAAGCTTTAAATAACAGTAATAAGTGAGAATTACTTAAAATATGCAACACAAATGTTGTTATAGTAAGTCAAGTAATTTGTTGCATAAAATATTGGTTGTTTGTGTTCCATGGTACAAGTCATATTTGGCCAAGCTGCATCAAACATAAAACAGGCAATGTCAAGTAATGGACACATGCACTAAGTTTTACTGACCAAAATACAAAAATTCACCCTGTTCTCAGTATAGAATATAGAATTAAAGATATTTAAAATTTCAATAGAATAAAAAGAATTGCTAAAACAAGATATTTCATTATATCTCTACAATGAGGGTAGTCCCAGAAGTACCCGACCTGACGTATAGATGGCAGTTGTTGCTTGAAAAGAATGACTATGGTAGAAAGTGCCAACCTTATAAAGCTTAAGTTTGAAGTTTGGCGACACTATGTTGCTTAGTATCTGTTTGGCAGTCATTAATAGTGAATGCTCTCAGTGCATCTGTAAACATGGAAACAATCCTTCATTTGACAGGCCTCAGTCCAACCAATATCAAAGTGGAGCTAGATTTTACTCTGGGGAAGTTTGCTCCTTCGTTTGCAACAGTAAAACATTGAGTGTCAGTTTCAACGAGGACGTACGAGCTGCTGAGACGAACATGGCAGTGATCGACCCAATGAGGTGACCACGTCAGAAGTGGTGAAGAAAATCCACAAAATGGTATTGGATGACTGTCGACTGAAAATGCGCGAGCTAGCAGATATGGTAGGCATTTCAAAAAGTGCTGAACATCGAATATTGACTAAAAATTTGAACATGAGAAAGCTGTGCGCAAGATGGATGCCACGATTACTCACAATGGAGCAAAAACAGCGTCGTCAAGATGTTTTCATTGAGTCTTTGGCAAAGTTTCACAGCAAGAAAGTCGAGTTTTTGAAGATGGATGAAACATGGATCCATCACTTCACACCTGAGACGAAGGCACAGTCAAAACAACGGATTAAAAGGAGAGAATCTGCTTCAAAGAAGGCAAAGGCAGTTCCAACTGCAGGCAAGGTTATGGCATCAGTTTTTTGGGATGCGCGTGGAATAAAATTCATTGATTATCTTCAGAAAGGAAAAACTATCAACAGAGAGTAACTTATTGCAGCGTTTGAGTGATGAAATGAAATAAAAACGGCCGCATTTGGCAAAAAAGAAAGTTTTTTTTCATCAAGACAATGCTATCGCGATGGCCAAAATCAATGAGTTAGTTCGAAATGCTTCCTCATGCACCCTCTTCGCCAGATTTAGCCCTCTTACATTATTTTCTGCTTCCAAATTTGAAAATATGGCTCAGTGGTAAAAGATTTGCCAACTCAACTTGAAGAGGTGGAGTCTGCAGTTGATGACTATTTTGAGGAGCTCGACGATTCTCTCTATAAACAGGGTATCAAAGCTATTGAACATTGCTGGGAAAAGTGTATCAAGCTAAAAGGAGACTATGTAGAGAAATGAAGATATTTCCCCCAAAATTTTTTGTGTTTTCGTTGTTAGGTCGGGTACTTCTGGGACTACCCTCGTATTATAAAAGGAAGTGTTTGTGTGTGTGTGGACTGTCCTGACGGATCTATGGCACTTATAATAATGAGATTTGGCACACAGGTAGTCCGAATTTTTTGCAGTTTTTCTATCGCATCACCGAATTTTAAAATTAAATCTAGAACATTTTAAAATGAATTTATTAGTTTTTTTCACTTTGTCCTTTGCTCTGAATTGTGATTTCAAAGAAACAAATGGATTTTGCGATTTTCACCCAGTGACGTCAGCCTTTGGAACCATGCCACTTTTTCGATTCTAGTGGTGTTTTGTCAAATGGGAAATACGTAACAGTCACCTGGGGTTGGCGAGCAGTGGTCACATCTGACTCCATGAAAAGAACTGTCATGGGCGAGGAAAATTTTACATTAGATCAATACCTTATGGATTTTTTTTTAATAAATTTTTTTCAATTTAATATTTATATTTTCGCAAGAGATTGTGACATCACGCCGATTGGATCTCTTCGCAATTCGAACTGGCTGTGATGTTGGTTTGCGAAGCAAACCAAATGGGAATTCGTAGCAATCACAGGGGGTTATCGAGCAGTGGTCACACTGACCCCACGAATAGAACTGTCACAGGTAACGCAGTGCTGTCCACGCAGTGGCTAGTATTAATTAAAACTAGGATCCATTGTATTCATTACAGAATAAACTAGATGCATATAAATGATTAAAACAAGTGCATATAATTTCAGTTGTAGCAAATAATAGGAAAATATTTTCTATTTTACCTCTGTATAGTGAGTAGCTTTAATGTAAGTTCGAATTTCATAACTAGAAATCATTTCATCTGGTAGATGACAAACTTTCATGTGAGTAGCAACTAATACTTGGCCTGGATGTAAATCCTCAACAGGGAACCTCTATCAAAAAATGTTAATAGTTTTAATACAAGAACATTTATACAGCATGAAATGAAAAGAATCAAAACTGCATTTTAATATAATAGAATTTCTACAATTGGTAGCGAAATTTTAATTCACTCATTAAAAATATCAAATTAATTAATTTATTGATTAATTCTCAATACATGAATTACAATAAAATTAAGAAAAAGAAAATGATCCTGAAAATGTGAAATTTTATTCTCTGTAATAGGAATTTCTTATTTTTATCATTGAAACTTGCCAAATTATTATTTTTGCCATAAAAATTCTATTATAAATACTATTTATTTCTATTTTTGTAAACTGAAAGTGAGACTTTCAGATTGAAAAGAAATTGTAATGATACTTAATGAATAGTATGTTTTAAAAAATTGGAGAAAAGTGACTCAAAACCCTAGACTAGAGGAAAAGATCCAGTTCAAACTGCCCAATCATGAAAGTGTTAAATCAAACTAACCAACCCTCCAAATTTATCAAATCCTGAATTGGCACCAGATTTTTTAAAATTTAAATTGGATTTTTATGATTTTAATTAATTCTTTGCCCTTGCAAGTTTAAATTTGTTGGACATGAGACATGCAAATTATGGTGTAGTTTCTAGATAGTTTTGACTCAAACATTAATATTTGTTATGTACAATGTTACTGTATTAAAAAATATAGCTGGGAATATTTTTGAAAGATTAAAATGCGACATAGGAGTTAGGAAAGTAAATCACATCATAGAGTAATAGAACAGTGCCCCAAATGCCAAACATGTGCAATGTTTTTCCATGTGTTTCTCAAGCGTTTTAGATAACTTGGAGTTTAACCCATAAAACCGGTGACCTGAATTTCTTGGACCCAGATAAATAATGTTACCGGATCCCACCGACACTACATGTTTTAAATTGTTTTTGCATTATATATTTATTATATGAATAAAATGCTTTGAATTACTTCAATTATTTTGATGTAAAATCATTAAGTGGTTCAGACTTGCTTTTGAGAAAAAATCATGTCACCAATAGAAAATAAAACAACAGGGACTTTTTTGCCTCTTGAAAATATTCCTACATTTCATTAATTTTTAGCTTGCAAAAATAACTTATTGGTGAAAAAAGTTATTTTTTGTAAATTAACAGTAAAAAATGAGACATGAAAATACATAAATTTTAAAACAAATATATCTGCTTTTCCAATTCTATGAGCATTGACAAGTATTTCATAGGTATATTTGAAGCACACAAAAAGGATTTTTTAAACAAAAAAATTGAATGTTTTTTCTATGAACAGCACAGAACAAGTGTAAATGCATCCCCCAAAACATGCCAATTGAGTTGAATTTTGAACTTGCAATAAAATTTATCAATTCAATAGCTAATCTTACTTTAGCCCATAATCGTTTTTCAACATACTCATTCAATTATCAGATAAGTGAATTAGCTTTTACATTTCAAAATTCCATAAATATTTAACAGTTATTCTAGCTGTGTAAGGAATTTTGAGGGATCAATGCATAAAATTTCCCAATAAATTGAAATAAAATTAACCACTATATTACACAAAACAAATGAACTATAAAAATTGTCAATTATAAAGATTTATGTGCAAAATTGGTTTACTTTTGTTAACCAGCAGAAAATCTTTTTATTGAAAGTGTTTATATATTTTTATGAACAGAGTAGAATACTAAATAAATAACTAGAACATATTCAAAAAGAAAGCTAGTTACTACTTATATATTTTAGCACCTTCACTCTTCACATGGTGAATGGTTTAAAATTGGCCATGTGCAATTTACAGTCAAAGAATGTTTAAAAAACAAAACTAACAGAGATGAGTAGGCTTGCGAGTGACATGTATTGGTCAATGGCCCAAGATGAAAATATTGTGTGGTAATTATGATTTTCAATAATTTTGGGGAGAATTCAATGCAAGCGAAGTTGATAACTTATTTGAATAAAATAACATGCCTGTTGTTCGGTTATTTCACTTTCAGTATTAAAAAAAACAAAAAAGAAAATTAAATCTAAAATTTGGATTTAAATGAATGATTTTTAATAACAAATCACTTTATTTATAACGGCAAACCCTGATAACATTATCAAAAACAGAAAATAACTAGTTTTAATTGTTATTCTAGTTCAATAATAATGGTATATGAGTAAAATGGTTTAAATGAGTATTTGTCAAATTAGATATGTTGAAACATAAACAATGTGCATCATTAGCTTGGATTTTGGTTGAGTTTATTATTCAACACTGTAAACAATATCAGTGATATCGAACAACCTACGACAATTATCAAACATAATTGTGTATGGTAGTCCTTTCTTTCCCTTTGGTGAGTTTCCTGCCATTCTAAAAGATGACTTCAAAACCCAAACTCATGTAAATTGCCCATGTTCATATGGATACTCACCAGAGCAGCACCACAGTCATGTCATTAGTTTAAAGAAATCAGTAGAATAGTTTCAATCTGTTAATTTGCTTACCTTGTAATCTATACTGTAATTTTCCCACAAAATTTACTATTTATTACAATTAAATTTATTTTTTAGTGACTTATTGTATTATAATGCTGGCTCAGATTGTTGAAATAACCATAACAAATTATACATTTTAGTGATTTTAAATATAAATTACACATTAGAGTCTTAATTAAAGAATTGTAAACTTACTAAGCCATTGTCATAAAGAATAGCTACAAAAGGCAGGTGACTAGAGCTGTCTATCAATTCTACATAACATCTTGCATGAAACTTGCCAACTTTCAAAAAGAAAATAGTCACATTAATGAAAAATGACAAAACATCATTGTTTTGTAGTGATGGTTTTTACACTTCATTCTATATTTGAAAATTGTCATAATAATTTCTTAACCCTCATTACTGCTAGTTAGTGATAACAGTTGATATTCAAACAAAAAATAACTTAAGTATTATTTTGAGATATTATTTAGAGAGTCCTAACAGTTATAAACTATTTTATCTCTCATTGTACGTTAATTTTAATATGGAAAAATAAATTGAATATTACCAAGAACAAAGTATAAAAATACTTCCAATATAGATGAATACTTACATTTATACATAAAACGATGAAACAAACTGACATATGTGATTAGCCCAATGACATCTATTGTAGATTCATTTGCTGCATATCTAGGATGAGATATCATAAAATATTTATTCAATAGAAATTTTTTAAATTTGTGTTCTCTACTTATCTTTTGATTTTTAAAAAGTTCTCAAACCTACTAAGAAATAATGAATGGTTGATATTTGTATTTTATGCAGTTAAAACAAACAAGGGTTTTTGATGGTTTAAATTTAACTACCTCTGTAAACTGATCACAAAGGATTTTTCATTTCATGTAGCATAATTTCTTTAGATAAAAAAAAAGTACAGTGCATATAATACAAAAATACGATTTGATCAAATAACATCAGTCAATCAATTTTGACTTATTTAATGTGGTATTAAAAACTTATTTTTATATTTTGGACTGCTGGTTGTGAAATGGTTAAAATGGCCAAGATTCATTTTTAATTCCAAAAATACACAAAAGTAACTACTTTATTGCATAATAATACAGCATTAAGCTCATCTTTCATCCGTTTTTAAAAGTCATCACTCATAAAAGTTATAAAACAAAGGGGAATATTAAAAACAGTTAATGGAGATATATATAGATAGAGAAATATAGATATATAAATATTTACTAATTACAAAAACATTTCACACCTTTGGATGAAGCTATATCTAAATGTTTCATAATTAGATCAATAGGCAATGCAAACTTACTCTAATGAAGCTCTGTTTCCAAATGAAAATTCTACAATAGGTAAAAGAGCAATTTGCATCATAAGAGAATCATTAGTGGGAGGAACTATTTGAATATTTGTATGATCTCCTACAATAATTTCAATATCGAGGAAAGGAAGATTTCCTGCAGCTCCTCTAAGTCGAGGCAATAGTGGATTTTGGGGTTTCGTAATGGAATAGTTTTCTATCAACAAGATGGTCCCAGGTTCTGCCCTAGAAAATAATTATATATTAATAAACAAATAATTTTGGTAGTTTGACACTAGATTAAATAATTACTTTCAAAGCATTTGATAAATTAACCACAGTAATGGCTGAGTAATTAGAACAATGAATTAGAGAGTGGAAGACTGAAATGCTTGAATCTGAGTTTGATCGTATGTGTCCATGTCAGCTGGTTGCTTGGAATTTACTTGTTTCAAGTTGATACCAGAGGCGTAGCTAGTCGAAAGAGGCAATGATCCTCAAGCTACAATCTCCAAAGAGAAGGCATTTCAAAAATATTTATTCAAATTTGTGATCTTTCTTGGTAAAAGTATTTTGAAAAAAAAAGGTTTTGCAATTTGAAACACTATTTTGTCCTTGTCACAGAACTATTTTCAACTGATATGAGTGCAATGAATGCTTTCATGTAAAACACACATTCATTCCTTTAAATTCAACATTTAAAAGTCAATCATTCCTTTCAGGAAGCTTGTTGAATCATATAGACATTCATAAAAGAAGACAAAGCAATAAAATTTTCCTCACAAATGTCTGGAGACCTAAACTCAAGAAAGGGGGATGTCCTTTTTCGCTTTGTTTAGGAAATTCATGTACAAACTGGTTTTTTTTGCTAATTTCTATAGAGACCAGTCAACATTACATTTAATCAAAATTAATATAGTACTATATAATTAGTGTGTGTATTTTATAACAATTATCTATTTATTATACTTAATATTCATTTCAAATGCATAAATTTTATTTCTTATTATATTCCCAAAAGTCCAGCTTCACTTCTGTTTGACACAAATGTAAGCCAGCTTCCCCCCCCCCAATATGTATATGAAGGCATTTGAACCCCTTGTTTCCTAATCAATTAATCTAATTCAGAGAAAATTTTATGGGGCTAATCAGCTAGGCAAAACCAATTCGAGAGTGTTAAATTTTACACATTTACTTAATGAGAGATAAAATTTGAAACACCTTGGTTTAATTCATGTTAAACGGAATTTGTTGTGAATAACACGGTTTATAAGATGGATAAATCATGTAATCTCAACACTTAAAAGAAATATGTTCTCTATAAAAAAGCAACCGTAGACATTAAAATGAATGATTTGGCATCTACCTATTGAATATCATTAAATTCCATTTTATGCATTTCATAACATACTGTCTGCAAACTGAATGCTACACAAAGAATCCTTACAATAAAATTAATTAAGATTAAGAGGTTAATTTCACTTATATGTTTTAATGTCCACTGACAGTAAAAATGCTGATTTTTTTTAATTTTCTCATTGTTTGGAACCAATTTGTAGCTTTTAAAGGAAAAGTTCATTTAAAAATGACATTACAAGCAGTTTGAAAAGATGAATAATTTACCTGTAGTATAAAGGTATGATAGTTTTACCAAACAATACACAAGCACACGTACTAGATGAATCTCCTAGTATAAGCTTTGCCTACAAATAAAAAAATTCACTAAATACATTCATGCAATGATTAACATCATAATACATGCCCAACTAATAAGGAATATGCTTTTAAGTAACTACTATGTTTTTATGCTTTCAAGTAGCTGACTATGTTTTTATGCTTTCAAGTAGCTGACTATGTTTTTATGCTTTCAAGTAGCTACGTTTTTATGCTTTCAAGTAGCTGACTGCATTTTATGCAGAAGGAAAATTTTACCAACACAGAAGAAATAAATACACCCAGGGAGGAATCAAACCTGTGCCACCTACAACTCGCAGGCTGCTAGTGCATTGGCATACCCACTGAACCTGATTGGATTTTGAATTTGGTGGCATAAGGTCTTAAATGGGACAAGGTGTGCCAGACGCAAGATTCGACCTGAAGGAAATCTGCAAACTTTTATCTTATTATGCTACTAGCCACTGTGTGGCCAGCACAGCGTTGCCCATGACAGTTCTTTTCATGGGGTCAGGTGTGACCACTACTTGCTAACCCCCAGTAATTGTTACAAATTCACAAACCAAATGGGATTCCGTAGCCTATTGGAATAAATTCCCTGAAAATTCCAATTTGGTTCGCAAACCAAATTATGAATATTATGAACTATGTTGTACTTCGCAAAACAACACCACGGGCAACGCTGTAATGGCTTTGTCCTTGTCAAATGCGGCCAAATTCAAACGGAAGCGGTAAAAATAAATTTAGAATCTGCCATCTCTTTATGCCGTTACCATTCCAAAGAAAAGAATAATAATTCGATTCATTTCAAAATGATCTAGATTGAATTTTAAAATTTGGCGTGGCCCAAAATTGCAAAAAAATTTTACTACCTGCATGCCAAATCCCATTGCTGTAAGTGCCAGATTTATTAGGACTTTGCATGCAGAAAACAGACAGACAAACACTTCTTTTTACAATAGTAGAGATATTTTAATCAAATTCTCTACACCTACAGTGAAACTTTGATTAACTGTCAGGGTCGAGAACTTGAGGATCAATCGAATAAACGTATAACACAAAAACTTTACACAACTTGATCCCATCCATTGCATATGAACTAATGATAAAAAATGCATGTTATCGAACTGGAAATACACTGTACGTACATGTATTTTACTTTACAGAAACAAACAATATACAATTTACATCAAGTACAGCATAGCACATATCGTTATTTGAACTTGAGCTTTAGACATACATACATATTTGCCTGTCATTTTCTGTGTGTACATACTAATAACCTTTAATAGTTTATTAACTAACTTTAAATAACGGACTGGCAGTAAACAGAAACTGACAGTTAATCGAAGTTTCACTGTATTTGAATGCAGATCATTCATATTTTAAAGACATGTTTTTAAGGTTTAATAATTTAGAAGCCACATTACTACATAATGCTTTAAGGAAGTTGAAGGTGAAAAGTGTTCAGAAGGTATCTAGAGGGTAAGAAAGCTGGATGCCCTGAGGAGACCTGGCGTGATCTAATTTGTTCTTGTTAAGTTCTGTTTTGTCCCAGCTAAATACAACAGGTGTTTACTTACTCCTGTGCATTTTTTCAATATTAAAGAACCATGTCAACAACGACACAACAATGGGGTGTTCCCATGATATGTGGGTGACTTGATAAAATTTCATGATATCAGTATGAGGTTCATTAAAATAAACACTGACTGTATGAAACTTGAATCAATGATGATGTTAAATGTGTCACAGGCTTCCCACTCTATTTCAAAAATAAAATTCCCTGACTTTTCCAGGTTTTGCAGACATATTTTTTCAAGATTCCAGGTCATACATTAAGCAATTCACAACATTTTTAAGGTGAAAACCAAGAAATAATTTAGTTATTTAATAGCCAATAATAAAAATCAATTTAAGAATTATACGCTGTAAAAATTAATACACAAAGCACAAGTAATTTTGTATTAAAATAGCTTGTTCAAATAATCCAACATATACGACTTAAATCAATTTGTGTTTTAATGTTTCATCAGTATAAAATTCTTCAATTTAAGCCAGTGGACGAAACAAAATTCTTTACCGGTTAAATATTAGCTGTTTCTTTTAAAATCGGTTGAAAAATTATATTCATGAAATAAACTGACACGAAAATGTAAGAATCGTATTGGCTACTTTTCTCCAAAGCAATCATTTTCCAGGTCATTGAGACGATTTTCCAGGTTTTGGACGAAAATGTGTAATTTTCCCTTATTTTTATGGACAAAATTAAATTTCCTGACAATTCCGGGGTTTTCCTGACCCGTGGGAATCCTGGAGTCAACTTCATGTTTTCAAGGAAATATATCTAATTATAAAAATGAAAACTTATTGAATACATACCATGAAAGGATGTGATTTATCATTTTTATTAAATCCATAATAATACAAAATTCCACGTGCTAAGACCCTTATAAAAATTGTTGGATAAGGTTTGGGCATTCTAATCCAGTCATCAGCCACATCTTGAAGCATGAAAATATTTTGAGCTGAATCATTCTCATTGTTAAATTCCAAAGAATCTATAAAACAATATCATATTTGATAACATATACATTTTAAAAAAGTATTTTTAATAATGTTTCCTACTGTTTTATATAACAAGAATGCAATTATATTCAGACATTTTATGAATGAATGAAAATTTTTTAAAGGTCCTCATCTTGTTAATGATGGTCATTCATTTCCATGACTAAATTAAATGACCACATTAAAGACTAGGAAATTATTATTTAATGCACATGTTTTAAAATAAATAACAGAAATTTCTCAGGAATAGTAATGAGAATTTGTCTTTGGTTCCCTACGTAACAGAAAAGATTAAATTAAAACTAACTAGATTTCAAAATCAACTAACAGTATGTCATATAAAAGAAGAAAAAAATTAAAGAAAGGTGAAAAAGTGTGAATGAAATGAAATTGGCTGAATACAAAAACAAAGTTTTGATAGTCTCAAATTGATTCATTGTTTGAATTCATTGATTTTAATATTTAAAATATTGTAGATGAGTTTTATCGATTATGAAATATGAATCCAATAGTCTTTAAGGAGACTGTTTCCAAAATTTTTATAGCAATATATATGTAATGAAATAACATTTTGCCTCTTCTCCTTTAAACAAAAGTGTTCAATTTCATTCATATTGCTACGTATAGAGATGTTTTATTTCTCTCCCCAATAGAGAGCATCTACATCGTAATAGTATATTTCAAATATAAATCCCAGGCTTCAAAAATGTCTACTCTAATAATTTCATATAACATTAAACCACTTTGGGTAAGATTGGAATGAAGGTAAACATTTATCTTTGATGAATTTTCAAAATACACCAAGTAAAATAATATCATTCATTCTTTTGTAAGACAATTTAAACTGCACCACTTTTGTACTAACATTACTCTTTCAAATAACTTATTATAACTAAGCTTTATCTATAGCTAAACTTGGTATTTTTGAATTTTTCGATGAAATATTTTTGAATTATTACTATTTTAGATATGTTAGTTTTTTTGTGCATCTTAAAATATTTGAAATTATAGGAAATATAATTCAACTGATTGATGGATATTAATATAATCTTACCAAAGTCTACCAAAAGTATACCTTTTCTAATGTATCAACTTTCAGTGATATAAAATATTAAGTTATCAAGTAATATACACTTTAAAAGTTGTCATTATTACCCCCCCCCCAATGTTCCTCTTCTCCTTACACTGTATATTCAATTTAAATTTGACTTAGTACAGTCAAACCTGACTTGTAAAAACTAAAGTCTTGCTTAGGTTTAAGCTAATAAATGGTAAAAATTATTTACACTCAAATTACAAAAGCAAAATTACATACTGTAATCTAAGTCTTCAATATGTGGATGCACAGGTATCCATGGATATAAATAGCATTTTCTTCCAGTAACCAAAGGAATTAAATTAGTCTCTCGATAATTTGATGATTCCAGAAACCTTAAGGAACCTATGAATATTACAAAAATAATTACAATGATGTAAAAACACAAAGACTTTAAATAAAAAAGCAAATTGGAAAATTGAAACTGAGAATGTGATTGAAAGTTATTTTTAAAACTTTAAAAATAGACAATAAATGGTATCATTATTTTAAATTGAATAAAATCAATTTCATTTACAAAATAAAACTATCTGCAAAACATTTATGTATAACTACTTTAAGATATTGTACACAGATAAAAAAATATGCAGGTTTTTTAGAACATTTACAGTATTTAGTTAGTTTTTGAACTAATTTTATGAAAGTATCTTTCCCCTCACATTAAATTTACATCATCCAAAAAGTAGTAAAAAATGAGCTACCGAAGGGTCAAAATAAATTTTGTAATACAGTATTGGGTCATCAGGAAAGTTCTTGGGTTTTTCAAATCAAAGCACACTTTGCTGATTATTATTGCAAAATATCAGTGCAATCATACTGATATTTTATATTATTCAAACTGATCATCCAAAAAGTAGAGTGAATCTTCATCTCTAAATGAATTAGGAACCGACTCAGATCACCATGCTTAATCTCAACATTTAAATGGTAATAGTAGTGGATGCCAATACTCTGACACACTATTAACAAATAAAAACTATTATGTAGCCACATAAGTGCTAAAAAATGATGCTAATATCATGAAATATATTTTAACGTCTTTTGTACCTTATATTTAGATTAATTGGCAGAAACCAGTTGATTAGGCAATATTAGACAAATGAAAGGGACAAATTTGACAAATAAAAATTGAGCCTCCAAAAAATAAAAAATCATGAAAATATTTCTTATTTAAATCATGAAACTATTTCTTACTTAAGTCAGGAAATGTAAAAACAGAATATTCCACAATTTTGATAGCTTCTAAAAATACATATTGCACTATATGTGAATCATTATACTCTCCTTCCAAGTAGCATAACTTAGCTTTCTGAATTTGCATATAACTTCCAACTTTTATCTAAAGATACAAAAATTACCGTCAAATATTAAAATAAATTATCACATTTTATGAGAGATAACATAAAATACTAGAAGGTATACAATACACTACTATATTTCATATGTTTTATCAGTTCAGAAAATAATTTCTCTAAAATGTGCTTAATTTGCTTGGCTGTGGTTCTTACAAGCAAAAACTAAAACTAGATTATAACTGGGAGAGTTCATAAATAGAATAAATTTCTCCTGGGATTACTATAATATAGATATTTACTATTAATATAGATAATTATACTACTTTCTTTCACGAAACATCACTAAGGACGATCAATTATCAATTGAAAATTTTTTCGTTATTATTCTTAAATCAGAAGTTCGTAATGTTCCTTAAACGTTTGTGAAAAAATAACTAAAATGAATATTTTTAATGCAAATAAAATAGCAATTCAAAAAAAAAATATGGACTATAAAATCTTCCAGATTAAAACAATATTAAGTGAAATACCTAGTCCATTTGGATACCAACTAAATCTTAACAAATATTGAAATCCAGATTTTGTAACTGCCTCAGAACCCATTATAAAAACCATTGAATTGCACAAAAATGCTACAGTGAAAATAATTAAAAATATGTTTTAGACTAATCATATTGACTGAGAAAGAAACTGATATTTATGATTCTTCCAAAACTTTAAGAAACATTACGATAAAAATAATGATCAATGTGATCAAAAAGTAGACTATTTTAAAAATTTACCAACTAGTCTTTAAAGAATTTCCAAAAAAACAAAAACAATAAAACTTAATGAATATGTATTGTTTAACCTTTTTTCTCTAGACATCCCTCCCCTTCTGCTTTTCCAAGGAAAATAACAAGATCTTGAGTGGCCAATTATAAGTGACATCATGCGTTATTTATCCTTTATAATTGCAAATAAATATTGTGTTTTATCACCTACTTAATACCTTGAGAGCTACGTACATGCAAAATCCTTCAAACGCATAAAGTATAGAATCAATCACTTATGGCAAAATTTTAAATTATTTTTAATATGGTACAGCTCCTGTGAGAAGGTAGTTCAGTCACAGGGTTTTGGACAGGTCTTTTATTTAAATAAAGTGACAGGTTGGATTTTAAACATATCGTTTCCTGACAACTAGCATCTTTAAGACTGATTCAGGTTCTAGGATTATCATTCATTGACATAAGCTATAGCAGTAATAATGAGATGGCAGGTAAAATTGAACCACAACAATTGGCATTCATGCTTTTACACTTGCAGTCCTACTCTTGACCAGTCACATCAATTAAAAAATCAAAGAGCTGCACTGCATTTAAAATAAGGTATAGCAAGTAATTATATAAAAAGGCTTATCTTAAGGGGAATGTTATTTGTACTTTTAGACTGCAAAAATAGTTTTTAAGTTTCAAAAATATTTTAGTACTTTACTTAACCCTCTGACAACCAAATGCATCTGAAGACCATGAGGTCAAAAATCTAAAATTTACAAGTATCATTAGTATTGTATCACTAACTGTTTCTTCCTCCTTCCTTTTAAACTTATTTTACACCTTATCATGGGACACTACACTAGGTTTGACAATCTCACTTTTTTTTATAGGGATCATACATAAAGTGCACTTTTTAATTTGTGTCGAATTAAGAATTAGACATGTTTGTTTTTGCTATGTTCGGCATATATTACATGACATTTTTTAAACTCTTAAGGAAAACATGAATTAAAAGAAATTGTGTTTAAAAAAAACAATTTTTATCTATTCTTTTGAGAGCACTTTTCTTTTGATGAAGTATCGCGCAAAATTTAAACAATGTGCGACTATTTATAGTAAATACAAATATTATAGAAAATATATATATTTATAGA
Organism: Metellina segmentata; assembly: GCA_947359465.1. NCBI lineage: Eukaryota > Metazoa > Arthropoda > Arachnida > Araneae > Tetragnathidae > Metellina > Metellina segmentata. The sequence continues at coordinate 36,728,582 of OX375882.1, forward strand.
AAAAATTTTCAATACATTCTAAAAATAAGTTTTATGAAGATATTTTTTCAATAAATGTTTTAAAAGAACAATTTCACTTTTATTTACCTCTAATGTCTTTCAAATCAAAACTTTTGCTACGTTAATACCAGGGTGTAAAAGAAATCAAGTAATCTGATTTTTTTATTTAAATTTCTGTAGGCCCTATACACTGTTTGTATAATAATTATATTTAAATTTAATGAATAAAAAATTGAGTTTTTGACACGACATGTAAATTAATATTTATTTAAAGCAAACAAACAGAATTGGTAACATGGTAAATCAATATTTATTTTACAACTAAAATTCATAGTTTGTTACATGGTAATACATTTAAAAAATGAATTTTCAAAATATAAGCAAAAAGTAAAACATTTGTTTAACTTTAAAACACAAGTTGACATCCTACATAGTTTCTCTTGAGTAAATTAGATCATGTTAAAAAATTTATCAGCAGGTGTAAGCGACAGACCTAAATTATAGTCTGATTAGAATTAAAAGGGTAACAAGTAGTTTAGGTTTACTAGTGGGTTTTTTCTTTGGCTATCTTAACATTTATTAGTAGGCCTACTGGTCATGGACAATATAAATAGCTAAAGACCTTTTTAAGTATAACATTAATGTACAATACTTTCCCATGCTTCCCACACTTGTATGAATGAATGCTTTACTGTTCGTAACGTATTATAAAATTATGCATGAACATTGTCAAAACTTTCAAACAGATGTTGACTTGTTTTTTACTTTTTTTATGACATAAAAATGTAAGATTGGTTGTGATTGAAATCAATGATTTATAAAAATCATTTGATTAAAATCCTGATTTTAATCGTTGATTTAAATCAAGTGATTTAAATCTTGACACTCTGGTTAATACAATAGGTTGTGATTTTCTGTTCTGCTTTTTCAGCTATTAATTTGTAACTCTTCACTTAACTTTTAAAGAAGTGTATAAAAAATGTGATAATTTTTTAAAGTGATGATGATCATTTAAAAATGCTTCAGTATGACAAGTATTTCAGGCTGTTTGGCTGCTGTCTCCATTACGGCTGTTTTGGCTGTGTAGATGCCAGAGGATTAATTAATGCAAATTAACAAATTTAATTCATCTCCAACTCAATTTTAAAACCAGCAGTTAATTTTTTTCTTTTGACATATTTTTCCAAGTCTATTCTTAAAATTCCAGAAAGACACTACTACCAACATTTTTAATTATGCTCCAAAAAATTATACATACCACATTTTTTTGTACTAAGTGTCCAAGTGGCAAAGCCAAAAAACATTTTAACTTTTCTGACCCATCCGTAAGTAAAACATCATACAAATAAATAACTTCTTTGATCCCAACTTCAACTGGAGGTGTCAAAGCTTTAAGGAAGTTGCAATCAGCAGAATAACAATAAATAGCTATAATCTAAAATAGGAAGCAAAAAAATTCATTAACACTTTCATTTCTAAAACATTCCTTTTAATGAAAAGAACTGATTATCAGCATAATACTGTAATTCAAAAAGGAGGAATTAATGATTTTCAGTAAATATTAAGTACTTTTAAAGGTACTCAAAAATCTAAATGAAAAATCAGGTCTTTTTAAGGCCTGTGGTAGTCCTGCTTTAGACTCACCCTTGAAAGAGTTTCATTAAGTGAATGTATCCTATCTCTACTATTATAAAAGAAAGTCTGTGTTGTGTCCAGACACATCTATAGGATTTACAGTAATGAAATTTGGCACACAGGTAGTTCTTATTTTATGCAAATTTTGTGCAAAGCCCGAATTTTAAAATTTAATCTAGAAAATTTTTAAATTAATTTATTGGCACTTATTTATAACTTTTTTTTCCCTTAGAATGACAGCAGTATGAAGAGATCAGTTTCTAAAAAACAAATTTTCCGTTTCATTTCCTGAACAAACAATTCCAAAGAAGAGAAACAAAATTAATAAAAAATTTTGACTGGCATTTCTTTTTTATTCTTTAGTTCAAGTTTCTAACTTCACAAACATTAAAGAAAGAGTAAAAATTTCAACGAATTTCAAATCTTCAAAAAAATTTACTTAGGACTTTAAATGTGATTTTCTTTAAATAAATAAATTTTCAATAGTAACTTTTATATTTTTCTAATAGGAATTTGGCCGCATTTGATAAAGATATTCATCACGAACACAAAAGGGAAAATTTGAGGTTTTCTATTTTCGCAATTGTTAAAGATAGAACGAAAATTTCAACAGATATGAAATCTGCAGAAAATTTTACTGAAGTAGTCTGAATTTTATGCAAATTTTGTGGACATAAAAAGCACAGCCATGGGCAACACCATGCTGGCTTGCTAATATTAAATAGAAGCTTGGTAAAGATGCATTATAGGGAAAGTTTTCTCACAAGGTGAAAATTTGCTGCTAATGTCAATGGGATGGCACAACCAAAAGCTATAAAACCACAAGGTAGGTTACCATAATTAATGACAAATTGTTTGCAGAAATGAATGTTCCCTTCAAAGCATCTTTGACAAAAGCTTCTCAAAACTGTTTTGACAGTCTGCTTCATTTGTTGCTGAAACACACAACAAAGCTACAGGAAACCTTCCTAGGGTATAAAGGTTTCACTGTATGAAATCCATTAGATGAATTTTTCATGTTCACATGTTTTTATCTTCAAATCCTTGTATTGAAATACTTGTTAACTGGTTATAGTGCAGGTTTAAAATATTTGTACGTATGCCAGAAATTGAAGGGTTGGGGCAACATGTGGCAAGTTACATAATTGTAAAAAGTAATCTTTCGTAAAACCTCTAACACATGCACATATTTTAATAATACATCCAGGTATAGTAAAGTTGTATACATTATTATTTTCACTAACATTAAACCAACAGCAAACATCATAGAAGTTTTCAAATTTTAAATATTGCTTCTCAGAACAATTCACATTTTTATGCTTGTCATATTTTCCCAAGCACTTTAATTACACAATAGTAATTTACTTAATTTATAAAATTTTATAAGTATTTAAGCATTATTAATTTATGGTTATGACATTTTTAGGTGAAATTTTTTTTTTTTTCATATCATTTTTTGTACTTTTGTATTGATTTAATTTTTAACTAATACAATATGCAAAATTGAAATTTTTGTACATTGTATGAATTATGAATTAAATTTTGTAATCAAATATGAGTTTTACAATTCTGAAATGGACAATGTTCATAACTTCATCAATCATCTGATGATTGGCAGCATTGATTCTTGAATCATTCCGAAACCTCGCATAGATTAACCACCATGAAATTGGTGGAATTATATATGCAGCAATATAAACATCTTAACATTTTTTTGCATTTTATATACATTGAATTTTTTCAATCAGGAACCTTTTTTTATAGATACCGACTTCCAACACTTTTTATTCTTGTATTTTAAAATATAGTCATCCAAGTTTGTGTATGAATTTCTCAACCTCATTTCACGTTCGCACAGGCTACAAATCTGTTCACTAACTAAAATATTACGTCTAATTAGAAATGAAACTACACTACCATTGCTGGAAAAAATTTGGTTGTATGGGTAGTTTCCTCAATTCTTGATCATCAAATCCATTTTAAGAGAAAAGAAATTTAAAATTGTTTTTACCTTTACTTAAAAATTCCATCCTCTCCTTGTTTCTTAAAAATTTTTACTCATGAAAATATATAGAAAACTAGGGGGTGGAAAGTTTTAACAGCTCCAAAATTGAAATAAGTTGAAAAATTTTTGATCCAAAATATAAGCTTATAAATGTTATTAGGTTAATTTAATTCACTTGATTATTTAGCTAACCAATTATTATATATTACTCGAAGTGGTTCTTCAAAAGATCCTAACACAGGGTCTATGATTTGTTGGAGATTGGAGGGAGGCAAAAAAAATTATTGCACAGGGGCACTTCTTACCCATGGTGTGGCACTGGGCGGGTGTAATGAAGAGTGGGGGTAATCGTAAATGAAAAGTCTAATGAAGGGGTAAGGGAGAGAAAAAGGTTGGGAACTGCTACTAGACTGATGGGAACTAGATTTTGAACACTAAGTACACATTATCGATAAAAAATTACACTGGAGGCAATTTGTAATTGCACTTCAGAGATTTTTTGCTCTTGTTGTTTGGGTAAGAAAGCGATCAAAATTTGAATATTCTTCTCCAAGCACAGAATAGTGATTTGACCAGCAATTAATCAACTATCTGGTTTCAGTTCCAACACATTAGATTGGTATTTTTGTTCATAGTAAGAACACCCAATTGATAAACAATACTCGTTTGCTTACTTAAATGAGAAGTATGAGAGAATGGTCTATTAATAGTAGGTGTTACGAGATTGGCTGGTTCATTAACGTAATTCAATAAAGGTATCAAACTAAAGTAAGCTTATTCGTTGCTCCAAAAATATTACCATACTTTAATACACATAAATATAAAAATTGAAATGATTAAGGATCAAATATTGATCCCACACGAATAATTTAAGGGGAAATAAAGTTTCTGTTTCCTACAAAATTCTCAATCTTACACTAATAAAAAAAATCAAATGACAGAAAGAAATCAAATGACAAAAAGAAAAAACATTTGCTCACTTGAAATTCTCCAGGAATTCTAGAACTGTCACTTATTAATTTATATTCCCTCAAAAGTCTACGAAAATTTTTCAAAATTCCAGCCATATTTCATGTTTGTTGACATCTAAGTGTTGCCAATAATAAATATATAAAATATATGGCGCCAATTTTTTGGGTTTGTTTATTTACAATCTCTCAAAAGCAAATTACTAAATAATGTATAAACCTTAGTCATTTCAGCTGAACATCTAGTATTAGGACCAAATTTGTTTTTATTACTTTGCTCTCGTTGTTTTTAAGAATAGATTTACATCTGTATTGAATAGGCTCAGGATAAAAACAACTCGGTCCGAAACTCTTAACTCTATTCAGAAATTTAGAAAATGGTAATAGCCATTTTTTACATGTGGAATTCTTAAGAAATACCTGCTCGGAGAGCAAATAATAGTTCATCTATCGTCATATCCATTTCTGTCATATGAATTTTCTTGGTAAGAAATAAAATATTATTTTAAATGTTTTTAAGAAAACTATAGATACACATAACAAAACGATTCCAGCCATGTTTTCTTTTCTTTCAGAAAGGTTGATCCAATTATTTCAACTTTAGTTTCATACATGGACTTCAAAATTTTTCACAAATTTATGTTTATATTTATTTTCTATGCAAAAACAACAACTTTAATCTTCAAATTTCTTTTTTCTTTTTCAATGCACAGGAAAATATACTCAATTATTTGTCATCCTGAGTTATCACTTAAAATTAATTACTTTTTTTCTGATTTATTTTCTTCAAAAGAGATCACTGGTTTCTATTAAAAGTACCCTGTCAAATTACTTAATTCAGTTCTATATATTTGGGTATAGAATGGCACTAGCTTCATTTGAGGTAATCTGGACATACTTATTCAATGCAAAAGTCCTGCTCAAAAAATCAGTTTTAGTCCTATTGATATATTGCATGTTAACTTACTCATATGCGTTTCGTGTCAATTTTTTTTTGTTTTGTGGCCAGTACAAATACATCTTTCAGAAATCAACTATATTTTCAATCTTTTAAATAATGTACTACATTTATTTGCATACATACTACATTATGAAATATTTGTTCTTTGAAAAATAAATTTGTTTGCTTACTTTTTGTAAAACATCAATGTGATGCTATGTTATATAAAATTATTGTTAAATGAAATGCAAGTTAAAAAATTTTTTTGTTTTGACATCATTGCACTCATCTATTCAGAAATTTAAAATAATCCAAGTATAAAACTGAATTCATGAGTTGATATTTTATCACAAAATGTTACAATGTAATTATCTAATCTTTAGTTTTAAAAGAGTCGTGAATTTAATGTTCGGGAAAATAAAGGATGGGAAGGTTACTCCCAAACAAAAGGTCTTTATTTCAATGCAGATAATTCGTTTACTTTTTTTTATAATTGTACGCAAATGGGCTTACCACCTTTCAAGCAAAATCCCGTTTTGTGATCATCACAAGGGATTGCTTTGCTGACTTGCTCTGTGAGCTATGACTACAATAAACTTAGGCCATGTTCACATGAGTCGTTTCTATGTTCATTTGGCAAGGCCCCACTTTTCGTTAGTGTTAAATTGTGTTTTTTTTTAAATCTAATTCAAGTTTCTATCTTTGTGATGGTTGAAGTTAGAGTAAAAATTTCAATGGATTTCAAATCAGCGTAAAATTTTACGCTAGATCGATACCATAACAGATTTATTATTTAATAATTTACCATTTGACTATTCGATTTATTTAAAGAAAATCACATATAAGGTATCAATTTACCCCCCCCCCCCCGATTTGAAATTTTTTTATATTTTTACTCGATCTTCAACGATCACAAAGACAAAAACTTGAATTAGAGGAATTATAAAAACATAATTTAATGCTTATGGAAAGGAACCTTGCTAGCTTCACCAAACGCACACTAGACGAACCTCATGTGTGCAGAGCCTTATCAGAGCTAAAGATGATCTCAATATTGCATTGAAATTTTTCATCATAATTTCCCAAATATAAGCACCTGTCAAAGTGCAAAACTTGTGTTTTCAGCCATCTGAAAAATGTTTGGAATTCTTATCCATCCAGTTACCATTGGACATGTTTTTGTCATTTAAGTGTTGAAATTGCACACTATTTTGAGGTTTCTCAATTTTCTGGAAGTAGATAAAACTCATTGGGAACCACTCTTCATACCCTTTATTACCTGAAAGAGGGGCCAACCAAGGACAGTTGTGTATGTGGGGGTTGATTTATGTTCAATCTGCAGTGTCCTCAAATGTTCTCATGTTGGGGTGGAATTTTTATAAGTGATGGTTCAAAATTACAAGGTGTTATCCTCGGATGTTTCATGTTGGGATTGATCCCGAACAATTGCAGATAGTTGGTTGTGTTGCTCCAGTGTAGTGTTAATTTAACTACCTACCATTAAAAGAATTTACAGCATGTTTTCCAGCTGCAAAATTGGCGTTTAACCCTCTGTTAGTCACACTAGCCTTTATAATTTCACTGACTTTTTTCAATGTTTCAAAAGGAAAAAAAGAGTAATGACAAAAATATAATCATAAATTTTTAAAAAGCTTAAACACAGTTATTTGTTTTTTTAGTATATCTGGAAATACACTTTTTTAATGAATAATTAATGCATGTGTGCAAACTTTAAAATGTCAAGCCCCTTTTAGATTCACTGATTTTCCAGGTCATTTGAACAATTCCATTTGTTAGAAAAGACCAGAGACTAATGGAGTATTTAACATGTCAGTAATTCTCCAAGCAGCTAAATTATACTGACCTGCATTGTAAACCTGTCAAGCTTATCAGTACCTGAAAGCATTAGTCATTGGCACTGCATTATTCACCAGATCATAATTTCCTAAACGTGAAGCATGCTTGAAAGTTTTTATAATTGGTGTTTACTTGATTACATTTCGATTTCCTAAGTAATAGTTAGAATCACAATGTAATGGACATTTGTAAATCACTTTGCATTTTTAGTCACCATTTTGGTTTGCTTTAAAAAGTTCTCAGTATTTTCAGACTAAGTCAGTATGTATGTAAATCAGTAATCAGATATTCAGTATGTATGTGCTCAACAAGAAGTAGGGTAAGAGAAAAGGATTTATGTTTTATTAAGTGTACACGTCAATTCCACCACAACAAATATATATTTCTATTTGCAAAATAAAGTTATAAGGAAATATAATTCAATAAACTATGTGCTTTTTTACTGCTTTTAAAAACAAGACATTAAATAATTGAGTTGCTAAAATATTTTTTGTTCTTTCAGGTTATACATTGAAAAAACTTTAAGAAAAAACTGAAATTCAGATAAGTTTTAGAATATTTTAATTCTGAAAAATATGCATATGAATATGCATAAAAGGAATCATTATTTAAAAGAATGAATACTCCTGTATCTACCAAAATTATGACATTACAAGTGAAGCAGTTAAATACTTCAGCACCAGCTGAGTGTGCTAATAATTCTGAAAATGCTTCAGCTGACTCAGTACAAGCTGTAAACAATGATTCAAATGACCAAAATTCAACTTCGAAATCTCCAAATCTTGTTAGAGCAGATTTAGTAGACTTGTGCTTTAAAGGAGAAAATTTGCAGCAGTTGAGTACAAATGCATTGCCGCCATATTGTCCTGCATCTCCCCCTAGCCATATTAAACCTGATACATCATTTGAGTGCCACTGCTGCTCTGATTGTGGTGATACTTTTACACTCAAATCCAGTTTGAACTTCCATCTTGAACGCCGTTCTGTACTTATTAAGTTTCCCTGTGAAACCTGTAAATCTGTACGCATATTTTACAATCGTTGCACTTTGCAATCACATATAAGATCACATGCAGATAAAAATGAAACAGCAAACATAAGTAAGGCTGTGGTAAATCCACTCCCACGTGTATTTATGGATGGACTGCAAACTGAATTTGTTAATACACTTGATGATGAACTAAGCTCTATAGATGATATAGATATAACCCCGCCCATTGAACTTTTAGAGTTTTCTCTGAAAGAGATGGAAGAAGAACAGATTGTTGATAAAGATCAAGAGGCAAGTTCGACAAAAATTCCAAAGATTAAGGTAAAATGTTTGGATTGCAATGAAGAATTCGAAGATGCTGAAGCACGAAAAGAGCATCTTACTAATGGTGAAAAGGTTCCGGTATTAATTTCTCAGTGTAATAAATGTGGCATGTTATGCCCTTCTAAATGCTGTCTTAAAGCTCACCAAAGAATTCATCTCCAAATTAGTCCATATGTCTGCCCTGAATGTGGAGACAGTCCAGATGCTTACTGGTCAAATTTCCAACATCATGTCAAGTATAAATGTTTCCATCATTCTCGTAGTGTTGGGTACAAGTGTCCAGTGTGCAAAAGAGTTTCTCCAAACAATGAATCGCTTCTAAAACACATGGAATTGCATACAGAAAAGTATCTGAAGTGTGAATCTTGTCCAAGAGCATATATGTCTGTAAATGCTTTTGAAGCTCATGCTGAGGTTTACCATGTTGGAAATAAAGTTAACTATAACCTAATTTATAAATGTTCCTTGTGTGATATTGTGTTCTTGCATGGTGACCAAATGCTTGCTCATAGATCTACACACCTCAAAGAGCAAGGTTGTGAATATGTATTCAACTGTATGCAATGTGGAAAATCCTTAGAGAACAAAGTGTTATTACTGGAACACATAAAAACTTCACATCCGAAAATCTACAAGCATATTTCAAGCGAGGAAGCTAGTGAAATTAAATCTCCACAACCCACTGTTGCTTACAAGGGCAAAGTTGAATGTATATTGTGTAACTTTATCTTTCACAGCCAACTTGGATACAATGTTCATGTTGCAAGAGCTCATATAAATGTAAATCAACCATGTAGCTATTGTTACATGATAATTGGCAATAGAAAAGAGATGGTGGTTCATGGTAAAAAGCATCTTAATAAAGGAAATATAGTGTGCCTGCTATGCAACAATAAAAAATGTCAAGATGAAAAAAGCTTAGATGCTCATTTGAGCAAGCATGCTGAAAAGCTGAAAAATTGTAGTTTTTGTCCACTGTGTAATGAGATGATGCCAAGTTCTGATGAAGCGCTAAATCACTTGCGTGTTGAACACTACCTTGTCTCAAAACCTTCTACAGCAAATCCAATACAACTTACAAAACTTCAGTCTGAAAATGTAACCTGTCACTTTTGCAGAGCATCATTTGGTGAGTTATCTGCTCCAGGCTATATGTTTTATAAAAGTCGAGTTAAGTTGTCTGAAAGTCCTAGAAACTTATCCACGCTTAATGCTTGGATTTACATACGCTATTTATACTACAGTAATATTCAAAATGTAGTTTTGAAAACAGCAATAAGTCTGTTGGACTACAATGAAGATTAACTTTTGAATTACAAAGGACGGAATTTTATATGTATTAAATTGTGTATATAAGAATTAAATTTTATTTCAGATATCTTTTTAATCTATTATAAAATAACTTTAAAATTTTTAAATTTGAGTATCCTATACTTAATTTTGTTTTATGTCTAATGGTTATACAATGGAATTTCGATTAACCATCATGAATGTGATAGTTGATCGTATAGACGAATAACGGGAAACCTTAAACAACAACCCAGTCCATTGCATATGAACGAATGATTAAAAATGCACATTTGTGAACACACTGTTCATGCAAGTATTTTATTTTATAGAAATGAACAATTTACGTTTACATACATATACAAATTTTAAAATAGTCTCATTTTCGTTGGTTTCTTCAAAGCTCGTGATTTCCGAGCAACAATATTCAGTACTTTACGTAGAAGTATCTGCATTGCATTTGCCTCTTGCCCTCAAAACACTCAACACGTTTTGATAACATTGTTTCTGCTTCTCTATAACTTAATGTAGTTTTTCATACAAAATATAACACTTGTTTTTGTCAATTTCTTCTTCGTTGTCAATCGCACTAGAAACAATTTCATCTTAATTCAAAATGTCAAAGCCTCCATCCAATTGTCACATCCCAACCACTGTTACTTCTGCTGGCATTATACTTCGGCATTCAGTACATTATTGCACAATTTCGCATACACCTAAGCTTGCCATAATTAGATTCATAGGCCAGATTTTATTCCATCCATTTTTAAGATTTGACACTTTAAGATCTTCCCTTGCAGCAGCAATATTTAAAATTGTATATTTTATGTTGTGCATGATAGTGATGGGAAATAGGCAGGATGCTGCATGATGTGTTGCCAAGAGTGTCACTAAAATCTACAAGTAGGACCAGGGAGGAGACGCTCTTCTTCACAGATGGCCCATTCCCATTTTACCTAACGAGGTTTAAGAAAATCAAGTCAGAAAATGACTCCCTATGGTGAAATCGGCACACAACTACGTTACATCACAGTTTGCCCCTTTATAGCATCATGGCATGGGGACGCTTGCTGACCACCTTAAAATTACATGGCTCGGGAACATTGCATGCAACAAGGGTTTGAGGGTCAAAATTATAAACATGGTGAGAGGCATTGAGAATCATCAGGACTTGATTATCTGAAAAGACTAAGAAAAGCAAACTTATTTTCCCTTGCATGTTAATATATATTTTTAATGTAACCTAGAATAACGATTTAATGTAATTACTGTATTGATATTTATAAGTACCTAGCCACTATGTGGCTAGCACTGCGTTGCCCTTGACAGTTCCAAAATGGCCAAAAACGTTGGCTTAAGAGAGAAAAAAACTAATAAATCTCTATATTAAAAACCAATCAAATTTTTTTTTGCTTTCCTTCACTGAAATCATGAGTGCAGGAAGTAGAATCTGTTGATTTCTCGAACGCAAAGGTTGGCGTGGCGTTACAATCTCTTGCGAAAATATAAACGATATTCAATTTAAAAATTATTTATTTTAAGAAAATCATATTTTTAGGTAACAATCTCATGTCATTTTACGCAGATTTCAAATCCGTTGAAACTTTTTACTCTATCTTTAACGATCTAGTAGATAGAAAAAAAAATTCATAACTAAAGTTAAAACTTTATTTGGTTTTTTTTTTTAGTCTGCTGACAAATTGTTCTTTCGCAAAATCAAACGGAAGCGGAAAAATTAAATTTAGAATTTGATTTTTTATGCTGTTGCCATTCCAAAGAAAACAATAATAATTTAATTCATTTTAAAATGTTCTAGATTAATTTTTAAATTCGACACAACCCAAAAATTGTAAAAAATTCGAACTAACCATTAGTTTAAGTGTCACATATTCGTCAGGACTTTGCTGGCAGAAAACAGACATTTCCTTTTATAATAGTAGAGATGTGCTCTAACATTCTGCTAAACATGTCACCCTGGTGGCATGCTCTATTCATCCCAACCACACTTATTTAAACTAGTACAGTGTCTCACAACACTAGGCATATCAATGTGTGTTGGTGTTAGTTAATACATTGTACTTGCAGTTATAAGTGTGACAATCAAAACTTTACCGTACATTCTATTTACTTGCCACTTAAAAGTGATTTTCTTTTATCAGCAACATAAAAATTCTCAAAATCTTGCTTAAAATCAATGTACAATGAGATAGCAACATTCAAAATTTACTAAACTAGGTATAATGTAATGAAGGTTATTTATTTTCAATGAGATTAAAATTTTTTAAACATCATATTTCTGAGAAGTGAGTATTGCATTTTAACTTACAATGCACTTAATAACCACATGTAATCTTGAAAGTATTGTAAGAAATAGTTATAGGGGTGAATATATATAACATCAAAACTTGTTAAATGTCATGCTGGGTGTGCATTTCATAAAATGTTGTCTTATCCAATTTTGTCCCAATATATAGATCATACACTTTTTACTTAACTTACACATAATTAATTCATTCCAGACCAAGAATGCTAATATTTGAGACAATTACACTGTAATTGGATCGATGATCTGTTGTGTATGCTGTTAAATAAAATAAATTCCCAAACTTTCACAACTGTAGCTTTCAGTAGGGGGTAGTTGCCGTCAGTTCAGTCTCCATGCATAAACTAGATTATTTTAGTTTGCAATATCTACGGTTATCGGTTGTAAAATTGTTCCTTACCTATGTTTTCAGAGTGTAAAGGAATTGAAGAAAATAATGGATTGTTTTATTCTTTCATGAAAATTCCCTATTTTGGCTAGTGAAATATTACATGTTGGGTCTACAGATCACACTTTGGGAACCACTCCTGTAGCATTCATTTCATTCCAATCTGAGAAGAGGTGTTGAAATATTTTTCATACAAACATGTCATTTAAAGATTTAGTAAGTCTCAAATTTGTTTTACTAGTGGGAAATTCAAAACTAAAGCTTATTTTTAGTATCAATTTCTCTGCCAGAATAGTTGGTTTGGTCTATGGCACAAGGGAAAGGTCTGGCCAATCTGCCTGAATAGAAGAAAAGCTCTGCCAACTTCAAAATGTGCATTAGTTTAGTTCTACTCTATCAGTATGTAATTGGTGTTGAAATTTTGTCCAGTTTTAAGATTCTATTTCATGTTTACTAATTTTTTTTATCTTTTAGCAAATGATGCAGAACTCCAGGATCATCTGCAAGTTATGCACAGTGTTAATAATCAGAAGCGACAACTACCGATATCAGAAGAAGAATATGAACAGACTTTGAAACGACAGCGCATTGAAGGAAATGTGTGTGCTAAATGTGACTATCAATCTTCTGAACGGGAGGATTTCAAGAAACACTTACTAACTCATAAAACAAACAAAAATACTTTTCAATGCCAAGAATGTGGTCTCTGCTTTGTTGTTGAGTCTGCCTTGGTAAAACACCTGCGAATTCTCCATAAAATAAGTGACACAAAGAAATACATTGAAGAGGAAGGTACAAACTTTTTACCAGATTATAAAAAGACAGCTGAAGTTTTTTCTTGTGACTCACTGATATGCAGTGTTTGTTTTACAACTTTTGCTAATGAAACGTCTCTTAAAACCCACATGCGAAGTCATGGAATGGCATTCATTCAAGCCAACAAAACCATTTCTGCAAGCTAAATATTCATCACATTTAAAAATTCAAAATGATTATATATTAAATGTTTGATTTTTTTTTTTAATTATACCAAAAAATATTCTCAACTTCCTTGCATTGGAACTGTTTTGAATTTGTTTTAGATCTGTTGTGCTTCTGCAGAGCACATAAATTAGCTGTTTTTTAGTTGCCAAGGTTTGCAGTTTAAGGATAAAAAAATTGTTTTTAAGAAAAGAAAATTAAACTTGGACTTATTTAGCAACAATATATATGCATTCAAAAAGTTTTTTTAATTGATGAATTGTTTAGTCCAGACCCAGGTTTTTGAAACTTCTGAGTTAAACTCTCAGTAAATTTTTTTTCAAGATTTGCTTGTAAATTGAGGTTTTTTTTAATAATTTATTTTGATTCCATTCTTTGTTGCTCTTTTTTCATGCACATTACAAATCCTACAGCAGACGCACTTATCTCATTTTGCCAAATTTCGACTTATACAGTTTACCCTTGACTACCGATATGATATGAATTGGGACTTCAAAACATGATTGTCAATGCTTTTCATAACAATCGTAAATACGAAAACCGGCGTTTACGATAATATACAAAATATTGTGTAACATATAATAGTTAGTGAATAAAAAAATCTTCATTGTATATTGACATTTAATTCACATATCTTGTATATTTTTATTTTTTACAATAACTCTTAATGATGCTATCTATTTCATGAATCATTTGTATAGTCAAAATATGAAAGTTGAAACATGCTAACAATATTTCTTATTGCATCTTTACAATGTATAGATTCACTGTATATATATATATATATTCTATCTGTTATACCATCTCAACTATCCAGTGATAAAGTGTTATGTATAAATTCTTGTCAGAATCTAGTTTATGAAGATTTCTCAATCGATAAGTATAATGTGTTGTTTTTGAACAATGCTCATACATACATTTAATTTACTATGCTTAACTGTCCCTGAGCTTGTGTTTGAAGCATTTTTGAGTAGCTGCACAATTTAAAATAGCTATGACATTTTATGAACATTTGTATTTGATGTGGAATTAACACCATAATAGATTTTTTTTTTTTTTAAAGCTGCCATTTTTTAATCCTAAACCTCATTGTATGGCTAATTAGTTCAAAAAAAACCTGGAAATCTTGATGGGTCAAGAGAATGATAAATCAATTAAAAATCCTTGCAGAAAAAGATGCAGGTTGCAGTGTGGCATATACTTTCACATTTCACAACGGATGAAAAGGGAAGAAAAAATTCATTTGTTTCTTTCTAAAATAGTCATGTAATTTTTTCTATAAGATTAGAAAAATATGCATTTACTATACAAAATCTCATTTCGGATTATTTGCATTTTTTGTCAAAAAAAAAAACCTTAATTTACTCCCTGCGATCGCGCGCTCGAATTTTGCGTTTGCAGTAGTGAAATAACAAATGTAAATAATTTTTTTAAAAAAGGAAAAACCTTTTAAAAAATACAACAAATTTACTTACAAATCTAATTTTTCTGTGTGGTATTTACTCTGAACATGTCCGTTATTTTGCGTTGTTTCATCAATAATGTCCAGGTTTAACTCCTTGTTCTTTAAAAATTGTCGGAACGATGTAAAAAGTGAGAAAAACGTCCGGATTTGGGACTTTGTACTGTATTTAAAATGTTGAATTTTTGTCAAGAAATATCTGCTGATGTAAGTATCATATATATTTTGCCAACTGGCAGTATTCAACATATTTATAATGAATTTAGGGATTTTCTTAATGTTTTGTATCAAAATGCTACCCTGAAAGATAGTTTGTGTTTGATTCATGAGACTGAAAGAGACGTCTAAATGCATTGTTATTTCCTATCTCTTAACTGAATCTTAGTATTGAAGATTTACACAAAATCTCATCTGTGTTAAAAAATATACCTATTTCAAAAATGTGTTTTCTATGAAAATGTTTTTGAAGAATAAAATGTTTCATTTATTTAAGAATAATTGTTATTTTATTGAAAGAATTTTATAATTCTGGTTGAATAACCTTGCGTTGCTTGGGTTTCATAGATTACCACAACATTTCCCTGTGTTAACTCAAATTTCACAACCCTGTAGAACGTGTTTCCTTGTCTATGTCCATTTATTGCAGAAAAACAAACTTTAGATTTTAAAATTGGGGCTGGGTCATTCCACGTGAAATGAGCAAAAATCAGGAAAACCTGTGGTCGTATGGTAATGGATTTTCATGACATTTAGTACAGGAGTTTAGTTCATGCATAAATAACGATATTTAAAAAATTTAGGTTCAAAATTAAATATTTTCGAAGTTTGAGGCATTTTAAGGACTTATAACTTTGAAGAGCAGTTGTGAGATCACTTGATGTTACATGTTTGAAGTTCCATTTCTCAAAAACTACTTAACGTAGACAAACATGTTTTACATCTTAATAATCTGTACAAAATTTTCTGTTTTGCAACAACAATTTTATATCTATTTAATCTAAAATTTTGTTGCAAAAAATTAAAAATTGTCTTTTTACAGAATTAAAGACATTTCTATGGGCTGAAGAAATTTTAAGACATTGTTGCAATTCATGCCAGTTACAGTGCGAGGTATGATAATACTACTGATAGAGTTTGGAAGTCGCATTTTAATTCTTTCATCTCCAAAATAGCTAACGATAATAACAAAATGACAATTTTCTACTCTAAATAGGCATAAGGAATCAAACGAAGGACAGCTCTGATGAAAACCGACATTTCACAAGAATAGTTTAATATGTTTATTACTTGTAAAAAAAAATTCGGGATTGTAATCTGAGCCTAAAGCAACAATAATAAAATACAACATATGCTTCCCAGTCTGTATATTACGAGAACTTCAATGATAACATAAATTAAATACAGATAATGAAACCCTAAATGAACAAAGAAATACCAAATCATTTTTAACTGTGAAAGTAAATTGTAAAAGAAAAAAAAAATCAGTCAAAACAAGCCTAAAAATTTCAACTTAGTATCATAGATATTATGACTTTTAACTAATTACCTTTTCAAATTCACTATGTGGTAAAACTCCCATGTTAAAATTTGCAACTTTTTATTGAAACATTTTTTTTTTTTGTGCTGCCGAATTCTTTTTAAATTCTCTACTTTTGCTGGTGATTGTGATAAATATGAAACGCGAATTTGTGACGTACAATTGGAAATAGGAATGTAGCAATGATAATTACGGGTTCCTGTAAAGGCTGCGGTCACTGATGGAACACTTCTGCATTGACAAAGAACATTCGTCGGTGTTAGAAAGCTTTTGATTAAGCAAACCAAGCACATTTATAACCATAAATTCGTTTAATATTATGTTTATTTATTCGGTTATCTCCCCTTGAATGTGATAACATATCTTTCAAAGGCGGAAATGTATGTCTTTCTGGCGTGTTCCCGCCTTTTTTGAGTCATCATGCGTAAAAATAAAACTATAATTTCCATCTACTTAAAAATGTTCCTGGGACGAAAATAAATAAATTACAATGATGGAAATTTCAGGACGTATTATATACATCTTGAAACATAATACAGAAAATTCGTCAGGTTTTCGGAGTTGTGCTTTAAAAAATTGAAAAATCGCTGTTTTCAATTATTTTAATTTTTTTTTTAAACTAAGGAATAGAAACACAATCACTAAATTATACCAAACTATTAGATAGAAGTGCTTTGTTAAGAATAATTTTGATACTGTCCTTCCCCATTTTAATACTACTAGAGTAATTTGAAATTTCTATCAAATAGGCAAAATCTCTATTTTCGCTGATCCCTGAAAATGAGCAGTGACGGATATAACACTATTCTGATATTTCCTAAAAGATCTTTTGCTGAAAAACGTAACAATCTAAAAAGTTTGAATTTGTGTCAATAGCTTATTGAAATATAGGGTCTCAAACATGCTACTATTAGGGCTAAAAAAAATCTACATTGACCTTGAACTTTAAAATTCAATAAAAATAAAATATACATTTTGGACATCTAATATTTGGCAGTATCTCCTCACTATAGGTGATCTATTAAAAAATTAATTTCCATTAAAATCGGTGATGTGTCAGCCAGAGCCGATTTGGTCATTTTGAAATGACCCACCCGGCTTCGAGGGGCACTTTTAAGATTATTTGTGTGCCAATTTTCATGGCTACAGATTGGTCTGAAGACTGGAAAGAAATAGCATATATTTTCCGCAGTGTTTTAAAGTATACGTGAACCAAATTTAGTGGGGATTGGTGAAACTGTAGATTTGTATATAGAATACACACATCCTTTTTTTTATCTCTACTATTATAAAAGGAAGTGTTTGTTTTTTTCGTGGCCGCAAAATCCTGACGATTCTATGGCACTTACAGCATTGAGATTTGGCACACAGGTAGTCCGAATTTTTTTCAATTTTTGAGTAGCGGCGAATTTTGAAATTCAATCTAGAAGATTTTTAAATGAATTTAATAGTTTTATTCTCTACCTGCTTCTTCTAACGCGTTTCGTCCGGACGAAAGAAGCAACCCCCTAAAATTAGCTTTTTCCCAACTACATGATCTTTTTTTATATTTTCTCAAGAGATTTTGACGTTTTTTATTTTGCTTTCATTCCCTGAAATGGAATAGGACAGGAAATGTAATCTGTTTCTTTTTTTTAACGCTAAGGGCAGAAGATGTAATCTGTTTCACGTGACGTCACAATATCTTGCAAAAATATAAACTATATATTCAATTAAAAAATTATTTATTTAAAGAAAATCATATTTTTAGGTATCAATCTAAACTGAAATTTTCCGCAGATTTCAAATCCGTTGAAATTTTTACTCTATCTTTAACGGTTTAGGATATAGAATAAAGAACTTTGACTTCAGTTTAAAGATTTATCGCTGGGAAATCAATCGCGCAAAATCAAATCGGAAACGAAAAAAAAACATTTTTATCCACGTTCTGCGTTTTTGAAAAAAACTTGACATGGTCAAAACCCTGACTGCAAGATCACACGGGCAGAAAAAGTTCGCATTTGAAAAAGCGATGGAGAATAAAACTATTAAATTCATTTGAATATCTTCTAGACTGAATTTTAAAATTCGCCGCGACCCAAAAATTGCAAATAATTCGGAGTACCTGTGTGCCAAATCTCATTGCTGAAAGTGCCATAGATTCGTCAGAATTTTGCAGACCCCAAACAAACAAACACTTCCTTTTATAATATTAGAGACTGACTAGATTAATATCAGTAACTGGCATCATAAATCAAATGCCAGGAAGATTAATGTATAAACATTCCTGATTAACAGCAGTCATAATATAAACACTTAAAGGAAGAATGCAACAGTTTGATTCAAAATTATAAACTAAAGAGGTGACGGATTTCATTAGCTAAAAAAAAAACACAAGTAGGAAGTAAAGTTTTTTAGGCTTTTGTCAGTTAGCTTATTCTTGTGGTGTGTAATAGAGATTAAAGAGTAGAAAAATGTACTTTTACACACACACAGCCATTGAAATGTCAACAGGAAGAAAGGTCCAATATGAATTAAAAGTGAAAATTCATTTATTATTGCTGCTCGGCAGTTTTATTATTAGAATTTACTATAATCTGATTATTTCTCTGTCCTCTATTCTACTTCTCACACTATAGTTTAGGTCTGTCACTTCCACTTTCTGATAAATTTGTTGACATGATGATGTAATTTACTCAAGAAAAACTATCTAGGATGTCAACTTGTGTTTTAAAGTTAAGCAAATGTTAATTAAATATTGATTTACCATGTCACGAACTCAATTTTTTATTTAACAAATTTATATATAATTATTGTAAAAACAGTGCATAGGGCCTACAGAAATTTAAATTAAAAAATCTAATTTAAATTTAAAAAATCCGATTTAAATTTTAAAAAATCCGATCAATTGATTTTTTTTTTAATCGTGATTTTTTTACACCCTGATTGTTTTCAACATATACATATACACAGCGTTCGAAATCATTGGTGGTCCGAGACCACTAAAAGTACGGTCGGACCAGGAGATTAAAAATCTGGGTGGTCCGCGGTTCCAAAACAATTGTAAATAATCGTCGTTAACGATTAGCTGGATTTCACAATTTTATTACTGAAATCAGAAAGGATAAAATAAGCATTTAAATGTGAAGTAAATTTATCATATTTCTCCTTGACGGCTTAAAAATAAATTTGTTTCCTATTCATCCTTATATATCTTTAGAACCTGCACCACAACTAAGAAAACTTTATTGGATCCGACAGAATGTTAAAATTATACTTGAAAAAAAAGCTTAATATGTCAGTTTTTAATTCAGTTACATTAAATGTTTAAGTAATGCCGAAACACATAGTCAGATTTTCACTCTTGATATTCTTTCTTTAAGTCTATTTACGAAAATAAAAATATTAAAAAAAAAAAAAGATTAACTTGGGTAGTATTTCAACAAACAACAGTTTGAACAGAAAAATTTTAAATGCAATCATGGTAAAATTAAAGGCGCTTGTGTGTTATTATTTCGCTGGGAAATTTAATAAATGCTCTGTACAAGTTTAAATAAATGACTTTTAATTTATTTTTTAAATTTAAATTAAAATTTATTAATACGTTATTAATTTATTTATTAATCATGACCTGCTTAATTTTTTTTCGTATAAAATTTACAATGCATGTTTCATAAACACTCATAACACCGTCTAGGCTTCTATAAATTCAAGAGTTTGTACGTTATTCATGGTAACACTAAAAAAAAAAAAAAACTTCGGTTCATCAAAACAATACAAATTGAAAGTTGAAACGCACAGAAATCCAAGTCTGATGGAACTTCTTGCGCTACGCTGTGCGCTATGAAATACTGCTACTTCTGACTTATCTTGCGTTGAGGCATAAGGAGACCGTGGTTCCCACACCTTTATTCAAAAAAAAATTCAAGGACTTTTAATTACTTTTCAAAACCCAAAAAATATTTTTCAAGGACCTAAATTTTTTTATAACGACCTAAAACAAGGAATACGCAAAAGTTGTCAATTAAAAAAAAAAAGTGAAAAAAAAAATTTTTTTAATTTTTTAAATTACTGATAGTTAAAAAAAGAAAGGTTATCCTCAATTTTGGTTATAATTTGGATTTTCTTTTTCACAGAACCTGTGATATTTTTTTTTGTTGCAAACTGGGCTTCTCGTCTCAATGGTAACTATCAGGCCACTTGCACAAATATCGATTTTGGTCGAGCGATAAAATATTGTACAATAAATTCTTTTGGTGGTACGAAGAGTATGGGAGCTTGCATCCCGTGTCCTTGTGACAATTTCAACAGATTTGAAATCTGCAGAAAATTTTACACTTAAAAAACTATATTTATTTTCTTAAAACACATTTTTTTTTTTGTAACTTTTATATTTTTGCAATAAGAATTTGGCTTCATTTCTTTGGACGCGTACCAGGTTTCCAATGACGTCCTGGTTGCTAAAGCTACGGTTTCCTAAGAAAGCAGTGCTGTTATCTAGCAGCAGTGATACGTCATGATGCGGCGGGCATAACAAGGCGGCCGTCTTAACGGAGAACAGAGGTGTCAATTTGGACGGACAGAATATGGTGGATAATGGAATGGACGATCTAGACCTAGCATTAATAGCATATCATGTGGTGTCAAAGCGCGAAACACCGGTTTCATTCAGAGATGACGCTAAAATGGCGAACTTGCATCATTTGAGCTAGTATGGTCTGGACAAAGGAGGAAACTAGTCTGGACAAATTCAAACACTAGACGAAATTACGCAATTATGTACGTCAAAAAAATCAAGTACTTTCAAGGACTTTTTACCAAGTTCCGTAATTTTCAAGGACTTTCAAGGGCCCCTAGTTCGGAAAAAAAAATGCAAGGACTTTTCATAGACCGTGGGAACCCTGGGAGAGACATGCGCTTAGCGCAAGCAAAAACGCACGAGTGTGGACAAAGCTAATAACCCCACAAATGCAACTGTATTATAAAGGAAGTGTTTGTTTCTTGCACGCAAAGTCCTGACGAATCTATGGCAGTTTTACAGTAATATGAGATTTAGCACACAGGAAGTTCAAATTTTTTGCAATTTTAGAGTCGCGGCAAATTTAAAAATTAAATCTAGAACAATTTTAAAATGAATTTAACGCAATTTAATTATTATTGTTTTCTTTGGAATGGCAACAGCATAAAAGATCAGATTTTAAATTTATTTTTTCCGTTTTCATTTCGTACAGAGGAATAATTTTCCAGCAGACGATAAAAAATAAAAGTTTCAACTGAAGTTATGAAGGTTTTTTTTCTATCTCCCAGACCGTTAAATATAAGAGTAAAAATTTCAACGGATTTGAAATCTGCGGAAAATTTCACATTAGATAGTTACTTAAAAATATAATTTTCTGTAAGTAAATAAAAAATTTTAATTGATTATCTTTTATATTAAAGCAGGAGAATGTGACGTCAGGCCAACATTCGTGTTCCAAAAAAAAAAAAAAAAACATTAGATTACCTGCCCTCTTACGATTTCAGCGAAAGAAAAACAAAGAAAATAAAAAATATTTTGGTTGGCATTTTTTATTAAATTCTTTCTTGCCCTTCGTGTTAAAAAAAAAAAAAAAAAAAAAAAAAAAAAAAAAAACCAGATTACATTTCCAGTCCCATTCCATTTCTGATTCCATTCTCATTTTCAATGAGAGCAAGAAATAAAAAAACATATTGAAATAAAAAATATATTGACTGAGATTAAGTTTTTTTTCGTAAAACCGGAATCGCTAAAGATAGATTAAAAATTTCAACGGATTTGAATTCTGTGGAAAATTTCACTTAAGATTGTCACCTAAAGATATGATTTTCTATAAATAAGTAATTTTTAAATTGAATATATCTTCAACGGATTTGAAATCTGCGGAAAATTTACAGCATAGAAGAGATCACATATTCTTAATTTATTGTTTTCATTTCCGTTTAGATTTTGATCGGAGGAATAATATTTCAGTCAGACGATAAAAACAAACAATATTTTAACTGGATTCAAAAAGTTCTTTTTCTATCTCCTAGACCGTTAAATATAGAGTACAAATTTAAGCGGATTTGAAATCTGCGGAAAATTTCACAGTAAATCTATACCTAAGAATGTGATTCTTTTCATACAAATAACTTTTAAATTGAATATATCTTTCATATTTTCGCACGAGATTGTAACGTCACGGTAATTTTCCCTTTCCAAAAATAAACAGATTGCCGTTCGCGTAAAAAAAAAACAAATTACATTTCCTGTTTTCCGCGAATGAGAGCAAGAAATAAAAAAACCTATTGACTGGGATTGTTGAGCTTTCTTTCGTAAAGTCGGAATCTCTTAAGATAGATTGAACATCTTAACGGTTTTGAAATCTGCGGAAAAATTCACTTTAGATTGTTATCTAAAAATATGATTTTCTTTAAATATATAATTTTTAAATTGAATATATCTTCACCGGATTTCAAATCTGCGGAAACAGGCACGGGCAACGCCGGGCTAGCCACGCAATGGCTAGAATGAAATAAAAACACTAGGTTATAAGGGTGAATATTTTCCATAATAAACAACGTAATTGATTTATCCGCCTCCCCTCCCCCCCCCCTCGGATCTTAAACAAATACATACTGATCAACTTTTTCAATTTGACAAGTTTTAGAGTAAGTAATCATTTTATGTTGTAAAAATATTTTATATTGTAACAATTGATTGGCTAAATTTCAAATAAATGTAAAAATATACAATTTGTTTACATGGAGCTTGCTGGTGGTTCAGTGGTTTGTGGTGGTTCAGTGGGGGTTGGCGAGCAGGGGGCGGAGCCCCCTAGTATCCAAAAAAAATCAGACGGAAATCATATTACTCATCGAGAAAAAAAAATGGTATGGTTGCTTCAGAAATTGAGAAGGATTGCCAATTTCCCCAGCCTTTGGTTCTCAAAGCGCTTTATTTTGCCAACTCGCCAAGGGAAGCTCAAAGTGTCAGGGATTCCGCGGAAGCCTCACGGACACGTGCCTAGTAATGGTATTAATATTGTATCTGCTAAATTCACTTTATTTTTTGATTAAAAAAAACTATTAATCTGATGAAAAGAGATTGTAATTAATGGGGTTTTTTTATGTTGTGGGACATCGCGCGGCGCGGCACCTTCGTAACTTAAATTAAATCGGCAAAAAAAAAACGGCATATCGATCGTTATATAATTGTGACATCGCATTTTTAAAAATAAGAAAAATATGCTTACGGCAAAGAAAATGCACAAAAACACATAAAAATGCTAAAAAAACGTTTAAAAAGTTATTTTAAAGACAAATAAATGCAGTTATAGTACTTACCAATACATATTTTGCTTCAGATATAGAGCTATATTGATCATTACTCTTTGACACCTCGAAATGCTAGAATGGCTGAGTTTTGTTTTTTTAACTCTTCAAAATTTTAAACTAATGACGCCATCTATTAATCAAAATAGTAAACAAACTATCGATACACTCTATTCATTTATTATTATTTTTCTGCAATTCTGGAAAACACATTAGAATTTATTTTCAAGGTCATGTTCTGCATCAGTTAACATTAAAGATGTCAAAAATACGACAGTTTTAACTAAAGAATTTAATTCTAAGGATATTTACACCAAACTGTTGTAATAAATCATACTAACTCTGAAAAGAACTAAAAACCTATTAAGAAAAAAAATTAATTTTACGAATTTTATTTACTTACTGTCAAAGCTTGAAGTTATGAAATGTGTCTTGTTCCCACCTTTTGAGAATTACCCATAAAGGATATGCACTATAATAAATACGTGGATTTCTTATCGTAAAAATTGTTGTATTAAAATGCTACTTTACGAACTTCGGAGGGGAAATTTAACAAAAGTTGTTAATTGTTGCAAAAGAAAATTAAAAAATTACTAACAAAGAAAAAATAAATAAAAAAATTTGTAATTGTATTTTTTTTAGTTAAAATATTTTCATTGGAAAATAAATATATTTAGACAGAGTACCACCTTTATCTCTCTATATTAAAAAAAAGCTACCTCCGCCGCTATCGCACGATTGAAAACTGTGTTGTTTCGCTTGATTCTTATACGGTTTTCTAAATTGGAATTTTTGCAGCTCGTCGAGTTTTTTTTAGAAATTTCAATTTGGTTCCTGATATTATTTTTTGAAAATCGGGATATTTTCGTTTTTTTTTTAAACTGTCATATCTATATCTTATTAATATTAGTTTTAAATTTGAAAACATCGCAGTATACCTTAAAATGTACTCTTTCTTACGGTACAATTATTTTTGAAATTGGTTAATAAATAAATTTGATGCGATCAAAAGTTAGTTATACAAATTTCGGAATATTGGGAAATTTTCGTTACTTTTTCTTAAAATTGTCATATTTACAGCTGTAACGGAACCTACAACGCCCCCTAGCGGACTAACAAAAACTTACACAGTGTAACTCCAACCCTGGAGCAAGCAGCAGCTAGGCTGTAGTATGTGATAGTAAAAATGTCCCTGTCCCTTATATATTATGTGCGTGAAAGTCTTGTAATTTCTGTAGTGTATGTGTATGTAAATAAATTCAATTTAAGTGTTAGCTAGCCGTGTCAGCATACATCATTGCTACAGAGAAATGGCTACCCAACTGTGGGCCCTATCCCGATATCCATCGGATAGATAAGTATTTTTATACTTTGTGTAGTCTAAACCTAGACAAATAGTGATTTATAAAGAAGGTTTTTCAAAGTTGTATTGTAGAAATAGTAATTTTAACTCAGAAGAAATCTCTTTATTTTGTATGTATTGTAATGAGAAATTGATTTCGTTTTAATGTTCAGTTGTTCGTCTGACTACTTAAACTTGCAAATCTATCCTGATTTAAGTGTTTCAGAAAGCTTAAAACTATTTAACTGTATGTCTGTATTTAAATAGTTGGATAATTAATGATTTATTATGAATATTAATGCTGTAGAATGTGTGTAATGTGCAGAAATAATGTATCGATAACTAGTAGTTGAACGACCTTGAACTCTAAAATCTCCCGCCTAAAGAAAATCTTAGTCGACGTCTAACACGGCGCCAGTTGTTTTTACTTTTCTTATTAGGCGCGTTGCATTGAAAGAAAAAGAAAAAAGATTTTGTATGTATGGTTTTTTTTTCATGATCTGTATTTTATATTTACTGCATTGTCATTCTTCAACGAGTGAAAAGAAAAAAAAATTTTAGTGTGTTTCAATAAAGATAACACACAAAAGAAATATCACTTTCTGAATTTAGGGAGATATTTTATTTCAAAAGAAGTTGATATTTAAAGTATTGCCTTTATTGAATTATTATTTTTGTAATGAATGGTAGTTTAGATCAAGTTATTAAAGTGTTGAGGAATTCATGATTTATAATTAGTGTTAATGCAAGTATCTGTATACAAGTGTTTCTGAATATATTTCATACTTTTGCTATTTTTCATACTTTAGCTAAGTGAATTTTTTAAAGTGTTTGGGAAATGTTTTATTTGTATTTTGATAATGGTTCTGAGAATTCAAGAATATTTGCATGTAACTTTAGTTAAGTGTCCATAACGGAATGAACATAATATAATCTAAACGTTTTGCATTTAAAGGTATTAAGTTTAGGACTATTGAACTTTAAACTTAGGACTCTAGATTTAGGACTCTCTTCTTAAAGAAAAAAAAATTCCAACCTAAACAATAGTTAGGGGTTTTGGACAATATGGCGTTCCTAGGGAAAGGAAGGAAAGAAGACCTCCGAACTCTTTCATCGGAGCTTGGTCTGGCTGTGTCGGACAGCTTAAAAGTTATCCAACTTCGAGAACTTATAATTAAAAGTGAAAATTACGAAGAAGAGCTCGTAAAGAATATGCTCGCCGTTATAATTGAAGATCGCCTAAAAGCGGAGAATGCGGCCGAGGAAGACAAGTTGAAGGCTGAAAAGAAGGATGAGGAGGATAGGTTGTCACGAGAAAAAGAAATTGAAGAGGAAAAATTACTTAAAGCACAAGCAGAAGAACAGGTCCGAATTGACAATGAGCGCAAGTATGAACTCGAAAAGCTAAAACTCAAGCTTGAAACTCAAAAGGTTTCCAATTCAGTTGTTTCTACTCATGGCTCAGAGTACCCGAAATATGAACTCAGTCGGATTATCCCTAAGTTTAATCCAAAAGAAGATGAAATAGGACTGTTTTTAATTATTTTCGAACGTCAATTGAAGTTTATGAATCTTCCAGAGTCATCATGGATACCATATCTCATTGGTTCCTTACCAGCTGAAATAGCGCAGTTACTTGCTAGAGAAGATGAACAGGAGGCTCAAAATTACCAAAAGGTGAAAGAAATGCTTCTCAAGAGATTTAGGGTCACTGCTGATAAGTTTCGACAGTTATTTTCCCAACATAGGAAGAATCCTGATACGACATGGAGGGACTACTTTTTCGAACTGGCTTCTTATTTTGAAGGTTGGACAAAGGAAATGAATGTCACCACCTTTGATCAGCTCAAAAGTTTATTAATTACTGATCAAATTAAGAAAAGTACTCCACCAGACATCAAAGATCACTTCATTGATTTGTGGACAGATTGGGCCAACCCTCTAGAGTTAGCTGAAAAACTGGATACTTATGAGAATATCCGTCAAGGAGTGAAGAAACACGTGTCGCAGACTCAAAAGAAAACATATTCTAGAGACGAAAATAAAACAGCCTCTACAGATAGAAGATTCCGTCCTGTGGTTAATAGACACGAACATACGCAAAGTCAATTTTCAAGAGTTTCGATACCTCGAAATTCTACTCCTAGATCAGAAGGAAGACCCCCAATTCGATGTTTTGGATGAGGAACACCAGGAGTTGTAATATCTAAATGTCTTACTTGTACAAAATCTAAAGTTGAAGAAACTACTGTCAACTGTATGAACTTGTTCACAAGTAATACAACTAAAGATCTTTCAAGCTTGATTATCTTTGAATTTCTTGGTGAGAGAATTGCTGTGTGTGCCGATACTGGTGCCTCACACTCTATTACAGGAGAAAAGCTGTATAACTTTCTACGAAAGCATGGAATTGCTTTCGAGGACAAAAAGATTTCACTGACACTTGCTGATGGAAAACTCCAGTCCATGGTTGCTCTTAAAACGGTTATCAACTTGTGTATAGAAGGTAAAATTGTGTCAACAGAACTTCTTGTTCTCCCTGAAGCAAAAGGGAATAGCACGCTGTTAGGGAAAGACTTTCTCCATGCAGCCGGTATTGTTCTCAACGTTCAAAATGGAACCTGGCATTTTAGTGAAGATCCCCATAGACAATATTTCTTCTATGTAAAGCCTACTGAATTAAAGGATGCGCCGAAAACTTTTAAATCAACGATTGTGCCTGAGCCTACTACTATTGTCCACTTGAGAAGTGATGAAGGAAGACATCTGACCCAGATGCAAAGTGAAGAATTAAACTGCTTACTTCAAGAGTACAAACGCTGCTTTGAACCAGGGGGAGAACCTACTCCTTTCATGAAGCACAGAATAGTTACTATGAATCATCATCCTATATCTGTTCCACCGTATCGTATGTCACCGGCCAAGAAAGAAATACTGAAAGAACAAATTGATGAACTTTTGGCAAAGAACATAATAGAAGAATGTGAATCCCCATATGCTGCTCCGGTAGTGCTCGTCGCTAAACCAAACGGGAAAGTAAGATTATGTGTTGACTACAGAGGCCTCAACACCGTTACGAAACCGGACACTTATCCATTACCTAGGATGGACGATCTTTTAAACGAAGCTACACCGACATCATACATGTCAACTATAGATCTACAATCAGGATATCATCAGGTGCAAGTGGATGAAAACGATTTGGACAAAACTGCCTTTATTTGTCCTTTCGGAACTTACCGTTATCTACGCATGCCTTTTGGTCTGAGTAACGCACCTGCCACTTTTCAACGCCTGATAGATAAATTCCGAAGTGGCCTGAAAGATGTTTTTGCACTCTCATATTTGGATGAAATAGTCATCTTATCAGAGACTTTTGACAAACATTTAAAAGATCTAAAGACTGTTTTTGAGAGACTTTCTCTTTTTAAACTTCATGCACACACACACACACACACACACACACACAAATAGAGAGAAATGTCATTTTTCCTGTGATCGTGTTAAGTACTTGGGTTTCTGGATAACAAGAGATGGAATTGAAGCCGATCAAGAGAATATCGCTTCTATCCAAAGAATTCCAGTTCCAACTAATGTGAAAGAACTCCAGTCTTTCTTACAGACCTGCTCATGGTTCAGAAGATATGTTCCGAACTTTGCAGGCATCGCACGACCTCTTAGCAATTTAACTAAGAAAAAAATAGATTGGTCGTGGGGTCTTAAACAGCAAGAAGCTTTCGAAACCCTAAAAGAACGCTTGACAACAGCCCCTGTGTTAAAGCAACCTGATGGATGTAAGCCTTTCATAATTCGCACAGATGCGAGTAACTACGCCCTTGGCGCAGTCCTTCTCCAAGAAAATGGTCCAGAATAACATGTTATTGAATACGCTAGTCGTCTGTTGATCCCAGCAGAACGCAATTATTCGACTACTGAGCGGGAAGCTTTGGCAGTAGTTTGGGCCTTAGAAAAGTTCCGAGGTTACATCGAGAATCAAGAAATTATCATTGCTTCAGACCATCAACCTCTTAACTGGCTTCTGAGCATTAAGTCACCCTCAGGACGTTTAGCAAGATGGGCTCTGAAGATCCAATCGTTTAATCTGAAAATCGAATATACGCCAGGAAGAGCTAATGTGGTCGCTGATATGCTGCCGAGACCGACATATGCACATGAAGATACAAACTGTGAGATGCAAGCCGTATCTATCAATATACCCACAGGAAACTAGTGATATTCGAAAAGAACAGCTGGCAGATACAGATCTAAAGAAAATTATTAACTCCCTTGAGAGTAATGATAAAGACGAAAATTTTACCAACTACATCAGCCGAGGATACATTATGAATGAGGGTGTCTTGTATCGCTACTCACCTGAAACTGAGTCAGACGATGCTCAACTCGTAGTCCCCATTCAAGAACGCCAGAGAGTTCTGCAGGAGCACCATGACGCTCCTACAGCCGGTCATTATGGTGTGGAGGGCACCTACAACAAGATTGCTTCCAGATACTTTTTCACAGGCATGAGGAAGTACATTTCTGATTATATCAAAACCTGTGCAGAATGTAATCGATATAAGCCAACGAACCAGAAACCTGCTGGACTGCTTAGAGCCCCAGTTTATGCACAGAGATTTGAAGTTCTTGCAATCGATCTCTTTGGTCCCCTACCAGAAACAACATCTGGAAAAAGATGGATTTTCATCGTGGAAGACACAAATACAAAGTGGGTTGAATTGTTTGCCCTTAATGAAGCCACAGCAGCTAACTGTGCTAAAACACTACTCGAAGTAGTTTATTTACGCTATGGTCTACTTCGAAGGTTAATTAGCGATAACGGACCGCAATTTGTGAGCGCTGTCATGCAACAGACGTTTCACCTGTTAGGTATCACATAAGATCTCATACCAGTCTATCATCCACAAGCCAATCCATCAGAACGCAAAAACCGGGACTTGAAGCCCCGCCTTGCAATTTTAGTTGGAGAAGAACATACTGTCTGGGAAGACAAGCTTCCTTTGATCCGATTTGCGATGATATTGCCGACCCGGCCAGTCCAGACCAAACTCTTGGAACTTATCATGTGTCAGCATTAAAAACTTACTATGAACCCCAAGTAAAGAGAGACACTGGGCATGTAGCTCCCATAAGAAGAAGGGGTCGCCCTAGAAAAAATAATCCTGGCTCATCGTCGGGACGTCATCGGAGCCTGAGGGGGAGTCTGTAACGGAACCTACAACGCCCCCTAGCGGACTAACAAAAACTTACACAGTGTAACTCCAACCCTGGAGCAAGCAGCAGCTAGGCTGTAGTATGTGATAGTAAAAATGTCCCTGTCCCTTATATTTTATGTGCGTGAAAGTCTTGTAATTTCTGTAGTGTATGTGTATGTAAATAAATTCAATTTAAGTGTTAGCTAGCCGTGTCAGCATACATCATTGCTACACAGCTTAATTCTATTATTTTTTAAATTTGAAAACATCAATAAATACCTTAGATTGTACTCTTTCTTGTTGTAAAATTATTTTTGAAATTGGTTAATAAATAAAGTCGATGGAAATGAAATGAAATAATGGGTGAGCCGGAGAACTTAGGCCGAAGGCCTTCTATCTCCCTCGGAAAGTAGTTGGGAACAGAGCAGGTTTTGAAGTTCACTGAAATATGTAAGGTAGAGTGAGTGCAGTTGGTGAAAAACAGGTGGCTTAGAAATTGGGCAGATCAAGGACGAGTCCAATTGGTACAGTACAAAAGATGCAAGATGACAAGGAAGGCTTAAGACTAATTAAATTAAATGAAGAAAAAAGTAAAGCAAGAGATTTAAATAGTAAAACATTAAGGATTAAGAATGACTCTGGGTCTTTTATTATATTCCGGTTGACGAGGGTCATATCTGGGGATACACTGGATGGCAGGGTAATCAATTAATTCAAGATTAGCATAAAATTTAGTAGCAAGTTTACTGAAGTAAGTTTTAAGTTCGGTAATTTCAAGATCTTCGCGAATTTTAGCGTTTCGGTAGTACCAGGGGTAACCACTGATAATACGTAGAGTAGAATTTTGAAGAGATTCAAGTTTTTGGAGGGTAGTTTTCGCTGCGTATCCCCAGACAAGACTGGCGTAGCTGATTTTTGGTCTAATCATGGCTTTGTAAAGGAGCAATTTGTTGTCGATTGAAAGAATAGAATTTCGACCTATTAAGGGGTAAAGGGTGGACCTAGCGGCGATGACTTTGTTCCTTAAAGAAGTGATATGGGGTTTCCACGTTAGGCGAGAGTCTAAAGTGGCTCCAAGATAAGTACATTTAGGGGACCAAGGTAATTCATTGCCGTAAAAAATAGGGGGGTCAGGAGTATTCCGTTTCTTAGTAAAGTAAACAGCTTGCCATTTGTCAACATTGATTTTTATTTTCCAAGCAGTAAGCCAGGATTCAAGTGAGTGTAAGTAGTTGTTGAGTGTATTCATGACATCTGTAGGATCATGGTGTCTGGCTAACACAGCTGTATCATCTGCAAACATGCAAAGCATTGATGATTGATCTTGTGGTATGTCGTTCACATACAGATTGAATAGTTTGGGTCCTAGGATTGAACCCTGTGGAGTGCCAGCCTGAATGGCATGAGTGTTTGAAAGGGTCTTGTTTACTTGAACGACGAAAGTCGATGGAATTAACAATACAATTTTCGTAACTTTTAGTTCGTAATTTCAGATACACAAAACTGAAACCATGATATCAATAGCTTAATACTATTAATTTTCAAATTTTAAAATACCACTTGGAAGATACACTCTTTCTTACGGTAAAATTATATTTTATATTGGTTTACGAATAAATTCGATGCAATCAAAAGTTGATCATACAAATTTTGTATTTTTTAGATCGCGGAGCATTCACGGAAGGGAAGTTTATATTTTCTGACTAACGGGTTGGCCAGATATCAAATTTATCGTAGCAAAATTACCAAAGCAACGATTTTTTTTTTGTTTGGCGAGGAAAAAAGGCTCGCTTTTTTTTCACTCTGTTCTCAGACAATTTACCAAGAAAGTACAGATCAGAAAATTACGAGATTAACACGGTTTATATAAAATTGTACAGGGAACAAGATGGAGAAGGTTTTTTACTGATGCGGTAATTAGTTTAGGGTACATGAGTGTTAAAGTAAAAAAAGGGAAAACACTTGTGTAACGTTAATTGAAAACGTTACATTCATAATCATCACCGCACCTACATCGAACCTAAAAATTACACAGACAACACCAATTTTCATGGATTCACCCCCTAAACTCACCGAAACGAACGCTTTCTGAAACTCACTCGTTTTCCCAACGGAAAAGTACAACGCTACAAGTTGGAATTCCCTTGCATTCCTTCTACCCACAACGGTCAAAGAAACGGCCGATTCCGAGAAAAAGTGGGCAAATTTAGGGGTCAACCCCTTGCCAACTTTCATTCATAGACTCAATTATCAAAAGGGTAATTAACTTAATCAATTTTTATTGTACGGCTTCTGAACATATGTCAAAATGTGCTTTAAGACCTTGTGGTCATTTTGATAGTTGTTTCTAGTCGATATGATGAAGGATTGATTTTATAATCCACTTTATTCAATTTCATTCATTCAGACCCAGGGAGGACGCAAAGTGGGGTTGCCACTTGGCGGTTTTTGACAGGATTTCGGATGGAGATAAACCATTAAAAATGGAGCTTTGGCAACATAATTAGCGACAAAATCGCAGTTTCCATTCAACGCATAAAAACAGGTGCATATAAACAGCGGCTGTGCACTCCGTGCTTCGCACGTCTGATAAGATTGAATTAAATTTTCCTCAGACTCTCACTTTTCACTAACGTCAAAGGACGTAAATTTTTGCGGCTGCCTGGATTGTTCGGGGTAACTATGTGGATCGTGGAGTGGAAAGGAAGTGTTTGACCGAAGGAACTGAATCAACTCCCGTGGAACATCCCTTTCAACCATCTGACGGAACCAATCTTCCTGACGGAAATGGTCGCTCCTGTTATTCAACATTTCTTTTGCTTCAGCAATTCTTTGCATTGATCCCGCAGTTGCCTCCAACCCTTTCAATTTTTTCGAGGAGTAGAGGCCTCTGGGAATACCGTCCAGGTGCGGTTTCTTCTTTGTTTTATCCGTGTATTTTTCGCTGTGGCCCTACTCCGACAAGGATCTCTACGCAAGAGATTACCTTGTTTGAACAACGCACCTACCCATTCAAACCACATCAAAGGATGGACGTATGGACCCTCTCTGATACTGAGTTAGAATAACGGGTTTTCCTTCTTCTGTTCAAAATAAATAAAAAGAATTTACTCTCACTCATCCTGCCTGAATTCTGTGAGTGGAAGTGGCCGTCGTTTCCACTGTCCCCATTGCATTTCCAATACATTTCAAGGGAACTACCCTCATCTGACTCCAGGTTCGAATCCGGTTTCCTCATCAGAAAAAGACTCTCCTCAAAAATTAAAAGAACCAATCAATGTCATCTCAGAATCACAGGTCGTATCTTAAGTCTTATTTATCTCTTAATTTTTTTTTTTTAAGAAGTCACCTTATTTTTAATGGGAAACCTAGGGTTATTGCTATTGAAGTCCTCTTGCTAATACTTTAGTAAGTAAGGAACCACTTCAACTCATCCTAAATTATCACAATCCCAATAGTCTAACCATACTATACTATAATTATCTACCTAATATCTAAAATAAGACAATAATATAACATTCATGTTACACTTGGTGCCGTGACCAGGATCCAAGGTGATTTCTTGAATTCATTGAGAATTACTTCATGTTTAATAACTGATATTTCATGCATAAAAATTATTTTTAATGATTCTCCATTATTGCATTACCATAGACCTCAAAAACCTGATTTTCATGCTCTCATTTTAAGTTAAGCTACCGTTCAAATTTATTGTGCCATGGTTATCTGATTATTTGATTTTCAAATGACACTCAAAATTGTTATTTACTTTGAATAACGTGTCACCTTTTCTCTCTCTTTAACATTTGTTGATCTTATAAATAATCAACTCAAATAACAACTGATCAGATACCCATTCTATAGACAAATAATAATTTCTATTTTTGTGCATTTTATATTGTTTAGTTAAGATTTTTAGTTAAGATTTTAGTTATCATTATTTAGTAGTGATATTTGGGACCTTGTCTAAATTTTCAATATGTCTAAAAAGACAAATAACTTCTCCATACAAATTGCCCCTTATGAAGGTGATCCAACCACATTGTGTTTCTTCAAGGAACAGGTTTTGGACACCATTAAAATTAACGGTTGGTCAGAGGAACAAGCCCTCACTTTTGTAAAATCCAAACTAGCTGGTGCTGCTTTACGATTCTATGTCGAATCAACACACCTTAAAAAGATCAACAAGGTACATGAACTTCTAGACCAATTGGCTACCTTTTTTGCTCAAAAATCAAATGCTACTAGCATCCATCACTTAAATGCCCTTGTTATGTTACCATCTGAAACCATACGGAATCTTGCTCACAGAATCGATGTGTTGGTAAACAAAGTTTATCCTGAAATTCATGAGAGATCAGCTCTCAACAACATAAAATATGGCAAGCTCATTTCTGCCCTACCCTCAGATATTCGACTCAAACTTTTGGAGTCAGGCACAAATGACTATGATTCGGCCATCGAAAAAGCCCAAAACTTACAGGATATTTCCATCGAAAATACTGTCCTCAATAGAATCACCACACATCAAAACCCTCCAGAACTTTTGGCTGAGGTTAATGCTCTAAGAGAGGAAGTTAATAAGTTAACTAATGAGAAAAATACTATAAAGAAGGTCAATCATGTCACTGCAATTGACAAAAATTATAGACAAAATCAAAATCACAGTCGAAACTCAAGAGGTAGAAGCCGATTTAGACCCTACAACCAATTCAATGGACAATCCTACCAACAAATTCACAACCAGAGAAACCCCACATGCCATTTTTGTGGAAAACTAGGTCACGTGATGAAAGACTGCTTTCAGTTCATACGAATGAACAACAACAACAATCCCCAAAATGATTACTCTAAAGAACACAATTTTCAAAATCGTCGTGGTAACTTTCACAGCCAATCCCACCAAAACCAAAGACGCAACCACCCAAACTACTAGAGCGGAATGCAAGCGATGCGTTCGTTCCTCAACCTAAACAAAAAGCATCCCGTCTGACTCACCCAAACAACATAACTCTTCCTGAGTCAAATTTTTTTGATAAAATAGAAACCACTCATGTCACTGACAAACCCAATTCTGAACATTATCTTTTGAACATTCCAAAAGTTGCTAAAACTTACTCCATGAATGTTTCCACACAGACTTTTGTTGGTACACATGACCATTGCGTCAATATCCCAGCCAAAAATTCTGCTTCACAAACTTCTGATTTGTATGAAAATAATAGTCATCAAAATTCTGTTAATTGCTCTCCCATAACCCAAGAGAATATCTTCTCAGTCTCATCAGCTGACAAATCCCTGCCACATATTCCTCTTAAATTCAAAAATAATGTTGGCATTTTTCTTTTCGATACTGGCTCATCTATTTCCCTAATATCCTCCCTCCCAATTCTTTGATTCCATTAAGTATGATATAACTCACAAAAATTTAGCCAGAAGAGTTACCATTTCAACAGAAAACTCTGTCGTCCAATTTAAAGCTTGTGTGGAAATATCCTTCAAAATTGACAAACTTTTCTTTAAACATACATTTTATGTTATTGATATGGACAATGAATCCACATTTAATGGTATCATCGGATGTGATTTCATGACCAAATTTTCTGTTTCCATCAACTTATCACAACACCTTGTTCAAATCAAAGATCTGTCCATTCCATTTCATCACATGTCCAAAAATCAAAACAAAGTGCAAACAACTGATACCAATGCCCACCTCAAAACTACTACTAAAAGTTTTCCTGCAAAATTAGTAAGAAAAATCGTCATCCACCCTGGTCAAGAGCTTTATGCACAAGTGCAGTTTTGCAATCATGAAAACTTCGATAAATTTGTATTTGAACACAGTTTTGATGAAAACACATTTGAGACTTCTGACTCTTTTTACGAATCAAAACCAAACGAAAACAAACATTTCTACATTTTTTTGATAAACAAATCAACAAGGATTGTACATTTGAATAAGTCGCAAACTATTGGTCATGTCCACAAAATTGAACATATTCTAGAAAATGTAAACAAAAACAATATAGGTTGTGTACACAATGAGAATGTCAACATCATACAGGCCTCACCTGAGATCGCTACCCTGAGACATAGTGAATTTGATGTTACGGATTTTGACCTAGCACATTTATCTCATGACGAACAATTTAAAATTAAGGACTTACTAGCCAAACACAAGATGGCTTTTTCCAAAACTTTGAAATCCATGGGACACACGGATGCTGTTGTTCCCAACTTGCAATTCACAAGCAACTTTCCAATCAAAACACTGCCTTTCCCTATTCCCGCTGCTCTTTCATCTACAGCTAAAACACAGTTAGATGAAATGGTTGAAGCTGGATTGATTTTACGAAATATTTCAGAATGGGCCTCTCCCATGTTACTTGTTAAAAAGAAAGTTGATTCATCTGGTGTTCAAAAATATCGTTTAGCCCTCGATTTACGTGTAATTAATTCAATTTTGTTACACTCTTCCTACCCTCTTCCAAAAATCCAAACCATAATTTCGAACATTGCACAATTCAACTACTTCTCCACTTTAGACATGCAACAAGCTTACATGCAGATAAATTTACCGGAAGAATACAGAGACCGACTTGCTTTCACAACCCCTTTTGGCACTTATCGTCAAAATAGATTACCCTTTGGTCTTAAGACTGCTGCATCTATATTTCAAGCTTTAATGGATTCTATACTTGAAATTATCCCTGGTGTTTTTGCTTATCAAGATGACATAATCATCTGTTCAAACTCATTCAATGAATCTTGTGAGAAGTTAGACAAATTATTGTCAATTCTAAAGTCACACAACTTAACCTTGTTTGCAACAAAATGCTCTTTCCACCAACGGACAATCAACTACCTAGGATTCAATATTTCAAATCATGTCATCCCCCAATCAACTCAAACGTTGTTAAAATCAAATCTTTTCCCACTCCAAAGAACAAAAAACATGTGAAGCGATTTGTTGGTTTATGCGGATTCCATAGGCATCTCATCCCAAATTATGCTAAACTTGTACACCCTCTAATCAAAATCACTTGTCCTTCATCACTCTTTTACTGGTCAGAGGAATGTAATAACACATTCCAATCACTACAATCAATCTTTTTCAAACAACCATTTGTTAAACAACCAGATTGGGAGAAAACTTTTTTCTTAAACACTGATGCTTCAAAACATGCCATATCTGCTGTGCTCTTGCAAGAATTTGATGGAAAATTATACCCCATTTCATACTACTCCAAGTCATTATCAGATTCTGAATCAAAATACCCTGCAATTAAGCTTGAACTCATGGCCATTGTAAAAG
The DNA here is from genome assembly GCA_947359465.1 of Metellina segmentata. Lineage (NCBI taxonomy): Eukaryota > Metazoa > Arthropoda > Arachnida > Araneae > Tetragnathidae > Metellina > Metellina segmentata. The sequence goes on from OX375882.1 coordinate 36,766,461, forward strand.
CTGTCGAATCATTCAAATACTATTTATATGCCAGATCCTTTGTCATTTTGTCAGACAGCAAACCCCTTCAGCATTATAAAAGAACCACTTCCCCTGCAGACATCACTACACGTTGGTTATTATTACTCAGTGAATATTCATTTACATTCAAACATGTACCTGGCAAAACCAATCTCCTACCAGACTACTTTTCTAGACTTGAAGAACCCCCACCAACAAGATGATTTACTCAACAACCCAAATATTATACACTCAAATGAACCCCTGCCCATTGTACAAACCAACCCAATCAGTGTAAAAAATACACACAACGTAGAAACCCAAATGTGCAACCTAATTGCTACGGTTCCAAAAACAGCTGTTGATCCACTCCTTGAAATTTCGAATGCTACCCTACTTCGAGAACAACTCACCGATAAGGACACATCCTTTATTTACAATCAGATCATGAACCGGAAAATTTCACAAAACCATGTCAAATACTTCATTAACCCTGACACAAAACTCTTGATGTACATCAAAAATGACAAAACTAGGGATAACCAAGATTTAGAACAACCAACAATTGTAGTCCCAAATTCCCTAAAACAAAAAGTTTTAAGAATAGCACATCTTCCCATTTTGGAATCTCAAAAACGTATGAGTACATTACTCTTAGATACTATTGGTCAGGCATGTATGTTGACACACAAAATTTTGTTGCGTCCTGCACAGTCTGCATCACATCGAAGCCACATGCAATTCCCCCTGCACCTTTTCAGCCCACCATGAAACCCAAACATCCAGGTGATGTTATTTCAATGGATTTAGTAGGTCCATTTCCCAGCGGTCAGCACATCTTAACTATAATTGACCATTTTTCCAGACATCTTGAACTGTACACATTGATGAATATAACATCAAATGCTGTCATAAATTCCCTTTTCTCATATATTTCTACCCATGGAAGACCTGCCATTATCCTCACGGATCTGGATACCCAATTCACTTCTGACATTTTCGAAACCTTTAATTCAACTCTAGGCATAAAATTATGTCACACCACATCCGGTAGACCACAAGCCAATGCCATTAGTGAAAGAATTAACACGTCAATCAAATCCACAATTTCGGCCCTTCAAAGTCAAGGACATAAATTCTACAATGCAGTCAGAATACACCAAAATCTCATGGCGCATTCCATCAATCAACTGGATTTTCCCCCAATCTAGTACACTTTGGTAGACATCTCTCCTTAATTACCGATACATATGATCAAAGTGTTAATCTTCAAAAAAAAAAAAAAAATTGTCACAATCTTATTCCCTAGTACAAATTCTGGATGCCCTACAAGAAGTATATAGAAAAGTATTCTATAACAATCAGAAAAGCCAACAAACAAATTATCAACGACAAGCTTCACATTCCAAAACCAGAAACTTTCAAATAAATGATAATGTTTACTTAAAATCCAAAGATAAATATAGACCAAAATATGAAGGTCCCTACACTATTACAAAAATAAATTCACCCGTCATTGTTTCAATTCAAAGAATTACAAAATCCAACTTAAGACCTTTTAAAATTCACATTGATAGATTAGTTCTTGCTCCTCCACGCCTATCACACTTGAGTCATACTACGGAAAATATTGAGATCAATCACGATCAATCATCGTCAGGAAATGGGCATGCATCTGCACCATATAACCTGAGACCACGCACGTTCCAGAAGTTGTGATCTGGATAATGTTATGACTGCAATCATCGAGATATGAGTCTACTTTTACCCCTCGTTTTTTTAAATCCAGCAGCTACCTCGATGATTGCACACCATAACATTTGTATATTATTTTCACAATCTTTTATTTTTTTCTTTAGCAACGTTTTTTTGTAAATGTTGTACAAGGGCTGTGCAATCAATTTGTGCAATTTTTACCGTCATAACATTATCATGTCATAATATCATACTTATCAATCAATGGTAAGCAATTATGTTCGTGAACGATATCATACGCTACATCAAGTGGCTTTACTTTCAATATTACAATTTCTAAAATCGTTAAACGCCATATGGGTTTTGCACACTACCCACTGTGTCTGTCCCACCCTTATAACCCAAAATGTTGGACATTATTTACATATCAGTACCCTGTTTTATTCACACAAATAATGTTGTCATTTTTTAACAGTTATTACATTGAATTGTAACTTTTGGTACTTTAAGTTTGTGTATATGTAGTTTGTGTTCAAACAAAATGTTTGCAACAATCAATCACACCCATCGTGTTCTTGCCACTTTTGCAAAAATATGTAATGCAGAAGTGAAAATAACACCAAAAACTAACTTTTACTTGTTAAAATTGACACAAAGTCATTTGGCATATTTTTGTACCAAATTATCTGCGTAATCCATTTTACCAAACACTGTTTAAAAAAAAATACATTTTTAACCTTTTTGGTTAATTTTAATGTCCGAGGTACTTACATCCTCGTTTTATGTCATTACTGATATTACGTACAATTATGGGCATGTGACTGTTATGACATCTTAGTTTTTTTCTTCGTAACGTCACCACCAAACGTTCTTATATACGTTCCTGGTACAATTATATGTTTCACATATTTAACTCCTACTTAGTACCAACAGTTTTAAAGATTATTCATAATGTACATTACTTTTGGATTGTTGAATTACATACATATATATTATGCTATTAGCATAAATTTTTTCTTCCTTTATTATATCAATTTTTGTATTTTGTTAATGGCAAATGTATCTTTATATACGTTTCTTACAACATTATGTGTTAATTGGCATTAGTAATTCTTGGCTACAGGCAGTAATTGTTTGACTGTGAAGAATTTACATTTATGTAAATTATTGTCAATCAAAAGTACAACAAAATTTCAGGTGGCACTAGTATTTGTTTTTATCAATATTACATGTGTATTGGTTAGAATTTGGCATATTGTTGTTTTATGTTTGGCCAACGAAACTTTATAGGACATTACTTATTGTTTCTGTGTAAACAATAACTTTTTAAGTTGTCACATGAGTGCTGAGGAAGATGTCAGCAACTCATAAGTTCATATGCCAAAATCATTATGTATGAATTGCGTTCTGTGGATAATGTAGTTGCCAATGTGTTAATTCATATTTATATACCAACGCTGCTTCTATCTACCACCTTTAATGCAAATTTGGAGTTACTAACACCATGATTTGTGTATGTGCATGCTTAAATTATATTTTCAAGGTTCACTACCTCATACTTAATCTAAAATTTTTTTAATTATTAGTGAATCACAGAACTGTGTTTTAATGACATGCACATGTGCAGACTAATTACGAAATACTCCCAATTTTTTGCATTTTATGCAAACACTACACTATGCGACCAGTCATGCTTATTAGTGGGCCCATTTAGATTCAACTTTTCTTTCTACAAATTCTTCGCAAATCACTTAGATAAAAATCCAAATATAATCTAAAATTTTTTATCATCATTCATCATGCATTACAGGCAATTACTGCGTTATGCACTGTACGCTGGTCGTACAAAGTTCCATGCAGAGTCACGTGGCCACATTTCCCTCGTGGAACTGCACATCGCTTTCATTGTTGGTAATGTAGTCTCCATCATCTAAAATTTTTTTTCACCATATCCTTTTAATTTTTTTCTTTTAAGCAGGCTTGTCGCAGTGTCAAGTTCACACATAAATTCTAGCAAGGTATTTGCTTCAATGGATTGTTGTAACACATACAGGCTACATTATTACAAAAAATTTTTGCCACTCACGTTGTCTTGCCCACTGCCTGCCACTTATGCCAAGTATATTGTACTTTATTGTGTTTATCTTATTGTTACCAGTATATGCCATTATTTTTGTCAATCCTTTCACTCAGCACATGAAACTGAACAAATGATGCACATGTCGCATCTTTTTGTAACCCCCTGTATTTACTCATGTTACTCACCTCACTATCTTACTTGGGTTCATGCGTTCATTATCATCACCCTCCTAAATTGTTTTCTTCCGTGTCTTTGGGGAGGATGTAACGTTAATTGAAAACGTTACATTCATAATCATCACCGCACCTACACCGAACCTAAAAATTACACAGACAACAACAATTTTCATGGATTCACCCCCTAAATTCACCGAAACGAACGCTTTCTGAAACTCACTCGTTTTCCCAACGGAAAAGTACAACGCTACAAGCTGGAATTCCCTTACATTCCTTCTACCCACAACGGTCAAAGAGACGGCCGATTCCGAGAAAAAGTGGGCAAATTTAGGGGTCAACCCCTTGCCAACTTTTATTCATAGACTCAATTATCAAAAGGGTAATTAACTTAATCAATTTTTATCGTACGGCTTCTGAACATCTGTCAAAATGTGCTTTAAGACCTGTGGTCATTTTGATAGTTGTTTCTAGTCGATATGATGAAGGATTGATTTTATAATCCACTTTATTCAATTTCATTCATTCAGACCCAGGGAGGACGCAAAGTGGGGTTGCCACTTGGCGGTTTTTGACTGGATTTCGGATGGAGGTAAACCATTAAAAATGGAGCTTTGGCAACATAATTAGCGACAAAATCGCAGTTTCCATTCAACGCATAAAAACAGGTGCATATAAACAGCGGCTGTGCACTCCGTGCTTCGCACGTCTGATAAGATTGAATTAAATTTTCCTCAGACTCTCACTTTTCACTAACGTCAAAGGACGTAAATTTTTGCGGCTGCCTGGATTGTTCGGGGTAACTATGTGGATCGTGGAGTGGAAAGGAAGTGTTTGACCGAAGGAACTGAATCAACTCCCGTGGAACATCCCTTTCAACCATCTGACGGAACCAATCTTCCTGACGGAAATGGTCGCTCCTGTTATTCAACATTTCTTTTGCTTCAGCAATTCTTTGCATTGATCCCGCAGTTGCCTCCAACCCTTTCAATTTTTTCGAGGAGTAGAGGCCTCTGGGAATACCGTCCAGGTGCGGTTTCTTCTTTGTTTTATCCGTGTATTTTTCGCTGAGGCCCTACTCCGACAAGGATCTCTACGCAAGAGATTACCTTGTTTGAACAACGCACCTACCCATTCAAACCACATCAAAGGATGGACGTATGGACCCTCTCTGATACTGAGTTAGAATAACGGGTTTTCCTTCTTCTGTTCAAAATAAATAAAAAGAATTTACTCTCACTCTTCCTGCCTGAATTCTGTGAGTGGAAGTGGCCGTCATTTCCATTGTCCCCATTGCATTTCCAATACATTTCAAGGGAACTACCCTCATCTGACTCCAGGTTCTAATCCGGTTTCCTCATCAGAAAAAGACTCTCCTCAAAAATTAGAAGAACCAATCAATGTCATATCAGAATCACTGGTCGTATCTTAAGTCTTATTTATCTCTTGATTTTTTTTTTTGAAGAAGTCACCTTATTTTTAATGGGAAACCTAGGGTTATTGCTATTGAAGTCCTCTTGCTAATACTTTAGTAAGTAAGGAACCACTTCAACTCATCCTAAATTATCACAATCCCAATAGTCTAACCATACTATACTATAATTATCTACCTAATATCTAAAATAAGACAATAATATAACATTCATGTTACAACTTGCGAAAGGTGTCTCGGTATGCGAAGCAAACCAAACGGGACTGATTAGCAATCACCGGGGGTTGGCGAGCGTGGAGCGAAACCCTAACTGTGATGTCATGGACTCAATTATTAAGATAGTTTCGCCGTCGAATGAGATTGACTCTGCGAAAGGAATGTTTGTTTGCGAAGAAAACCAAATTGGATCTCTGAAATGATCTGTGAACGGAGTTTTGGTTTACAAATCAATCCCCGGGGGTTGGCGAGCAGAGGGCGGAGCCCCCTAGTTTATTAGTACTTACTACTACTTACAATTTTATTCTTGAATTTCATTCGCATCAAACAGTAAAACATTATTTTGTAAAACGTCATCAGACTGCAAGAAATTTAAGAGCAATATTCAATTTACAAAGTAAGGTATCCTTGGGATTTATGTGAACAGTCATATCAGTAATTATCAATAAAAACTGAACAGTCAGAAAAGGAAGTTTTAACTGTTGTAGAAGTTTACTTACAAATCATACTGCAAGAACGGATTTGTTTAATTTCTTTATACATATATTGTATAAACAAAACTACAATTTACTACAATTTTTACGATGTCAAGTTATCAAAAACGAATTATATGGTACTAGCCACTGCGTGGCCAGCACGGCGTTGCCCGTAACAGTTCTTTTCGTGGGGTCAGGTGTGACCACTGCTCGCTAACCCCCGGTGATTGTTCCTTAGCGCGATGCTACCGGGCGCGTCGGCAGATGGCGGATAGCCGAAAGTCCTGAGCCGAAACATACTCAGGATATCCCCGAATATTGAATAAGGGGGCGCGGACCAGCTTCCGTTAACCCAAAGTGTTATGCGACCCGTGCTGATGGGTGTATGGTACCGACGGTTAATTGGTGCCTTTTACGGAGCCTCCTAGAGTGCTTGGCGACCTCTAGGAGTAATTTGCCGTACCCTGGTATGCAGGCTCTGGCGGGGTGGACTGCATAATTCCTGCGGTATATACACCAATCTATGGAAAAAAATAATGAAAACAAAAACCAAACCACCGACTCCAAAGAGGAAGATAATCAGACCTTGATGGAGACCCAATCCTCAGGATCAGGCCCTGCTACCCCACAGACAGACCTTGAAGGAGATCGAGATCTCCAAAAGATAGTCTTGGGGCTTGACAGGATTGATATACAGAGGAACAAAATCTCTGGGGCTGCCAAAAAAAGGCTGACCAAAGAAAGGAAGTTAGCTGAGGGTACATGGGTAGAGAACAGACCCAAACCAAAAGCCAAAACCACTCCAAAGGGAAAGGAGTTACAGACCCCGATCAGGCCCTCTACCAAGAGGCCAAGGTCGGATGGTAGTACTCCCCACTCTCAGGAGAAAATGTCAACAAAGAGGGCTAAACCCGGAAACGGGGCAGACCCTAGTTATAGTGACACCTTATCGGCTGTGAAGATGGCAGTTGTCGTGGAAGGATATCCAGACCAGAAACTGTCAGAAGAACAGCTGATGACCTTCCAACTAGACGCAATGTCTAAGATTGAGGGCGTTCCTCCGGGAACAGGACCTCAATTCAAATATTGTCGTCTGGAAGGAGGAGCTATAATTATCCTCTGTGCCGACTCTAACAGCAGCCAATGGCTGACCAGAACTGTTAGAGAAATGTCACCATGGAACGGCTTGTCCCTCCTTGTTGACGAGGCACGTAAAATAGTTAAAACCAAAAAATTTATAGCCAAGATCCCAGCTATATACAACAAGTTCTCCGGTAAAGAGATTCTACAAAAAGTAGAAGCTCAGAACGGAGGACTAACTGCCACAGAATGGGGAATCCTCAACCAAAAATCTGGTAATGAGGGTAGAACCATTGTGGTAAGTATTCCAGAACAAGATGCCAAGACCTTGATGGGTTGAGAATGTAAATCCTACATAGGCTTTACCCAAGTGCAGGCTAGGGCTCTGGAAAAACCTGCTACAGCTTCCACTGACAATGTCAATGAAGCTCCTGCAGGCCAACCTGCAGCATAAACGACTTGCTGCAGCCAACCTCAGTGGGGTTTTACGGACTGAGGGAATCCACATTGCCCTAATCCAAGAACCCTGGCTGTACAAAGAAGGCATCAGGGGATTAAAGGACAGTGGAGGTAAGTTAATTTATGATTTTGCAAGCTCCTCTCCAAGAGCTTGCTTACTTATTAACAACAACATCGATGCAATGCCAATCCATGAACTTTGTTCTAGGGATTTGGCAGTAGCAAAGATAACTCTTCATAATGGCGGGAGAACCAGAGAAATCTTGATAGGCTCTGGGTACCTGCCATATGAGGAAAAAGATCCTATGAGTGCAGAGCTGAAGAGATTGTTGACAGCGTGTGCAGAACAGCAATCGGGATTGATTCTCGGTTGTGATGTGAATGCACACCACACAATCTGGGGCAGCTCCAATATCAATGACAGAGGTGAAGCTCTTTTAGACTTTGTACTTGAAAATAACCTAGATATCTTAAATGTAGGAAACAAACCGACCTTTATAACTAGTGTAAGAAAGGAAGTACTTGATATAACCTTAGCCAGCCCTGAACTAAGTAGTTATATTCACAATTGGCATGTTGATGAGAAGCCTTCAATGGCAGACCATCAATTTATCCACTTCTCACTGAAATCTGAATATCACTGGGAGAAGACGTTCAGAGATCCCAAAAGGACGAACTGGACCTTTTTTTACAATGAACTCCAGAATTACCTGGAGGACTTCTCTCGGAAAATCTATGATACTTACGATCTAGAACTGTTCGCAGACGGCCTGCAGCAGGCAATCTATATTTCATATACAAATAACTGTCCCCTGCTTCTAAGGAAAGGCAAACAACCTAACTCATGGTGGAATCAAGACCTTATGAGGCAGAGGAAGACAGTAAGAAAACTTTTCAGGAAAGCAAAGAAATCTGGCAAGTGGGAAGAATACAAGTGCCTACTTTCAGAATACAACAAAGCTGTTCGAATGGCCAAAAGGAATTCATGGAGGAAGTTCTGTGATTCGGTTGAAAGTACCGCTGAGGGCGCTAGACTCCACAAAATTCTTAAAAGAGATACACCAATATTGGTGGGGACCCTTAAGAATAATTCCGGTGGCTATACCAAAACTGGCAGAGAAGTTATAGAGACTCTGGTTGAGGCACATTTTCCAAACTCCAACTTGGTACCTAATGAGTTAAACCCTTCTCCCCTGGGATATCCAATAAGGGTGAGAAGGGAAAACTGGATAGTTGCCAAGAAAATTTTTACTGTTAAACAAGTACTATGGGCTATCAACTCATTTGAACCATATAAAACTCCAGGACCAGATGGGATAATACCGATTGTGCTTCAGAAATCGGCCGATCTCATCTCACGGGTCTTGTGTAAAATGTTCAGAGCTAGTCTAGCTCTTGAATATATCCCCAGACCATGGAGAAAGGCAAGGGTAGTCTTTCTGCCCAAACCTGGAAAAAGCCAATATGACCAGGCTAAGAACTTTCGTCCTATCAGTCTATCATCTTTCATACTTAAGTGTATGGAAAAAATAATTGATAGACACATTAGGGATGTAATGAGGAGTACCAGACCTCTTCACAAAAACCAATTTGCCTATCAACCCGGTAAATCTACAGAGGTGGCTTTGCAACACCTGGTTGTAAAGATTGAGAAGACCCTGGAGTGCAAGGAAATGGCTTTGGCAGCTTTTCTTGATATTGAGGGTGCTTTCAATAATACCTCTTTTAACTCAATCGCTGCTGCTGCTGCCAGCAGAGCTATTGAACCACAGGTCTGCAAATGGATAAACTCCTTGTTAGCAGACAGAATTATTACAACAGAGTTGTTTGGGGCAACACTTCAGGCTAGACCCACTAGAGGCTGCCCTCAGGGAGGAGTTCTCTCCCCTCTGTTGTGGAATCTGGTGGTTGATGACCTAATTGCAGACCTCAATCAAAGCGGCATTTATGCCCAGGGATATGCAGATGACATTGTCGTCTACATATCGGGCATGGATGAGAAAACGGTGATAAATATCATGCAGGGGACCCTGAACAGAATCGCAAGATGGTGCTGTGAAAAGAATTTGAGAGTAAATCCTCAAAAGACTACTCTTGTCCCATTTACACGAAGAAGAACCGACGGTGCGGAATCAATCTCCAAGGGAATGAAACGAGGACAACGTCACTTTATTTTGAACCACTGTCAGATGACGAGAACAACGCCTGAGCTGGAACCCTACTCTCCAAACTTTCTCGCCAAGCCGACGTGGGGACATTTGAGATCAATACATATTTAACGTGCAGCAGCCCCTATGTACACGACGATCTTTAGGTAGATAGAGTTTAGAACTTGTTACCTTCCGGTTTCAAATTCAATGGTTTTCTACGCAATTCCACCTCACCCCATTGTTTTTAAGAGAAGTTTCTAAAAGTGACCAACATGTAATTTAATTTAGAGTCTTGTGTTTCATGTAGGGAGCAGAAAATCACTAAACTCAGATTTTTTCCCAATTTGTGTCACCAACAGCCTAATGTATTGATCCAGTTCGCGTTAATTACCTATCCCCTTCACATCCTATTTGTTGTTGAGGGCCAAGGTATCCTAGGCCCTCTAAGGCAGTGCTCCCCAACCTTTTTATCGCCGCGGACCGGATCAACGTTTAATAAATTTAACGCGGCCCGCTGAGGGGGGTGGGGGGGAGGGGGGACGTTGATTGTTTACATTTTAGATTGTTGTTATGATTTCATAATTTTAAAATTTAATTGTTTTAAACTTGCCTTCAAAATAAAATACAGTTACACCAAAAAATGAATATAATGTGATTTAACATTTTAAATCATTAGAACGCTAAATCAATGAGAACCCTGAGCTTGTTTCTTTGCGACGAGACGGTTTCTCTGGGGGTAATAGGAGACAATGACACCCGAAGTGTGTTGCTTATGTCCAGTTTATTCCGTTGTTTTGTTTTGGTTGCTGTCACTGCAGAAAACCCCGCTTAACACAGATTGGTTGTCGGAAATGGCAATAGGGATTTAAGTGCTGTGGTGACAATCTCAGTGTATTCCGCCATGACTTTAATCCAGAACACCGGTAGAGTTGTTGTCTCGAACGTAGTTTTAAGGCCGCCTTCATTTGCAATCTCCAGCAGTTGATCTTCTTCTTGCACAGACATGCTAGATTCGCCTGATTTGTTGACAAATGGGTTGCGGATCCATTCCTTACTAGTTCGTGGGTATTTTGTGGTTTCCCAACCACAAAAACCCACGAAACGCTCGAACTCTTTTAAAAGCAAAGACAGGTGATCGTGCACCAACTAGGAGAATGAATATTTAGGCGCAGTTTCACCTAAAATCACCGCTAATGTGTGAAACATGTCCAAAATGCCTCTGTTCACGCGCCATCCCCACAACTTCAGTTTGGCGTTAAATACAGCTACTTTGTCTGCCAACTTGAAAACAGTTGTCATATTTGTCAAAATTAGAAAATAGATACATACAGAATTCAGAAATCATAATTGAAGCTCTAGTAACAGAACAAATTTCAAGTTCTGATTTACCGCCTCCTAATTTGAGTGGACATTTCATAGATAAGAAAAACACAAATCCGAAATAAATACACCAAAATAAATAAAATGGAAATAATTTAATATTTCTTGGGCGGCCCGGTACCATTTGATCCACGGACCGGTACAGGTCCGCGGACCGGGGGTTGGGGACCACTGCTCTAAGGTATCCCGGTTGGAAGTAATCTATCGAGCGGGTGCGAAATGCAGCGCCCGAGGCGGGTAATTAGTGTGTGTTCATGGTAATTTTTTTTGGCGAGTTATCGCTATTTGCAACTATTACATTTCATTAGTTATCGCTTTTTTGGCAAATACTTTGGCGCAATTTTGGCTTTGGCTTCTTTGAGACGTTTTCTCAAGGAAGTCATTAGTGAGTCATATTTTCCCCGTCTTTCGAAATACGAAGAATTGCTGGGGAGTGGAGACGCCATCGGGGTGGTGTTTCATCATTTTTTTTTTTTTGTAGAATGGTGTGGGTTCATGTGTTAAAAAGGAGAAACTGTGCATATACCATTTTTTTTTTAATTGTTGAGTGGACACCTGATTGAGCAAAATACAAAACCCACTTTGCTCAGAATAAATGCTGACAAAACTGGCTTAATTTTGATTGTTAGGTGTCCAAAAACTTTCTTGTTTTAAACTTGCAATTCCTTTTTTTTTTCAAAGATAAATTAAATAAAGCCGCAGGGATGTGCCAACGTTTTGAATAGAGGGGGGGCGAGCATAGGCGTAAATAGGGTTGTTGAATGGGGAGGGGTTTTCTCCCGAAAAGTACCCCTGTAAAAAGTGGGGAGAATAAATTAATTATATTAATATTGATTAATTATTAATAATAAAAAAAAAAACAATTAATTAATTTATATAAAAATATATTTATCAATTAACACTTGATTTTTTTTAAATCATATTTTTTTCTTTATACAATATTTACTAAATGACTTTAAGGTGATTTTTAAAACTTACAATACATTTAAATTAGAAATTAAAACGTCGATTTTTTCCTAAACGTTTCGATTTTTCTGAACTTTTTTTTATTTATATTTGATTTGCTTGTGAATCACATGGGTAAAAATTATCTCGATTCTGACTACCGCCTATGAGTGCTCAAAATTTTTTTAAACAGAATATATATTTAAAAATTCGGTTTCAATGAAGCACAGTAGGCAATATTTTAAAAAACCAATGAAATAAGATAAACACTAATTTTAAAAAGTTAAAAACTAATAACAATAGTTAAAATATAAAATGTATTTGAAAATTTGGTTTTAAAAAAACACAATTAACAATAATAAAAAATTCCATTTTTAATCGAAACATTTTCCTCTGACCTTTTACTCTGCATAATCTCGTATGAGTTCTTTAAAACACAATTTATTACAAAACTCATTTTCGATAGTTATAGTCAATCTACTTAGTCTATGTAGAGTTATTGTAAATCTGAAATAATTTTTGATGATTTTTAATTTGGAAAAACTTTTTTCACCACTTGCAACTTACATAGGCAAAGTTTTAAAATTCTGAGTGCAATATTAATATAAATATGATAGATAATAATAAACCCCTGCAGAAAATTATATTACAAATTCCCCGTTTTTTCGAGAATGGGGAAATGAGCAAATTTTCTATTAATTAAATTTTAAGGCTCATATGTCGGTATTTGGTATTTATTAGTTAATGTCGTACTTGACCAACACAACGGGCTATTGACGACGGTCCGGGATTAATCCCATAAGGAGAAGATCCTAGGACAACACCTCGTAATTTTGAACCACGGTGAGATGACGAAGCAACACCTGAGCTGGCACCCCACTCTCCAAACTTCCACACCAACTCAACGTGAGGACGACAGATTTAAGGTGCACCAGCCGCCAATACGCCATACGCTTACAAACATCCATGCCCGACCCGGATTCGAACTAGGAACCTTGCGATCTAGAGGCTAACACCTTAACCACTATACAGGTTGGTCGGCGGCTCATATATCGGACGAAAGTTTGGAATATAATGGTTCAGGTAGCCAATTTATTAGATTTATAATTGCCTAATATTTATCAAAAATTAGTCGCGATTTTTACTGCTTAGCGACCGCAAATTTTTGTTCATACTACTTTTATGAAAATAAGAATGTTTTTGTTAACTACAACTTGGAATAGGTATTTTTTATTGGAAACCCGTTTTTCAATAATTGAGTATTACTGTTGTTTTAAGTTAGAAATATTTAAGAATCTCTTTATATTAAAAAGAGTTACCACCGCCGTTGTCGCAGGATTGAAAACTGGGTTTTTTCACTCGATTCTCAAGATGGTTTGTCGATTGAGTACAGATCAGAATATTACGAGATTAGCATGGTTTATTCAAAATTGTACAGGGAACAAAATGGAGATGTTTTTTTTTTTACTGATGCGGCTATCAGTTTAGGGTGCATTAAGTGTTAAAGTAAAAAAAAAGCGAAATCACTTACGACAGGAGTGTTGGTTTACGAAGCAACAAGTTTTAACAATGCACTGTTCTCACGTTTCCGTCACTTAATTACTTCACAAATTCAAGTGTTCACTTTCAAAACATTAAGCCCGGAACCTTACTCGTCAAGGAAATCCGTAAAACTAAATAATCCATCGGGCAAAAATTCAGAACAGTTCACTTGCAGGCAGTTTCCCGTTTTTACTTCAGACAAAAAAGCCGACAATTTAAAAGACCCAATATTGTAAATTATCAAAATAAACAATGGCAGATTTGTTGCGATTTCCGGAATGCCCTTATCTTCAAACGACATTTCCGTCAGTTGGTCAGGCGCTTCTTGTCCAGTTTGGGACCTAGCGCAATAAAACCCTAACATACAATCCGTCAGTCGGTCATAAAAATAAATCGTTTTTCTCAAGACATGCAATCGGCTGTCCAGAGCAAATGCCAAGTTTGCACTCTCTAGATCTGGGCCTGCATCTATTGACAGGAAATGAAATTAGTCCACATTTTTCAACGGTACTGTTTAATGTAACTTTTGAAGTTAAAATGTTAATAATGTTCCCCGATAGCGTGTGTGTGTGGAGGGGCGAAATATGGCTTTCGCCCCTTCTCCTCAGTGACAGGAGGGACCAAATACCCCCTGCCCCCCTGTTGGCAAGTGCCTGTTTGCCCTCCTCCTTATCTCGGCCTGCATCTATTGACAGGAAATGAAATTAGTCCACATTTTTTCAACGGTACTGTTTAATGTTACTTTTGAAGTTAAAATGTTAATAATGTTCCCTGATATTGTGGGTGTGGAGGGGCGAAATATAGCTTTCGCCCCTCCTCCTCCGTGACAAGAGAGGAGGACACCCCCCACCCACCCCTGTTGGCATGTGACTGAATGAAGGGAAAAACACTACTAAAACCTTTTTTTTGCAAGAAGCAGTGACAGCAGATTTTTTCACGGGTTTGAAAACAGGAATATTTCCAGCCCTCGCAAGATTTTTGACTGATAAGAAAGAAAAATTTTATCAAGTATTTTTCGGACATATAAAACTGTTTGAACTTTTAAAATTCAAACATAATGGGTGTATCGTTTTCGAAACTATTTTGTATTGCATTGAATTTGAACTATTTAAAATTGTCTTCACATACTTGGAATTGCATTATTTACTGAGATAAAATTAATAAATATGTCGAAAATTCATTTACTGGTGTATTCGCGTTTAGTAGTTACATTTAGAATTGATGAATTAGTACTGACAATTTCAACTGTCGTGTTTCTCAAATTTTGCATAACATTAGCGTTAGCTGGTCATATAACAAATATTTCAAACGTTATTAACTATAATTATTTATAAGTTTTGAGTTTAAACTCAGGAATTTTAGCATAAAATAGGTAAATTTAATGTATTAAAAGTTGGGGTTTTAATATTTCATACACATTTTCCACAAATATAACTAATTACGGAGATAGTCATTTTTCAGACTGAAATGATCAAACCTCCATTGATTGAAAAATGGACTAAGCGGTCGGATAATTAATTTTATTCAAATTGTTTTCGCAAATTCCGAGATTTAATGTCCAGTGTAAAATTCATTTCAATTTCCAATGTATATTTACATAGTATAAATAAATAAATATCTTTATTTTCAGGTGACCTTGAGCGAACAATATTTATTGATAATTTAAATATTTGCCTTTATCATAAAAATAAGTTATCTAGTCAACATAAAAAGCACCTATTCTTGACCTAGGAGAGGCAATGGAGTCCTGATCAGATACCAACTCTCTAAAATGAGACATAACAAAATAATCTATATATATATTTCTCTTACGTGGCACGCAAAAAAGACGTTATTTGTTACCACGTTTTGGCAACATTGTGCGATTGTTTGTTTACTAGGAGCCTCGCGAGTCATTTGAATCTATAGCGTTATCGGATGAAATTTTATTGAAAAAAAAAATGAATTTTAGACGAGATGTTGCGGTTTGTAATAGAAATCTAAGAAAGCGGAGGATCTTTTCAGGGCTATTTAAAAAACGGTCCTTTTCAAGGCTAACAATTATAGTACAACAAGACGCGTGCACTACAACTTTCGACAACAAACTCAGTCAAAAAGTGTATGGGTGGCTCGAGTACTGGGGAAATGTACACACAAACAACATGCTGGGTATTCAATTTCCAAAGCAGTGCTCACATTGCGAGTAAAAATTTGCTCAAAGTTTTCATCTAAATTCTGATTTCAGAGGTACTGTATATATCTTTTATGTAATACAACAAATTTAGATTTGAAAAATATTTTTTTGGAATATATTTTGTAATCAATCCCTTCTGCTAGGACACGTGTCTTCATTGATGCGAGCGAAGCGAGCATAGGTTCGCGCAGCGAACCAATGAGAATTGCGAAGCAATCCTCCGGGGGTTGGCGAGCGTTAGCGAGCAGGGGGCGGGCCCCCTAGTTAATGAAAAATTAAATAAAAATGCAATGCATAACCTCGAAGTCGAAAATAAAAGTTATGCATAATCAGGAAATTTAAATGTATTAAACCTGAACCCATAAATTTAACTTGAATCAAGTTACAAATAATGAAATATCGATAACTTTTTAATAATCAAAAACCACTTCTTAATTGTCTCTATAATCTATATTATAAAACTATTATATATATATATAAACCAGTTCTCTGTTCTCTATACAAATCTACACCCTTTGACCAATCCACACCAAATTTGCTATACTTGCTCTTTAGACCCCTGCGAATTACATAGGCTACATAATAACCCCCATTATATTTCTCTTGGGCGTGCAGAGAGGCTAAAAACAATTCGAAATCCCCATATTAATAATATTGAGTATTTTAAGATGTCGGATCAAATTTGATACATTCATTCTTTAGAATCCTGCGGGAAACATAGGCTATGTATTAACCCTCGTTCTATTTGTCTTACGACGAGAGGGAGGTAAAAACAATTCGTAATCCAAATAGGTAAGTAGTTACATATTTAAAGTAACGTCGAACTGGAGCAATACAACGGGCTATTGGCGACGATCCAGGATCAATACCGTAGAGGAAGGTAATTGGTACTTTTTAGTTAACGTCGTACTAGAGCAACACAACGGGCTATTGACGACGGTCCGGGATCAGTCCCTTAAGGGAAAGATCCGAGGACAACACCTCGTAATTTTGAACCACGGTCAGATGACGAAGCAACACCTGAGCTGGCACCCCACTCTCCAAACTTCCACGCCAACCCAACGTGAGGACTTTCGGCCACGACAGATTTAAGGTGCACCAGCCGCCTCTACACCATACGCTTACAAACATCCATGCCCGGACCCGGATTCGAACCAGGAACCTTCCGATCTAGAGGCTAACACCTTAACCACTATACCGGTTGCATAATTTTTTGTGTTGAATGTTTTCGGCCGACCAATCGTAAATGGTCTACTTTCGAAACTGCATGCCTACCTTTTCAGAGCCTTTGGTATCATGCGATGCCTCAGTAAGCTTGAGGCGTGAGAAAAACGTTTTGTTAAAAATTTCAGGATGTCGATCGAATGAGCCAATTGAAATTTTATTTTCAATCGCAGACCCCTTCATCGGATTATTTAGTGTGTCGAATTCGAGGCCGGTATCTTTTCCATTCCTGTCTGTCAACGCTTTGAACACATTCTGATAGAGCTGAGTTTTTCTCGAGATAGAAGCCACGACAGAATTAAGGTGCGCCCAAGATATGTTTCCTCCCCATGTCAAGCGATTGTTGACTCTATCCAACACGTCCCATATTCCTGTCAAGCGATTCTTGTCAAACGATTGGCATGAAACTAAACATTTCTTCAAAAGTCATTCTACCTTGAAATGATTTCAGTGGGACTCCACCAGGAAGAATGAATCATGTGAATACCATCATGAACAGAACGTAAACGTATGAAGGTGTTTGGCTGTTCACCATTGTGAAACCCTCACCGGATTGATAGGATTCATGCGTCTCTACAGATTTAACGTACACCAGTCCCCTACTAGGGGTTGTGAATGACCCCATGCACTCCAATCATCATCCTTGCTTTGAAATGTTGTGTAAAGCTAGCAATAAACATTCTAAGCCTGAATATAAAATCTGAATTGTCTCAATGAGACATTTTCACATAGTTTGAGCTGACCAACCGGATCTAGATCGGAAGGTTCCTGGTTCGAATCCGGGTCCGGGCATGGATGTTAGTAAGTGTATGGTGTAGAGGCGGTTGGTGCACCTTAAATCTGTCGTGGCCGAAAGTCCTCACGTTGGGTTGGTGTGGAAGTTTGGAGAGTGGGATGCCTGCTCAGGTGTTGCTTCGTCATCTGACCGTGGTTCAAAATTACGAGGTGTTGTCCTCGGATCTTTCCTTTAAGGGATTGATCCCGGACCGTCGTCAATAGCCCGTTGTGTTGCTCTAGTACGACGTTAACTTAAAATTACCATTACCATCACATAGTTTGAAAGATGGTAATTTGGTAATTTTAGTTAACGTCGTACTAGAGCAACACAACGGGCTATTGACGACGGTCCGGGATCAGTCCCTTGAGAGAAAGATTCGAGGACAACACCTCGTAATTTTGAACCACGGTCAGATGACGAAGCAACACCTGAGCTGGCACCCCACTCTCCAAACTTCCACGCCATCCCAACGTGAGGACTTTCGGCCACGACAGATTTAAGGTGCACCAGCCGCCTCTACACCATACGCTTACAAACATACATGCCCGTACCTGGATTCGAACCAGGTACCTTCCGAAGAACATTATGTTAACCACTTCAATCGCAGAATCTGAACACCGTCTGTAGGATTAATTGGTTGGATCGGAAATTGAATTCGAGGCCACTGGCTTCATCAAAATGGGTCGGTATTTTTCCCATTGAATTGACACCTACAGATTTAACGTGCACCAACCCCGATGCACTCTCTACTTTTGTTTTCCCCCATGTCAAGCGATTGGTGACTCAGATGGTCCGTGTCCAGATTCATGTCAAGCTTGGCCTTTTATATCCCGTTGGGGAAAAAATAAAACCTTTTTTGACCTTTGATATCCGATCAGAAAAGACAAAAATTTGTCAAAGAATTTTTCTAACTTTTTTGCCCGACGGGCTATAAAAGGTCCAGAAAAAGTTTTCATACCCTTTTATGTTTTTGGCTGGTGGCTATACATTAGTTTTCTATAACTTCTGTTTTGCCACAACCCTGTTTCGCGATTTTACCAGGCATGCGTCTATCCTCAAGGGATTTGCTTCGTGAAAGGCGATTGTTCGCTATTCAGCAGTGTAGTATTCGTTATTTCATGATAAAATTTAATATGATTTGAAAATAAGAATCTTTGGAAAACATAGCATGCCTTTTTTATTTGATTTTATTGCTGTATTTAATAAAAAATAGAACATCTTTTGTGCATCATATAAATAGATTACAATTCCTATGCGCTAAGTTCTTGTGTTTAATTAGCGTAGTACAAAGATGTTATTTAGTTATGTTTACACATATATTTGAGTATGTATTTAATTCATTGAACGCGATTAACACTCTATTAAGGACATCCTATTTTATTTTAAAATAAACGGTTTGCAACTACAAATTACTTAGAGGATTTATTCTTTAAAAAAAATCAGTGTCATCGTAGTTGTTAACCTTTACTCACCATGTGCAGATCCCGTGTGAAATATAACAGGACAACTATACAAAATTGGAAATAATTAACTACAGTATTGTTTGAAAAGTGCATGAGTACGAGTACTAAGGAACATAACTAGAGTTTTTATGAAAAACTGCAAACTAGAGCAACCAAACCGCCGGAAGAGTTCTTAGACGTGAATGGAAATATTCTACAATTAACTTTAAGTTTAAAGGGGCTTATCACAATTTCCACAGAATACCTAATGTGGCGTAGTGGAAAGTATTTTAATTAAAACAAATTTGAAGAGAGGAATAGAAATGAAGCACAGGTTGTATCTATTATTTTGAAAGTATCGCCAAGACATATTGCGAGGAGTACTAGAGTTTCGAGAGGTTTCCATTGAAGTGTGTGTGTGTGTGTGTTGAATTCTTCAGTTATTGGAGTCTTGTTTAGCGATTCATAGAAAATATACGCGTCAATAATCCATAAATAAAATTTTTAAACAATCAATATCAAAACTATATTTATTTCCTTTGTGGAGAAGTAGAGATGAAAACTCTATGCATGAAGAATTGTGACTAAGCAATGGATTGCATGGAAAGTAAAATTTTTCTGATTTCTCTCATTTGAATTAGTATCACTAAGAACTTATTTAACATATATATTGTTCAAAATATATTCTTTAATCATTAGATTCATGTTAAACCATTTGTAGAAAGTATGTGCATTTGTAATAGGCAAATTAAATTTTGAAAAAGAGCTTTATTTTAAACAGCATACAACAATAACTCCAAAATATCCCTAAAGAAGGTACTAATAGAAATAAGCAAAAAACATTTGCAAACTATTTTTAGATGAATTCGAACATTACATATGTCTTATTTTTCAAATCAAAAGGAAATTTTATCAAGGAGCAAGAGTTAGTACTTTTTACTATTAACACCAGAAGAAGGGAAGTGATCAGTATGACCGCAAATTAATTTGAAAGATGTATAAATATTTTATTCTCCCACCAAGGGCCATGGTAGCCTGTTTGCTAGAGGAGCGGATTAGCAATCAAAAGGTTTGGAGTTCGAAACTCGAACCAACCAAAGGCTTCTTCAGAGGCTTTCCCTTTGGTTTGTTCCTGTTGGGAGACATTCAAATAAGAGAACAGTAAGGTGTGTCATAGTTATCGTGCATTCTCTTGAAAAGAACGTGAGAAAGTGTGAAAACAAAACACTACACGAAATATAGCATTGGGACAATCATTTTTTCCAACGAAGAATTTATAAGAAAACTGGCTCTATTTTGTTTTGAAATAATAAAATTCCTGTGTTTACACCCTGTGTTTCAACATTGTTCCGAAATATTACGAACATCTCTTCCCAGACCGGGATTCGAACCAAGGACCAAGACGATGTTCGTAATAAGGGATTATTCCAATTTTCGATACAGTTACGCTCCTTCATTACTCGCCGACACTACATCAGTTCTTGGTAACGCAAACTCACAAAGAATTGTGTAATTTTTCCAGACGTAGAGTTTTGAGTTTTTATTTTGAGTTTTACGTAGAGTTTTGAGTTTTTAAGTTTAGTTTTGAGATTTTATTCCACATTGAGTAGTGCTTAAAGATTCTGTACATTTGTTTGAAATCTCACATCCATTAAGTTTAGTTTATTTAAAAAATACTTCATTAATTGTTGTTTGTGATGCCTCTACCCGTTAACTAAAGCAGCTTCAAATAATAAATGCGATTGAAACTTTACTAACTAATCCTGAGGTTAGGATGACCATGTTTATACCATCCATAAATTTCTAAGGAAAGGGGACTGAGGGGAGGTGAATTATTAAATTTTTACGCAAAACTCTCCAACCATAATAAAGAAGCTATTTATTCCAAATCCCAGATACGACTACCGTAGAAAAAAGGTCGTTCAAAAAACGACCTAGATCCACTCTAAATAAATTGATGTTTGTTCATTCCTTTTCCACTCCAAAATTGATTCAGAGTTTGTCCTGTCTTTCATGTTCTGCCCCTCAGTAGACCGGATATACCATTGGAATCTTCACAATGGGGGTACAGAAGATTTCTCAGAAAAGTGTCTACTTATGGGAGACTGCGGTCTGGCCTTTTGTCAAGACAGCAGCGGACATCCAACCCCGTAGGCAATAGCTCACTCTTCTCTCTCGCACAGAAGTTCCAATATTCGGTGTCCTGTAATCAGGTGGAATGACTAGAAACCCCCACTATGTGAGGGGTCCTGATCTTAGAAGAGATAAAGATCCCATCTATTCAAGTTACTGTATGCGTATGCCTGTGGCGTGTTAGTTGAGAATAAAGATAAAGTAAACGCCAAACGGCATTCCTGTGATTCCTTTGTAAGCTGCACTGCACTCTGCCCACTGGAATCGTCTACAGGAAAATCTTTCTCTTCGAAAAAAGGAGTTGAATTGAAAATTTAGAACCATTTTCGAAACTATTATTATTCTTATTCTGCTTTACGTTTTGAAATGAAAACTTTTCAAACTGTTTAATCTGAAGTACGATTAAAATCTTACGAAACACACATACACACAAAAAAAAAGATGAAAGGCAATTAATAAAATTATGTGATGTAAATTCTAAGAAAAAGATAGGAAATAAAAAAATTAAACGTATGGTTTTCGTTTCTAACAAAACCACATGACATACGCTTTAAACTACGCATACGCACAACTGATTAGTTTAATATTTCAATACGTACTGAAAACTTAATGAAGTGCGGTAATTGTTGGAGTTCGAATGACTTGGTGAAGCGGATGACCAATTGGCTAGAAATGCGATAAAGAATTTGGTTCTTTCTCACAAAAATTTATTATAAATGGATAATTAACCCTTTGAAAATCATACTAAATAAAATAGCTTTTGCAAACAATGAAACTGGATAAAGACGTATATAAATGTAATTTGTATATAACTAAATTAATTTTTTTAAAGAGTGATGAGTACTTGTATAAAATTTATTTTAAAAATTAATAGAATTTACCAGTCTTGTACTAAAAACTTATACAAATTACTTATAAGAAGTGACTAAACCAAAAACTGGTTCTTTAACACTATGCTGCTAGCAGGTGACTAAATTTTTTAAATCTGAATCCCCCAAATCAAAGTGTATAGCTTTTTTTATTTTATTTCTGCGATATACTACCATTTAATTATAAACATTTCAGATAAGAAACAAAATATGTTTCAAGATAAATATGTCACATAATGCATCAAAGGGATATTTGTATATATAGCATAGTTGACGTCTGTCTGTCCTCTATACAGATCTACACCGTTTGACCAGTCCACTCCAACACTTTCTTCACAACTTTGGGGGTAACGTAGGCAACATATTACCCCAGTTCTATTTGACCTAGGTGTTCAGTGGGATTTAAAAACAATCAGAAATCCTCATGGGAATAACAATTTTATATTATTTTTACGATCACTGAAGAATTCAGACCAACCATATGGTAGGTACACTCATCCTGTAAAAAACATTGGCTATTATATATTAACCCCTATTCTATTTTTCTTAGGTTTGGAGAGGGGTAAAAAACAATTATGTGATCCAAATTAGAACAATATATATATATATATATATATATATATATATATGTATATATCTTTATCACAATTCGACCAATTCACAACAAATTTGGTACACTCTTTATTTGACAACTGTGCTTAACACATGCATATACAGTTGCAGATTTAGGGGGCTATAGCTAAAAGCTACACTGTTTACTATCTAAAATAACTTATTCAATTTGAAGCTTCGCACTACTGTGTGATAAACCATTATTGCCTTTGTATTTCTGAAAAGGTGCTACATGTAAAATATAAAGCTACTGAATATACCACCTACTAATAATAATCAGTAAGCTGTCTGGTTCCTAAACCAAATAATATTCTGCCGAGTAGTATGTAATGGGTTAAATGATCAGATGTTCATTAATGCACCACTTCCATTATGGTTACCTGAACCAAAAGAAATTCATTATTGATGACATATGAAATGATCACCAAAAACAAACATCATTTAGTTATCAAGAAACATAACAGTTGTTTTGATGAAAAGTTAACAATGTGAATTTATAATCATGGTGCAAGGAAATTCTTTACAGGCTCAGGTGAATTGTTTCTGAATTTGTATAAACTTTTACAAGCCATCTTGTAACTAAAGGAAATTTATTATTCATAAATACAATGATACAAAGCTCTGAATTTTTCTTTATCAGGATGCAACTCCATTCTGTTTACCCTTATTCTGAAAGAGAAAAATTAATTATGTATCCTCTTTTGCATAAAAATACAATGATACAAACTTTTCCAACAGAATCCTAAAAACAAGAATTGTTTCTTTTTGCACATTGATTTTTTTAATAATTACACTCAAGTAGTTGCCATGCTTTTCACCTACCTTAATTTTAAGGGCATATCTTGAATAGCTACATCTCGAATTTCCCCATTTAAAACGCCGTCTTGTCTTCTCAACATTTAATGAAACTAATTTATTGCTAGATGGGCAATCAGTAGCTACAGAGTTTAGTTCTATCTGTCTGGTTAAAGTGAGGAGGGCATGAAATTAATCAATCTTCCAGAAGATTTAAAGCTTTACATATATGATTTTTCTATAATTGAATGGAATCTTTGTAATTTTGAGCAGAAGTTGTACCGCAGGGTTCATAAAAATGAAACTTTTCCAACCAATAGAACCCAGATTATTTTCATTTAAAGGTATAAATAAATATTCATTATGAGCAAATTGATCTCCAGCCAATTGAGATAATATTTCATTAGTCTTGTAGATATAATATGTTTCAAAGCACCTGGCAGCTGAGGAATTCGTGCCACAAAGAATCATAAAAATCCATCAATAACACTGTCAGGAAAATTTGAGACTCCTCAACCCTGGAATGCTCCGACAAAACAGTGATCCTACCTCCAAGGTTCTTTTTACTGGAAGTTGGAAGGCTATATTGTTATATTGCAAACTAGGAAGTTTAGTGAAAAAAAGTGAACTTGATATCCAAGCCTCATCTAAAGAATGAATATGGAAATAACGTTACACATTTAATAATATTTTATGTACAATATTATAGAGATTAATACCTGCATTGAACAGAACCTTCTGTAACAATTGTAGAAATCAGTTCAACAGCCTTCCTTGGGCTTAGGTGGATCACAGGTTGAATTAAACTCTCAGATGAAGAATTGAGATGTAAACTGGGCAGCCTTACCATACTACCTTTCCAAGTGACTGGGATTTGCTATACTACCTTTCCAAATGACTGGGCCTTGCCGTACTACCTTTCCAAATGACTGGGATCTACAAAAAGAAATATTTTGCTTCTTTTGGCAGTAGAAAAACATCCTGTGGTTTAGAAGATAATTTTTTGTGCCATACTACCTTTTCAAGTGTACCTTTCCAATGACTGGGATCTACAAAAAAAATATTTTGCTTCTTTTGGCAGCAGAAAAACAGCCTGTGGTTTAGAAGATAATTTTTTGTGTTCACTTTCTGAAGAAAAGGTCTCATAGCTTGTTTTTCAAGGGAGAGAGAGAGATAGTTATCGGTAGATAATATAGCTGAAATCACAATGCACGTCTCTTGAATACAGTTTATTATGTTTTGCAACAGTTCCTCAAATTTTGAGAAGCATTTCTCAAGGCAATCATAGGTGTTATTGGTACCTACATGACCCATAATCAAGTCACGATTCTTTCTTTTCCGTTATATCCTCAATGGTGATTCCTGGAAAAGCTAGAATATATATTACATTACCATGTCATTGTGATGGTAAATACTGATTTTTCCGTAATGATTTCCGATTACTCCGTATTTGACCATCGAATCCACACCAGTAATTAAAACCTTCATAGTTAAGTTACACTATAATTTTTGGACAATTTACAGGTAGGAAGAGCAATTAAGAGAAGGGCAGAAACTAGTCAAAGAAAACAATCAAAAAAGACTGCAGCACAAATGCAATCACTCAATTTTTAAAATGCAAAATGAACTCATAAAATAATTCAATTAAGAGTAAAAATCACGAAAACGAACAATGGAAACACAACAAAGCGAAAAGTAAACAATATTTGAGAACTGACAAATACAAGAAATACAGATTACACAAAAATTAATATCATAAACAAAATAACTTTTAAAATAACGAAATATTTTGTGAAAAAAGGATAAACGATTCCAGGCAAGCTTCGCGATATCAAGGAGCGTAATCAAATCCACCGACAGGGACTGAGCGACGAGCATCGTGAGCGACTGGCGTGATTTTCCACTACAATGCATTCCAAAATCGAAATTGGCTTAAATCGAATTGGCTCCCAAGCCAAAAAAGTTTTTGAGCCAAGACCGCAAAATCTATAGCAACCTCCGAAATTCTATAGCAACCTAGTGTGCCCCTAGGCGCTGCATTTTCGCACCCAAAAGAAACTTTCGGTTGGAAGAGCAACTGACTATCAACCGGAGGTTTTTGCGATTTCAAATTCAACCAAAGACCGTCTTGTAGAAAGGGACTGTTGTATATTAAATCTGTCGTTGCCTCAAATGTCCTCGCGGTGGCGTGGTGTGGAAGTTTGGAGACTGGGGTGCCATCGCAGGCATTGTTTTCTGTGTCATTTGAACGTGGTTCAAAATTATGAAGCTTTTGCCAAGAACCTTTCCTTTCAAGATCGATCTTGAAACATAGGCAATATAGCATTGTGTTGCTCTAATGTAATATTAATTACCTATCGTACTTATTTGTTGTTTAAGAGTGAAGTAATGGTAATTTTTAACTAACGTTGTACTAGAGCAACACAACGGGCTATGTTTAAAAGTGAGAAAAATTAGAAATTGTCCAGGGCTGATTCTTAGCCCCTTGTAATATTCCCTTCCCGATTGTTGATAGCGTTATATAAATCGTTACATAACTATAACCGTGATTGTACATGAAACCAAAATAAACAAAGAAAAAATGTCTCAAAGTATGCTATTAGAATATTTTTGCCGCCTTTTTATTTAAATCTAAGTTTGAACTTATAAGTTGTGTTTTCCAAAGAAATTACATCGTGCATCATTGCTTATTGGGTTGATGGGAATAAATAATTCTTTTGTTAATACTTTATTTCTTCGATAAATTAACATTTCAAAACAAGTACGTTTTTACATAAAATACTTTATGCTTCGACACTCTCCCTGCAAAATTGTATTTATGTTTATAAATTAGCCCGGACGGATTCTCGATTATTTGTCGAACTCGTTACTGTAGCAATAAATTATCCAAGAGCGACAAACCGAAAGGGGTTTACTTTGAATGTAAAGCGGCGCAGATTCCATTCCTCCAAGGATATATACTCTTCTGTCAGTAAACCTTTCGTTGTGTGTATGTCCATTATTTGATATTGTATATCTTGTTTCTGGTCTGGTACTTTCTGGCGCAGCATGGTCATTGTGCAATGATCAGTAACAATCTAACCAATTTGAATGTAAAGGAATGTTAATACTCAACATTTTTATTTATAGTTCACTTTGCTCTGAAGACTTGTTCAAAAGGCTATTCTGGTTTTTTTCTGTTATTTTGTTGATAGATGAGGTATAATGGCTTCCAAAATCTTCTATCCAGGCCCCTATTCTAACCTAATTGCTGCGGAAAGCATTGTATTGAATGAATATTTGTATCCTTTCAAACACTGATACACAATACTACAGAGAACCAAAAAGAAAAACATTAGCATCTAAGGAATTTTTTAAGTTTGGTTATACAGAGAAACCACTTCACTTAAAAGGGTTATGCTGCCTCCTCACATACCCAGATTTCTTTTACCTGCATAATTAATGAAACTCTTCAATTTGAACTAATTAAATTAGCTTCAGCATACATTGTTTATCATTTATTAACAAACTTTTGTGGCCCTACCCTGAAATTCACTCCTGTTTAAGATAGAATTTGATTCTCTCTAAACTTCAGCCAGCACAAGTTCAAGTATGTGCGACCCTTCTTTACTATCCATATTTTCATTTCTATGGTATGTACTTTGTAAAAGTAAAGCATAATTTTCCTTACTAATTAAATTCGTACTTCCCTATTATCTAGGGGAGAGGGGGGCAAATTTGAACAACAAATATTTCTCTATTTTGAAGAAGAAAAAACAATAACTTCAAAACTTGATGGTCAAAGAATATTTAAGTAGAGCTCCAGTTGTTTTAAGTGATTCAACCTCTAATTTCAGCATTGAAGAAAGAAATCCTCCTGATATAGACTTAACACCAGATGACTTAGCCATTGATGATTTTGGTTTTGTAGAATTCACTACTGAAAAGACTAAAATGCATTATGTTGGTCAGATTGCAAAACTGGAATTGGATGATGCATATGTGAAGTTGCATGAGGATGATGCATATGAGGAAACAATGTAACGAAATGTTTATTTTCCCTGAAATCGATGATTCATCACTCCTATTAAAAGATGATATTTTACTAAAACTGCCCCAACCATCAGTTTCAGGTGGGGTGTATCGAGCTGCTGGCTCACTTTCCTTTGCAGTAAAACTGAACAAATATAATATTCATTTCACTTTTTCTCTCTCTAATTATTTTTTCTTGTTGAAAATTTTAATGTACAATAAGTACTTGTTAAACTTTTCTTTATGTAAAAAAACTCTTCAATTTAGTAAAAAATACGTTAAAGTGCCAAATATGCTTAATTAATTGTTATAAATGTAAATTTTAATGTGCAGTAAATTTGTTAGTTTGTAAAAATGAGTTTTGTATATTTTTTTTGCTTGTGTTCAAATGTGCCCCATGTGTATTCAAAACTACCCATCCACCAGGGTACATTTGAACAAAATTTCTCAATTTTTAGAATGATGTTGGTTAGAAATTCTTGATAAATGCATCCAAAAGTTTTACTAAAAATTCAGGAAAAGTGTAAATTTATATATTAATCAGTTTTTGTTTCAATATCTCATAAAAAATATGTAGAAATAGTCAAAAATGTAAAAAGTGTTCAGATGTGCTCCCCTGTCCTTTTCTTTGTGAATGATAACAATCTTTCCATGATTTGAATTGATGGGTATTATTTATATTTGCTAGCAAATTGATTTAAAATATTATTTTTAATCTTTAAGTGTGTTAGGTCCAATCTCAAGGAAGAGTAAATCTCTTGTAAAGATTGCCAGTATTCAATTTTGTGAAATCCATTTAAGAGTTGCTGAAGATCCCAAAGGGGATTTTTTTTAAGAATCTGGATTGATCATAAGCATACTCGAGCAATAGTTAATGTTTTAATTTATACTTAAATTTAAATTACTCAACCCTTTTAAGACTAAATACAACTATCCTGTAAAATAACTTAATTTGTATTTAACTTGAGTTTCTGTCACCTGCATTCTTAATAATCGGATTGACAAAAAAGAAATAACCACAGCATGCTCAGCTTACGGTAAATGGTACCCAAGTGTTGCTCTATATATTTTGTGTGTCATGATAAAGACAATAAAGCTGCATAGAGATTGAAGTACTAATTTTATGTAAAACATATCTAGACTTAGATCATACTTAACGTAACCATCCCGTTTTTACGTAGCCTGTCATGTTGTCCCCAAGCACGGCTTTGGGATTCCTAAATGTCCCGTTTTCAGAAAGAGAGCAACACACAATAACAATAATTTGAAAAAAAGGCGTGTAAAATAAAAAAATCCGACAGTAGCGATTGCAAGTACGCGTAGGTAGTTCTTGCATCTATCTTGATGATTGGTTATTGTTTTGTTATCGATGTGTGCTGTTGAAGTCAATTTAAATTTCTTGTACGTGAACCATTCATTTTAACAATGCATCAAGTGCACTTTTAATGTCAACTTAAAATAACTTGTTATTGTAACTTGTAAAGTAACTTTTTGACAGTGACAAAAAGTTCTGCTGTAATTTGTGAATCAAAAGCATCTCTGTCAAATATTTTATGTCGATTTTTAAACATATTTTATGTTACTTTTTAAATTAATGAAACTATGGAAAAGTTTTGGGGGCTGCAAGTCTAAGAATAATTGCAGACAAGAGAACACAAAGTTACTTGCTTTTAAGGCCACAAAACTTGATCTACCACTGATCATAGACACCAAAAACATACTATAAAAGCTGTTCTGTTTTGCTGTGTTTTAACAATAAAAGAAAATAAATGTTAGTCAGTGAAAGTATGCATTGTGATATATTTTTATTTGGTTGAATATTATCCTACACTAAACTTTCAAATTATAACTGTTTTCTTTGGCAGATGAAAGCATGGAAAAAAGCTCAAAGCTTACCCCAACTCAATTGCAACGAATGAAAAATAATCGTGAAAAAGCATTACAGTTGAGAAAATCTCGCATTGCAAATTTGGGTATTGCGGAAAAGTATGTGAAATCAAACTAAACTTCTTTTCAATAGATATGCTTTATTATTTTTAAAGTATTTAACCTGTTAATTATTTTATCTATATACTTCTTTTTGCTGTTAAAAGTTTTTACTTTAATTGTACTTTAAATTTTGTGTTTGGTTAGTTAATTAACTACCTCAAGTATATTAGTAACAGTAAAAATATCTTAGTAACAGTATTTGTAAACAGTAACTCTTGAAACTGCTTCCTGTGGCCGGATGAAGGTCACGAGAGATCTGTGAAGCTGTTGCACTCCTGTTAAGCCTCGCTGTAATGGACAAATATCAATCTTCATTGGCCATCATGGTTCTTGGACGACTTTGCCTAGACTTTCTCTCTACAAATCCTGTATGCTTAAACTATTTCCATAAGTTGAATATAATGCTGCGATTCACCATCTCGTTTCATAAACTAAACGTTGGTGGTTACTCATTTTAACTGGTTTATTTTGAATTTCACGGAATGTTAAAAAAACTACGAAATTTGCCAAGGTGACCTAGACTTTCTCTCTACAAATCCTGTATGCTTAAACTATTTCCATAAGTTAAATATAATGCTGCGATTCACCATCTCGTTCCATAAACTAAACGTTGGTGGTTACTCATTTTAACTGGTTTATTTTGAATTTCACGGAATGTTAAAAAAACTACGAAATTCGCCAAGGTGTGCAAACTAACAAAGCCCGGAAATTGTACTTGAAAGTATGTCCCTCTAAATGCACGCCTACACGCATTTGTGCTGTTACAGATTCAAGACTACAGAAAAATATTTGAGGATATCATAATATGGATGTGTGTTTTGTATTGGATGTGTAAAATTTCCATTTAAAAAATACTTAACCAAATTAAAAACATTTTAAAGTTTTACCATCGATTTTATGTTGACTTGTGGTTTTACATAATTTTGAAGTTGAAAGATTCATAATTTTTTATATGATTTTTTATTTCTATATACGTTTTGTAGTCGTACACAATTTTAAGTAGAAAACTGCTGAATTTAATGCATAATTTATATTTATTTTTGTATATAAGTTTTTTCAACCTTCAATATTTTGTGCTTTTTTCTTGTCCCCCAAGTGGCGGGATAAATCAAGAGTAAATATATATATTTCCATTTACTGTACACTGGTTTTTAATTGTAAAAGCTCATTTTGAATTTTTCTTCAAGGGCTGTCCACCAAAAAGAAGTTAATGCCATATCTCGCCCAAGAGATACTGGAGCAGGATTTTTTGCAGAAGATGATGATTCAGATCTCATATTAGAAAATAGGCCCATAGTTAGTACACCAGCTCCTTTATTTTTGGGTGACAGACCTATATGCCTGGAATGTAATGAAGAGTTTAGTGACTCTTATCTTCAAGTTCATTTCGATTTTCATGTCTGTGACAGTTGTAGGTAAAATATTTAAATTTTTCTTTTGCCTGTGTTCTAAAAATACATACCTTGTAATATTTAATTCAATTGTATATCAGTTATTCTATTGTATTATGATTATCTTATTACATTATATTTCTGTAAATTAAAATCAAGTTACTAAAAAGTATTTCAATAAGCATGTTGCAAATCTTGTTTGTAAATTGTACTTAAACATTTTTTCATTTGTTACATTAATTTCATATATCCTTGGCTTAAAAGTAAAACACACCAAGTCAAAGATAATGAGATTTTTAACTTTTCTCAACCAGTGGTGATCTTTATTCTGATGAAGTTCACTAAAAGTTATTTTTTCTTTGCATGATAGTAAAAAGTAGAATTCTCCCCCCTTCGTTTTCTAAGATTTAAGTTTTTTGATTTAGTGAGTTCAATTTGCAGACTTGCAATATGTTCATGTTTAAGAAAATTCACCCTAAAGAAAGTTTTAATTTTTGTAACTAATATGCAACTACAATCTATAAAATTTGCAATACTGTGGTCCTAAGTTTTTGTGGTTTTGCAATACTGGATCTAATTTTCTTTTCCTAACACTAGTACACACTCCTGTGCTGTGTATCATCAGACACTGTACCGGTTTAAATTAATGTCGCTAGGATGAAAGAACATGCCACCAAAGTTGTTTGTCCAGAATGTTATGTTGTATACATTCAGGATTTGAAATTAAGTCGTTAGTCATATTTTGCACCTAAAACTTGGAAATCACATTTTTTGACCCTATTGTCCTTTTTTTTTTTGGATTGCTAACATTTCTGAATTTTTATCTCTATGATGCTGTATGAAATTCACTATGAAACATCAGAAGGAAATCCCCTGAAAATCACTTCCAATAGTGGAAAATGTAAAGTAAATTACTCAAACTCAGGGATAGCAGTAAACTTTTCTAGGCAGTAAACAGTTCTTAGAATGAGCTACAGCTGAACATTTTTATTTTAATCATGTGGTAATTCTATTTCTGAATGTTGAAATTTGAAAGCATAATCCCGAGAAAATTTTACATTTAATTTTAAAAATTGACCAAATGCAAGATTAAATATTACGCAAACAAATTTTTCAAGAAGTTGACTTATGACTCGCCTATAAGAGAAAAAGGCTCCCCAAATGCAACTGATGAATACAGTCCTTATGTTGTGTGTGTTTATCAATTAAAAACATACCACACAAATTCAAAATTGCACCAAAACATTTTGGCATCTATAAAAATGTTTTCGTGCTCAACAACACCTGATTTGAAAGAGCATATTGGATTTCTGCTCCTGATTGTATTGTATGTATTGCAATGCTTTTTACATTTATTATCTTTTATGGCATTTACAACATGCACATTGCACATTAGATAGTCAATCACTTTAGATCAGTGATTTCCATCTTATGGTATACAGACTATAAAAAAAATTATGTTTCACATCAAAAAATATATTATACTTTTTGACAAAAAAATAGGTCTAATTTTTTTGTTGTTTTACAAATAAAAAAAAAGTAATTATCTATTCTTTTTGCTCAAAAGGAGCTTTTATTAATTTTTTTAAACTATTTATTTATGCTATTTTGTAGTAAAAATAATGCTCAAACCTATTACTATGGTGCTATTTATTAAGCTATTACTAGAAATTATTTACAAACACACATCGCAAATTTAAAACTAAACCTTTGAAATGAAATAAATCTTACACGATTTAAATTGTTTCACTATCCGTGATGCAAACCAGTGCCAATCTTGTGGCATACCAGTTGGAAATTGCTGCTTTGAATTTAAAAATGTCCTGTAAAATTTCCATGAATTTCATCATGTAAAAAATTTTGATTGTCAAGCCGTGGTTAGAAGCGATATTCTTGATAATCTGTTTTTATGGTTATCAGCAGGGGTTTTAATATATGATGCTTTGCTAGTAACTGAGACAGATTGATATTGTGCAAAGAATGCTAGTTTCACCTTAGCACAGAAAATCTCCATATTAATTGTTCCAAACCTCTTCAGATAGGATAGTAGCAGGCTATCTCGTGTGTAGAAGACTGCATCTTCCCCAGTTCAACCTGCCGCTTTCAACGATATTCTTGGAAAAACCTCATGTACCTGTTTCCTGTTCATCCCATTGACAGTGTCTTGCACTCAGTAGCCCATTTTAATGATGAATAACAACATTTACGTTTCATCTGTGAAATATATTGTAGAATTATTAGTCATTAAGTTATTTTAGGCTTATAAACTAGTTGAATTAAGGAATATATACACTACCCTACAATAATGGACCGAATGCCAGCGGATTTTCATAAAGTCTGTCTGCATGTCGGATTTTATGCAAATCCAGTGGGGGCCAAATAGCAAAAATATTTATCACCAGTTTTTTTCCGTAATTGCAAAAGTCATTATTTTGCAAAAATGGCATTTTTCAGTTTTTTTCTGTTATTTGGCCCTGTTGGGGAGGCAGAAGATATGTACTGATCTAAACAATTTTTTTACCATTGATATTAAATGTATTAGCTTACTTTTGCGCACTATTAGAACATAATTGTAAACATTTTTATTTTTTATAAAAAAAATGCCCAAATTTTTATCTTTTTGGAGTGTTTGAACTCCTTGGGGAGGCAAAAGATATCAATAAATCGGGATGAAATTTTTTACACATTAGTTTTACTGCATGAGCCAACGTTTCCACACTATTAGAATGTGATAACAAAAAAAACCTTTTTTCGGCCCACCCTACTACACACCCTCAATATCCACGGATGTGTTGCCAAACACAAACAAAACATCACCCCATCCAACAAAGCCAGCAGACAGACTCGCTTGGTGTTTGCAACGTCGCAACTGGACTGTGGACTACTGGAAAACTGTTTTACGGAGCGACGAATCACGCTACACGCTCTTTCAGTCAGATGGGCATGCTTACGTTTGGCGAACGTCTGTTACCCGATTGCATCGTTCCAACCGTCAAGTTCGATGGTGGTTGTGTACTTGTTTGGGGGTGTTTTTTGTGGTATGGCCTGGGACTTTTGCATGTTCAGTAAATTGAAAGCCGACGCCCTACATGAACATTTTGGACAATCAGGTTCTTCCTATGCTCTGGCAATTTTATGGAATGGACGAATGTTACTTCCAGGTTGATAACGCTCCATGTTATGTTGCAGCCTCTGTCAAGCAGTGGTATCAAGATATGGATGTAAAACGGCTTCCCTGGCCTGCTCGACCTAACCCCCCATAGAACATTGGTGGGATGCATTAGAGCAACGCTTACGGACCAGGGAACGATGTCCGAAATCTACAGCTGAGCTGGCGACATTCTTGCAGCAGTAATGGACACAAATAACCATACCTGTGTATGAAAACCTTGTTGAAAGTATGCCTAGAAGGGTTGCTAGTGTAATTGCAGCACGTTTGCACCTTCTTCCTATTAAAGGATGTATTCTTTCCCTTATACCATCACATCTTGCTGTCCGGTCCACTATTGTAGGGTAGTGTATTTGATTATTTTTATATTTCAACCTTGTACAAAACATTTCCTCATTCCATTGAATTGTTTGTTATTTAGAGATAATGATGGTGCCCATGCTCTCATCAGCAAAACAGATGCTAAAAAAGAATATCTTTTAAAAGACTGCGATTTAGACAAGCGTGAACCTCCATTGAAGTTCATATTACGAAAAAATCCCCATAATAAACATGGAAACATGAAATTATATCTTCGAATTCAGGTAATATATTTGTTTTCGATATGAAAAAGAATTGATAATTTTTAAATTAAACACTTGTTTGACACGTATGCTTGGTGATTCATCTAATTTCCTGTTGAATTGTTATTCAATTTCAGACGAGGCTTTCAGAAGAATTGTGGGTGGAATTTCTTTAAAAAATCCTATTTTTAATTGAAACATCTCAAATTATCCTATTGTAACCTCTACAAACCATCATTTACATTACACACTACTACAACTTTTTATTGGATGATGTGATTGATATGAGTTACATTTTGTGCTTTACGATTTCCAGTGTTTTACACGTGTCTCTCGTTTATTGTCTTTTCTGATGGAACTTTATTCTCATGTACTCTACTATTCTATTGCTTTATTTGTTCTAATTTTTGTAGTTTCTTTTTTATTCAAATGAAAATATTTATTTATTTATTATTTCTCTGTTATTAGATTGCATTTGTCTTATGACTTTTTGTACTGAATCTCAATTATTTTATTTATGATTAGGTCGAGAATAGAGCGTTTGAGATTTTTGGTGATGAAGATGCAATTGAAGAAAGAAAAGAACAGAAAGAAGAAGCTCAACTCAAGAGAAAGAAGAAAGCTTTTGATAAGAAAGTTAAAGGTACATTGTTCATCATAATTTATAATATTGTTGGAGAAACTTGCTTAACGATTATGGGAAAAGGTAAAAGTACCCAAAGGAAATTTTTCAGATAGGTGAAGTTAAATTTTGCTTTTGTATTTGTCTCATTGGACTGTAAATATTGGCCTTTCTATGAACAAAAACCAATTTTTCTGACACTTTCAAAATTTACCATCTTATACAACGTGACTTTTATATCAATTTTTGCAAAAACATGGACTGACATTTTGGTACTTTTCTTTTTCAATTATAGAGGTTTTCAATTATCAGTAGTGCTCAGAAAATTTGACATTTTACTGATGCCATTCAAGACAAATTAGATTTATTGAAATGTACGAATTTGGCATAGAATTACCTATATTAAATAAGGTTCTTGAATATAAGACTTACCTCTTCATTTTTATTTTATGACGTCATGATTACCCACTGTTAATCCAGTTGAATCAATTTGTTTAACGTTTAACACAAATACATTTACCTGTGCTTTCTCCAATATATGGTTTACATTTATTTTCTAAATATTATTAATATCTTCAATATTTTAAAGGATTGTGGATGTTTGATATGATGTCTATGTTATTTGCTTTTAAATTAAAACATTTATTTTTCCTTTGAATTTCAAGCAATATTTGAACTGTGAAAAGTTTTATTTTAAAAATGTTCGGTCTCTGCGATTTGTATAACTGGAGCATTTATATCATTCGGATAATCCAAAAATCAAACATTTATAATTTCTCTTTAAATTTCTAGCAATATTCAAACTGTGAAAAGTTTTATTTAAAAAATGTTCGGTCCCCGCAATTTGTAATACTGGAGCGAAGATTGCGTTTCTATTAAAAACTAGTACACTAGTGTACAAATATTTGGGATTGTAGTACTTTTTATTAAATTAGAAAAATTAATTTTTAACATTTTATGTTTTATAAATTATTTTTTGCTTATTAATAATTTTAATTGTGATATAAATATTATTTCAATGTTTGTCTTTTTGTAGCTTTGAGAATGGAAGTAAGAAGTAGTTTGTATCGAAAAAAAGATAATTCTCATACTCACACATATGGCTCAGAAATCTATAACGAAGAAGACGATGTGTACATTAAAACTTGTTCTTCGTGTGGACACAAAGTTGAGTTTGAAAAGATGTGATTCTTGTGCATAATTGTAAGGGTAGAACTTTTCATTGCGAGCTCAATCCTTTCACTTTTTTATATTCACTGTAAATATTTTGTGCTTTTAAATATGCTGAATGTACAAACTACAATCAGAGATGGTGTATTATTGTTTGAAGTTATGCAATTTTGTATTTTAAAGTTTAGAGTATAACCCTCTGAGGAGACACATGTATGTAAGTTCGGCAACCTGCTGTCTGTCCTGTGTGACTTCTACTGGTTTTGACCTTGTTATAGAGGTGTACAATGTGTTGTGAATTTAGCTATTAATATACTTAATCATTTGCAAATTATGCATATATATACAGAAAATTGTCATTACATCAAATAAAGATGCAGTATGCAAATCTGATTTGAGTTCATTGATCATACATAAACAAAGTTCAATATTTTATGTAGTATTGGTGTGGTTGTAGCATCATGGTTATAGGTAGGTACGAAGAGAGGTCAAATATGTGTGTAGATGGAATGTCCGAGAGTGGTTCTCACAGACCAGTCTTTGGAATAGGGATGCGACATCGATAGCAAAACATCGATGTTGAAAATACATCGACCCAAAAACATAGATGTTTTTAAAATTCTGTGTATTTAAACTTGTTTCCCCATTTCTTAAAACTGGTTTAGCAACTTGTGATGCTACATCGACAGAAAAACATCGATGTTTTTAAAATTCAGTGTATTTAAACTTGTTTCCCCATTTCTTAAAACTGGTTTACCAACTATTGATGCGACATCGACAGCAAAAACATCGATGTGGAAAATTAAAACATCGAAGTTGATAATACATCGTCCCCAAACCATCGATGTTTTTAAAATTCAGTGTATTTAAACTTGTTTCCCCATTTCTTAAAACTGGTTTACCAACTATTGATGCGACATCGACAGCAAAAACATCGATGTGGAAAATTAAAACATCGAAGTTGATAATACATCGTCCCTAAACCATCGATGTTTTTAAAATTCAGTGTATTTAAACTTGTTTCCCCATTTCTTAAAACTGGTTTACCAACTATTGATGCGACATCGACAGCAAAACATTGATGTGGAGAATTAAAACATCGAAGTTGATAATACATCGTCCCCAAACCATCGATGTTTTTAAAATTCAGTGTATTTAAACTTGTTTCCCCATTTCTTAAAACTGGTTTACCAACTATTGATGCGACATCGACAGCAAAAACATCGAAGTTGATAATACATCGTCCCCAAACCATCAATGTTTTTAAAATTCAGTGTATTTAAACTTGCTTCCCCATTTCTTAAAACTGGTTTAGCAACTTGTGATGCTACATCGACAGAAAAACATCGATGTTTTTAAAATTCAGTGTATTTAAACTTGTTTCCCCATTTCTTAAAACTGGTTTACCAACTATTGATGCGACATCGACAGCAAAACATCGATGTGGAAAATTAAAACATCGAAGTTGATAATACATCGTCCCCAAACCATGGATGTTTTTAAAATTCAGTGTATTTAAACTTGTTTCCCCATTTCTTAAAACTGGTTTAGTAATGAGTGATGCAACATCGGCTCTGATACATCGATGTTTTTTTTTTCGAAAACATCAATGTTTAGAAGACATTGATGTCGCATCCCTACTTTTCAGACCCTTCATCCTTGGTTACTTTGGTCTAAAAGTATGTTCAATTTGCTGATTATGAAAATTATGCTACCTGGTTGTTTTTAAAATTTTATAACGGTACTTTTTTCATTTAAAAATAAAACATCGACAAGTATAAACATCGATGTTACTAAAACATCGACACCAATACATCGATGTTAAATACATCGATGTTTTGAAAACATCGACATCGATGTCGCATCCCTATTTTGGAATCATATTTTAAGGTTCCATGTTGGTTTGTCAGGTTCTTTGTTTTTATGTCATCCACTCTCAGCATTTCCCAGATTTCTAGCTTCCCCTAGAGATTCCCCTTTGTTGGTTTCTCCACCCCTAATAAAATACAGATTGATACCAAATGACCTGACCAATGCCAGCAAGTCTACTTATCCCATATATAATCACTGGCTGCTTGACCCCTTCCAATTTACTGTGTTCCAATTTGTTCCATTTAATATTGTTTGCTGCTTTTCAACTTGTCAGTATGGTGACAGCCATTGACCAGTAGTAGAATATTTCTAACTAATAGATGTGGATATTTTGTCATTCACTGATGTG
Source organism: Metellina segmentata (assembly GCA_947359465.1). Lineage (NCBI taxonomy): Eukaryota > Metazoa > Arthropoda > Arachnida > Araneae > Tetragnathidae > Metellina > Metellina segmentata. The sequence goes on from OX375882.1 coordinate 36,805,251, forward strand.
AAGTTTAAAGTGATACTGTGCTATTCAGAAACTTCATGACATTTAGAGGGTTAAGAACAGAGAATTCTCCTTTCTATTCAATTTTAACAGAAACTCATTGACAGACAGTTTTTGAATATTAATTTTTTTAGACTAAATTCTTGTATTCATAATGATGAGAAATGCATTGTCCTGTTATAATCTGTTTGAAAATATATGTAACACTATCACAATGCTTTTAATTTTTTAATTAAAAATGAATAGTTAGTCTTTAAGCAGCTGTTTTGTAATTTTTTGTGAGTTAATGAGTTTTTGCTCTAAGCTAATATGTTCACATTACTATGATATACAACTTAGTTTGATGAAAATGTCCTCATTGTTTTACACATATACCAATATATATTTGAACTGTTGATTTTTATTCTGTAAATATAGTTTTAAAATGACTTCAAAATGAATAAATACTGTGAATAAAGTTTATTTTTTATTTATATTATAATGCCCCCTTTTATTGATTGAAAACAATAGTTCTGTATGTGTATATATTTACAATGATCTATTATAATCACTGGATATTAAATCTCAGCTCTATATATCTGTTATTTTTAATATAATTTCCAGCTACATAAAATGTTTATTCTTTAAATAATCCAATTATGTCTTATCTATATATAAGGTGTGTGTGATTCATAGAAACTTAACAAACCTTACAATCTTAGTCCTTAATACTCTTGTTTCAAAATTTTGTGATGCCATAGTATGTGAGCATCTTTCAATCTCAATAATTTACACATTTAATCACGAACAATTTGTGCACAAAAACTAGTAACCTGTAATTCGAATGTTTTACAAAGTACTGAGGATATGCTATAAGGCTTATTTCTTAATTTGCATTCTGAGACAATCTTGCAAATGCTTTGAAGATAGCATCTATACAACAAACAAAAACTATGTTCCTTTTGTCGGAATAAAATTAATCACAAGAAAATAGAATTTAAGGGAAAAATCTTGCAAATGTTAAGGGTTTATTGAAGAAATGTTTTTAATAATGAGTACTGAAATATAGAGGAATATACCTCTACTGAATACGAGAAATCTAGGTATATCAAACTGAAAGGATATGATGAAATGTTTTCTTTATATGTTAGGGCTTAATCAGGTTCAGTATACTATTGGTATCTTGACTTGGCATACTCTGTATCCTATTGTAGGGCAATGGCAGATCGTCATTTTGAGGCCCTAGATGGGGCTGACAATTTTGAAACTGATTGTCTGATTATTCTCAGATTTTCTGTCCAAATATAGGGTGACCAGAATAAAAATTCACTTCTCAAAATCCTCGTATGATATTAATCAGACTAACGTCACATTTTGCATGAATACTCTTGAAGCAATGGAATCTCTTGATGGAAGAAAAGAGTTTTAAATGTGCCATTAGGAGGTGTACCGCACACTGCCTGTCAAACTATGCGCTACTTACACTTGACATACACACTTCACAAATACTTGCGATAAAAACAAAGCAAACATAAATGCATTCCACTCTACTAGTGATAAATTAAAATTGTAACATCGTAATGATCGCTGTTTCGAATTCCGGTTCGGCACGTACATAGATTTCGTTATTGTCCCTGTTAAGAGTAATGGCAGCTCACCCTTTGGGTATACCTTCACAAGTAGCCGTCAGATCACCCCTTGTGCCGAGAGGTCAGTGGTCGGACATTGTACAAATGCAAGTAATGGCTAGAGCTCGGATTTGGCATCTTAAGTCTAATGTTGATGGAAAATCCGTATTGAGTGGTTTTTTAGCAATTTGCAACCAAAAAAAAACCCGAATTTATTTTGCATATTTGGGGGGAGGGGGTTTACACGTTTTGTGCATATTTGGACAATCTTTCTCTATTTTTAAACGTTTTAACAAAACAAAAAAAAAATCTTTAAGAACTTTGCACGACGTGTTTGGAAGGAAGGTTTTCAGAAGCAATCAAATTCAAATCAACGACGACTCAAACAAAAAGTGGGAAAGTCGTAAAAAGATAAGAATATTCAACATTCTTTCATCGCGTCAAAGTCTGAGTCAGTGTCCCAATCTTCGAAGAACGAGATGTACCAAGATCGAGGCAATGTTGAAATTCAATATTGCTCTTTGTAAATAGGAGAATGAACATTTTAGAGCCTTGAAGAAGTACACAGGTAAAGAAATTCCTTTTGAATCGACGCTCTGAAAAAACTACATTACTCCAATGTACAAGAAGGTGATACAAAGAATACAAAATGAGATAGGTGGGATTCCCCCATCTGGATGTCGATGAAACAATTGACCTCTACTGGTAATACCTAATTTTGTAAAGAGTTGCGGGAAAAAATCACTCCACGATCACCAGGATAGTGGGTAAAACGATTAATAAATAAAATTGTATTAATTGAAATGAAAGTGTGGGTCATTTTCACTTTATCCTCCTTACTACCTTTTTGTAAGAATGAAATTTTTTGTTGCAATTTCGCATATTTTGGGGTTTTAGTGTATATTTGGGGATTTTGAAATGCATATTTCAGGTCTCTAGTAATGACTTACCTAAAGATTGCACTTTATCTTACTCTTAAAATATTTATTCCAAACTGTACAAAGCAGGAATGATTAACCTGTATTATTGATGTGTTTCAATTTTAACTGATAATAATCAAAGTTATCAGTAAGATAGATGAAAAAACACTCCACCATTTTCTTAATATTTTTATTTTCTAAAATCAATTCATGCACCCTATTGTTTCTACACAAATTGATGCATTTGAAAATTTCTTCCTTTACATTCAGCTAATTTTTTCACAACAGATTATAGTGAAGTTGTAGTCTTGTGATAAAATCTACAAAAGCCAATATCCTTGCGTTTTTTTAATGACTAAAAGCAATAAAGTCTGTTTACATTAGATATCAGAATTTGTAGACAAATCGAATTCCAACAAATTGGAGGAAATTGTTAGGCTAATCAAAGAAAGGATCTCCATACAAATCAGGTGAATGCCCATGAGAATAAAACAAAGTCCATAGTTTCTTTACTTTCAACGTAAAATTCAACCCAATGATATACTGAAACTGTTGGAATCTCAAGAAAAGTCACAATTGCAAATTTTACTTTTTAAGCATGGTGCTGTAATGGATTCATTCAGTAGAATTATTTTAATCTGGTTTCTATTTAGTTGATCAAATCTTCGTTTACAAAATTTTTCATCTTTATTTCAATCGCATTGTCAAACTGCAAAAACAATTACATATACTGTTACAGGGCTTCACTAATTTTTAATTCCAGTAGAATATTACTGTGCTTTATAAGATTCATATGATGTCCATGACACAGATCAGGAGAAAAATCAAATGCAATCAACACATTGCCGTGCATACACAAGGCAATAAAGTATTCACACTCACGCATTTAAAGTATTCACACTCTTCTCTTAAGATGTGAATACTTCAGTCTTGCTTCTATTTTTTGTTTCCTGAAATTCCTCTTTTCTATAAGGTTTTCTTTTAAAAGTACTCTTTGACGTAGAATACGTCTTACTTTTCGAAACCGGGGTACCGCGCATAATTTTTGAGTGTCACAAAAAACCGTAAATGCGAAAAATTTAATAACTTGCAATATAAATTATGCACAAATGAACGATCTCGTATTAAAAGGCGTATTAAACAAAGAATGACATAAAAGCTCATTGATCTTGCGCTGATGCAATCGCAGCGCAAAGTTGAGTCACGAAAATGCGCGTTACCACTCACATTAATTTTGTCTAGCTTTGGACACCTTTGTGTGAGCATGACGTTTGAGATGTCATTTGTTTCGTCTCTTTTCGCGCTTTATAAATAATATAAATAAAAACTTGTTTAGATATCAGACTTCACAAATTGTGGAAACTTCGCAAAAATTTCAGAATGTCCAAATATATGTATAATAAGCACAAAAAATTATAGAAATGTCAACAGGAAAAAATATCGAGATGTAGGGAATCCAAGAAGATCCGGATATCCGATTCTGGAGTGTCAACGGGCTCGGAGGCAGTTCTTGAAAGTATATGCGTCGCACCTTCAAGGTAAACAAATCTCTGATACAAGTGCAAAATTTACCTACACCGCTCAGTTCGACGCAAATAGCATATCTGACGACATAGACGTTTTATAATCGAATGGTGGAGTTCAACCAAACCATGGAGATCGGTAATGAGCCACCACCTTCAACATCATCAGCGAGTTCATCAATTGGGATACACCTGCGGAGCGATAAACATTTTATGTTTGAAATTAAAACAGTGTAGAACTAATTTCTTTCACTCTCATTCACTATATGACCTCACTGAGGTATTCCACGCCTTAACCCTTCTATGCATGATTTTTTCTTTATTAGTGAAAGAAGTCAAGGTGATATAATTCATGTTCAAAATTAAAGGAAAAATAGTTTTAAAAAATCTTAGTATAAATTTAGCAAAAAACAATATGATGGTATCATGTGGTATTTTTAAAATTAAACGCAAACTTTTTCAGAAATTGCTCTAAAAAAAATAACAGAAACCTGTTACAAACCTTTCTTCCACTCATTTTCACTTTTTTAGCACAATAGAAACTCAAATATAATAAAACAAAATTAAAAACGAAATCATACGTTTATTGCAACTACAACAAACAGCGGAATGACAACTTCAAGCTCGTTTTACTGATAGTGACACTTGCTTATTTTTGACAGCAATGTTTTTTTTTTATGCAATGGACATTAAAAAGGTATCCAGACACGATCAACTTAAAGTGAACTTGTTCTTTTATATAATTTTTGGGCATTCAATGGTATGATGGAAATTTCCACCATTATGCAAAGAAGGGTTAAACCTAGCAGCCGTGTCCCGACAAAGCTCCGTCAGTTTTTTTTCTAGTTAAAGTAGCAATTGGGGGATGGGGGGAGGGGGGGGGCAGCGCGAAACAACATCCCATAATCCATAACCTTTATGAAAAGAGGCTACTCAGTGGTATAAAACTCCTGATCCTTCTTGACAAGCCCCTTGAAAACACTTCGTATAGAGAACGCGAGTGTCTACGCACGTGCTGACACCCCATCGCTGGTTTTCGTAGCTCGTGATTCTCGTTGATGATTTAATAAGAGTAGATAGTTTGAGTACGGCGATTGCCGATTTAACAAAGGTGGAGCATTAAACAGCACATAGTAACTATAATCGAATCAGTCATTTGAGAAACACACCTTATTTCCACATTTTTTCCAAAACTGCCAATTGTTAAGGGCAAGCTACATCCACTCCGCATAAAACATTACACCTCCAATATACAGGCACATGGAAACGAGATGTTAAAATTTTGGTTCATTTGAGAAATAACACATCTCCAGGAAATGAGTTGTTTTTCAATTGACATCCAGTTTGGATATTCGGTTTAACATCCAAGATATCAAAAGCAATCAAGCCAAATTTTATTTATATCATGAGGGTTTGGCAAAGAAAGGCCAGAAGGAAATATGCTCATTTTTAGTTGATTAAATTGATATTCTTGATGTAAATAATGTTAGGCATCTTCATGTCTTTTTCTGACGGTGCGGCAGGCCAGGACAAAAACAATGTTGTTATAAGACTTTTTCTTACCTTAATTGAAGTTGGGCAATTTGCATCCATCATTACTTTCCTATACGAGGTTATTCATACCACCCATGCGAACGGAACTTTAGAATCATCAAAAGAAAAAATTAAAAAACTGGCAGGATTTTTACAATGAAGCAGTATACAGAACTAATGTTACATTCCACGGAAGTTCACTAGTTCCAAGTAGAAGTTGTAGAAGTGAAAAAGTAAAGGAATTGAAATCATGGTAGCCCAATTTTATAAAAAGAATGTAGTATCAACTGAGACTCAAGCAAGGAACATTCCAACTGCAAACAAAGTTCAACATTTCAAGTTTTCTGGAGCTAACTTATTCTAACTTACATGTGGGTGAAGTCAAAGCTAGAACCTTCATTATTGGTATAGCCCGTTGTGTTGCTCTAGTACGACGTTAACTAAATTACCATTACCATTACCATTACCTTCATTATTGGACTTAAATGAACGCAGATTTGACGTGAAAAAACCACATGCCGGCTCTCCAGAACTTTCTAAAACCTGTGCTTACCCACAAAATTGTGTACCAATAAACATAAAAAAATTAGTGATCTCTAAAAACTAAAAGAGACTGTATTCCTACAGACGTTGTTGATGAGTTTTATTCCAAAATATAAGACTAGCCAATTATCAATAGGGAAGAAAATGTCGTATGTCGCAGATTGTCAGCAGTGTAACTGTGTGTATAGCATTCAAACCAAATATTGTTACAAATAAAAACTTTTTCATTTATAACCAATATTTCTAACCATTATTTTATGTCTAATAACGCATTTTATGTCAGTCATTTAAAAAACAACACATCTCCAAAGGCATTTTTATTTTTTTAGGCTTAAAACTGAGTAAAAAATATTTTCTTTCTTTCCCCTTAAATAACTTTTATACCCCAACATTACATTGTAAAATATTAAATTTGTAATGTATTACCCTGTATATACATTAAAGGAATTAAGTATGAATACAGCTTGTACTAATGTAACAGTTGGGGTTTTTAAGTTTTCCGAAAGTTTACTTTATTGTGTGTGTGTGTGTGTGTGTGTGAAATGAGGTGTTACTCAAATGACTGATTCATTTAATCTTTAGAACATAATCTTGGATAACAAAAAAGCAGACGTCTCTCACAACCTGTTCATTCGCTTTTAGCGTTCCTGCACGTGTATGTCTGTTGTCTTTGTGCTGTTGTCACTGCTATAATCTCATTATTAAATAAATCTGCTTAAGTTTCTCAAAAAAATTTTCTCTGATTCTACAGGATCTCAGTCGTCCGCATGCAGTCCCCCTCCTTCATGATTTATCACCTTTAATAATCACGCCACAAAAAAAAAATTACATTTTAAATTCAATACTTGTCTATGCGATTTGTTTCTTTCATAGTAAAATGTAGCACTGCAGTAACTTAGTGTCTCAGAATATCCAAATTGAGTCTAAGTACTGTTCTAATCGAGCCTATCTAGCAAACTCTCACAATGTCTATCTTTTCCAGAAAATCTAGAGCAGAGCTTCAACATCCCTACTATAACTGGCTGCACGATATCACTGAAACCCAAGTGATCAACAGCTATTTGGGGAGATGATTTAATTAACGTCGTACTGGAGCACCACAATGGGCTATTGATGATGGTCCGTGATCAATCCCCCAAGGGAAAGATCCGAGGACAACACCACGTAATTTAGAACCACGGTCAGATGACGAGGCAACACCTGAGCTGGCACCCTCACTCTCCAAACTTTCATGACACGCCAACGTGAGGACTTTTGAGGTCATGACAGATTTAACGTGCACCAGCCCCTTTGTACTAGGGATGCGACATCGATGCCAATGTTTTCAAAGCATCGATGTATTGGAGTCGATGTTTTTGTAACATCGATGTTTATACTTATCGATATTTTTCCGTTGTCGATGTTTTATTTTTAAATGAAAAAAGTACCGTTATAAGAATTTTAAAAATAATCAAGCAGTATAATTTTTATAATCAGCAAATTGAACATACTTTTAGACCAAAGTGGCCAATGGTTAAGGGTCTGAAAAGTAGGGATGCGACATCGATGTATTGGAGCCGATGTTTCATCACTAGTTGCTAAACCAGTTTTAAGAAATGGGGAAAAAAGTTTAAATACACTGAATTTTAAAAACATCGATGTTTTTGGGGCGATGTATTATAAACATCAATATTTTAATTTTGAAAATCGATGTTTTGCTGTCGATGTCGCATCACTACTTTGTACACGACGGTCTCTGGTTGGATTCGGACTCGCAACCTTCCAGTTGCTAATCCGTTACTGTTCCAACCGGGTGAACTTGACCGGAATAAAAGAGAGCAAAGTATTCAAGTGACATTTCTGAAGAATAAAATAAATTTCAATTTGAAAAATGTTTAAAGAAATTATACTGTTTTTACCATTGAAAATTTTTTTTGTTGCATTATCCGGTCATTCCTTTAAACATTGCAGAAAGTTCCAAAACCACTTTTTAACTTTTTGTCACTGTACACAATCGTGTCAAACGACACATTCCCTTCTCGAATTATGGATAAACACATAATTCAGAAAGTAATTCGGGGGCAAGCTATTTTCTTCCTCCAAATTCCTCAGGGGGCCAAGGTGGTCCTGTTAGAGGTAGGCAGTGGAATTAACGTCGCATTGGAACAATACAACAGGATGATGGTGACGGTCCGGACCTAATCCCACAGTATAGTAGCCCGGATGTAAGAGTAGCGTATTAGCAACCGGAGGGTTGCGAAATCGAAACAAGGTCCAACCAAATACCGTCGTGTACGTAGGGGATGGTTCACTTTAAATCTGCTGTGGCCCCAAATGTCCTCAAGTTGGCGTGGTACGGATGTTCGGAGAGTTTGGTTGTGTGTTGACCTTGTCATCTCACCGTGGTTCGAAATTGGGAGGTATCGTCCTCGGTCTTTCCCTTCGAGATTTATCACAGTCGTCAATGGTCCGATGTGTTGCTCCAGAACGATGTTCATTAACTACCTACCTCAATAAAAATTCTCAATCTACTTATAGCTCCAGGGGTTGTAATTCAACTGCCTACCTATCAATTCCAATCAAATTGTCTATGTGAAATTAACATTGGGTTAATGGTTTTTACGACTGTTTTCGGACAATATATTTTAACTGAGTGACTAATACCAACACTGGTTATACAATCTTCCAACACGTACTTTTGGAAGATTGTAACGTCAAAGATATTTAGAGAAGGAATCTAACTCCATGTGTTCTTCTTCTGAACACTTTTTATTCACTAGATTCTCTAAATTATTATTCGTAGAATCTTACTCAGGGCTCCCACTCTCCACACAAAAGAAAAATTCACAGTTGAAGTTGAAGAAACGTTCAAGTGTGCCAGTTTGGGTCTCATAGATCCAGTTTTAACAACACTAATTTTTAGCTATATTTATTAAATATTATGTCATTGATATTTTGTGACACTTGATCTTGCAAGATCTTTGACTTTGACATTTAAATTCAGGTGAAATGAAATACAGTACTCTTTTAAAATTTAGGCTTGAAATTTTTTTAAGGTCTCTCAACAAGTATTAAGGTTTTTGAAACCCTAAAATGAAAAAACAGGCATTTTTAAGGCCAGTGAGAATCTTGTACTCTGTAACCATGCTAAGAGCTCACTAGGGGAAAAGTCAGAAATGGAAAAAAATTTATACATTTTGGAGAAGATTCTCGAACCACTTTGTATTCACAACCAGCTCATACAATTAATAGATAGCTGAGAAAGTTTACTAACTGGAATTTTGAACAATTTTTCAAATAAATAAAACATAAGTAGGTTTACAGGAAAAGTTCAAAAGCCGTTAATAAAAAGCTTAGTGAATCAGGGCATTTTGTTTGCACTATAGATTTCTGTGTATTTCAACTTACAAAGAAAAATTGCTCTTTAATAAGACTTCGAATTCCATGGTATATATTCGAGGCTTTGTATCAGATTATTACTTGGTATTTTGTAAGTTACGTTAAATGTTTCAGTATTCCATAACAAAGAATATGAAATACGTGTCAGGAAATAAGATTTACCCTGACTGCCTTGGTAACTGCATGATCAGTATTGACCAAGTACGACAGTGTTTAAGTGTCGTATAAGGACATTCAAGATGATCCTAGACTTCTTTCGGACATTTTCGCTGGGGGGAAATCATGGAACTCATCCAAACTGGATCGCGGAATAAGAAAAAAAATCACGTTTCAGCAAAATGGAACTTACGATTCACAAATAGGGCAGGGGCTCTGGCCCTTCCATGTTCTTCAGTAAGCACTTTAAAGAAGTGGAACTCCAGGAAATGTCCCCGACTAATGAAAAAATAGCTTCCTTAATGACAAATACTAATGGGCCCAATTTCGACAGTCCTATTCTAATTTAGGGTTTTCTATGTTGGATTGAATGAATCATCAGAATTCCTAAACAGCTCCGAAGTCATCTTCTCCGAAAAACGGCTGTCGTTAGCAGTGATTTTCTGCTCCAAATAACTATGATATCAATAAAAGCTCAGCATCTTCTTTTACGTCGGAAAAACTTTCCGAGGAACAGTGCGAAATATTCCAGACCTTCAATTTGGCTATCCCCTTTCCTTTACTGTTCTACGACCTGGGTGGTCCGCTGCCAACGTGTGTGGTTCTGCGATGTGTGCGTGTGCGGCTCGACCCTGCCAGGTAGAATGCAGAAGACAGTACAAAATTTTCGATTCTCTACCCTTGTATTGTGTAATATCATGTGGCCACGCGTTTCTTTTTTTATAAAGTTGCTACCTCTTCCAGAGTTTCAAGTTGCTTTTTTTTAAAAAAAGGACTGTATCTTGTGATATTTTTTAATTCAATTCGAATGAACCCATCAATGCTCTTTTTAGGAGTCATTCAAGCGAATCAGAACAAGTAGTGGTAATTACTGTTTTGAAGATTTTTAACGTCTCAGGCGAGACCAAGGTGTTGTTGAAATGGCGCAGGCATTGAGGTATTTATTATTTATTCTTCCTCATGGAAATAAATTGTTGAGACTTGAGGCTGGTAGAAGGCAACAAGTGACGTTTGTGAAGCTGTTTTGGAAATCATTTCTCTGGAAAGATCACAATGGCTGATTGCATTGAAAGGAAGCTGTTTCCAAACAAGCAGTTTTTGTTCGTTTGTGGATACTTTTATTCTGTATTGAATTTGCATTTGTGGAATGTTTGTCATTCTTTGTGTAGTGTGTGTTTTGGAGATATATTTTTCTGAATACGCTGAAGCCTACAATTGAGCATACAATGGAGGAAATTAAAATAAATAAAGTGTCAAGGGAAACATATCAGTAAACTAAGTTTACTACATCTTTCTTGTTGATATCAAAGAGCGTTTCGATTTATTTTCAGAATAAAAATGATAAAAAATACAATTTGAAAGTCCATTATAATCTAACAAATAACTTTTCTTTCGTTTTGTCATAGAAGTTGCATTTTACACCGTTTTATAGTTTTGAAAAATTGAAATTTTCAAATAAAACTGGAAAACATATTTAATTTTTACGAATTGCTTCAACATCAAAATAATGTTGCAATTGAGTACTGACATGGCTACATGTTGAAAATCTTCCTATTCGGCGGAACCTAATATAAAGTACATTGGTTTTGGAAAGTGCAGAAAAAACAAGCAATAAAAGGAAATTTGTTTTCTGTTAATACTGGAGATTATTATGTTTCCAGCACGTGAGATAATTTCTCTTAGCTTATTTAAATGCTTAATCTATTCCAAATGGCAAAAAATATTGTAATACAAATGAATGAGACAAACAGAATTATTAAAGTGTACAATTTATTTAAAAGAAATATTTTTTATTCTTTTAACAATAAAACTTTTGGAGAAATTTGATATACTCCAGAGCAAACAAAACTTTGCAGCTTTATAGGATCCTTTATAAAGGTTCTATGGTCATATTTAAAAATACAAATTTACACTGCATTTTACACCACTATTTACAAATCTTACAATAAGGTACAGTAATGCACACACACCTATAACAACTTAAAAATTCACAAAGCAACGACATGAAAAGTATGTCAATTGAAAATCATGGTTTTTTCTTCAATTTAAACAAATAGAGATTTCATCATGGAACTGGATATATACTTTTCCCTGAGTCAGCAAAACTTTCTTAGTGCGAATGTACCTCCATTACTTGATGTTGTCTGTTTTGTGTTTGGCATAGATTGGCTAAATATGTCTTTGCGCCATAAAACCCAACTAAACAATCATTCACAAAAATAATATTTGGTATTGATGCTATTCGAATAAGAAAAGCCAATCTTTCCCTTCGAAATGGATCCTTGGCTGACGACACTAGAACATTGTGTTGCTCCTGTGCTACGTAAATTCAATTACCTACCAACTAAAATTAATTTTAAAATCAAATTAGGAGAATTTTGTTTCGAATACAACATAACTAAAAGGCAATGTCTTGTTTGTTGGCGAAGAATAAACGTTCTCTATATTTACAAGGGTAACAAATATCGAGATTTGGTTCGAAAGTTCTCTCAACTAACGCTGCCCAAATGTTTAAGATGGTTGGTGTTAATTTACACATGATCGTCCAACGAGATCAAAATCCTTTGGAACGTCAAAAGTGAGATACATTTAAGTGATTAATTTCCTCCAGCTTACAACTAATGATTCGTTCAGTTGATGTGCTTGGAACGATAAAATTTGAACGAAAGTATATCCATTTTTGTAGTGCATCAGGTAAATTGAAAAAATTTTCAATTTTTCACCAGCCAATTCTTACATTCCTTTTCAAATCTCATATTGGGCCATTGTGAATTTTTAAGTTTGAAGGAACTTTGCTAAAATAGAAAAACATTACACAGCACCATAAAAAGACGTAATATAATCTATATATATATTCATCTGTATACCTTAAATACTATTCAATTACGAAATGTAATTTACACAAATCATAAGTTAGACAATCACAATACATAAAAAATCCGTCTCTTTTCCCAATATACTTTCGAAAGTTGTGTAATAGTAAAAATGTCCAAGAAGGACGCCTTTGGTTGTAAATTGTACTTTAAAATGTTCATGTAAACTTTTGATAAGAGGAGTAAGAAACATGAACGAGAGTTACGCATGAGCGCACAAGCGTAGTCAGATGGGGTGTGGAGCTAAGGTGGACTAAGATCCCCTACAGCCACCCCTCCCCCAATATATATATATATATATTGTGTATATGGATATATATATATATATATATATATATATATATAGAGAGAGAGAGAGAGAGAGAGAGAGAGAGATAATTTAAATATTTTTATACCAATTTGTTACACATGCACTATGAGAGGGATTTTCACTGTGAAGCGAAAAAACAAACAGATGGTCTGCGAATCTGCGGTCCTCGTTTGCCCAAATGCTCTCGCATGATGCATATCGAGGTTACCTTTAAATGTATTTTATCACCATTTTGGCAACGCTGTTTGGCCTAACTGACGTGGATCAATCAGTTCTCAAAAATCAATTCGGAATTTATTCTATGGAATTTTTATAGGCGAAGTTCTGAAATCGTATTCGAAAAACAGCCGACCAACCGGTCTGGTGGTTAAGGTGTTGGCCTCTGAATCGGAAGGTTTCTGGTTCGAATCCGGGGTCAGGGCATGGATGTAAAGTGTACTGTTCTTTGTTAGGGGTAGGTAATGATGGTCGCCCATTGGGTGCTCCTTCACAAGTGGCCATCACTTCTGGCCTTGTAGTGGCAAAATTATTACAAATCAACAATGCCCGCTATTGGATAAAAATATATGTAGGTAGATATTTGTTAAATATATATATATATATATATATATATATATATATATATATATATATCATTCAAATACGTAATTTAATGAAAGATCAAAATAAAAAGCATGTGTGTTTAACCAGAAAACGAAAGTTAGAAGAAAAGTTAAAACTAACCATGCAAGCGCGCTGAAAGATGCAGACCTAGCATGGTAAGGAATATATTTTTCTAAAACAAGAGAAAATTCAAATAATAGAAACCAAAAGGAATTTATTGAAAACGAAAGTGTTGGTGGATCAGGGCGTCATCAGGGAGGAGCCTGACCCAAACAACACAAAATGGTGTTTTCTACGAAATAACTTCTGGCTTGATGTTGCTAGTGTCCCGACTGCTGCTGTTGGTTTGATTTAAATTTTCTAATTTCAATCTTTAATTTTGTATATTCGATTTAATGGTGTTTGGGGGAGTATATGAGCAATTTCTTAGCATTTTGCGGCTCATTTTCGTAGAAAACACCATTTTGTGTTGTTTGGGTCAGGCTCCTCCCTGATGACGCCCTGATCCACCAACACTTTCGTTTTCAATAAATTCCTTTTGGTTTCTATTATTTGAATTTTCTCTTGTTTTAGAAAAAAAAAATATATATATATATATATATATATATATATATATATATATAAATATATTAACAAGCCGTCGTTACAAGATGACGTCAAAAATTATTTGGAGCCTCGCCCAGTGGGTAGAGTGATGGATTAGCAATCGGAGGATTGCGATCCCTCGAAAGACGTTGTGTACCTGGGGCTGGTGCACGTTAAATCTGTCGTGGCCTCAACTGTCCACACGTAGGCTTGATGTGAATGTTTGGACAATGGGGTTCGAATCGCTTGTGAGCAGATGCTAGGTAGGTGAATTAACGTCGAATTGGAGCAGCATGACGGACTATATGTGAGCATATGAAGTTGGTGATTGTTCCTGTTAGGAGTAGCAGGGTGTGTCCCTTCGCAAATAACGCATCAAATCGATCCTTGTAATGCCGAAGGGGTCAGTGGTCGAGTATTAAGGGAAAAAAAGCATGAATCTCTGACTATAAAATTTAGCCGGTGAAATAAATGATGCAAAGCTTTTCAAGTACTGCCATTAAAAAGTGCTAACTTTATAATAAGGTCTATATCTTTATTTGACAGATGGAAATTGTACTTCGGCGTCTGTTTGTGCAGTTTGACCGAAAAAAGGTTAGCAGCGGCTAAAAATGATAATGAATGGGACCCTCTGAAAAGAAAATCTGACTACACCTCTGGACATCACATAATTAATAAAACACCAACTAATTATCAACAATAATTAGTGAGTTTTTTAAAGAAAGAGTCGTTTTATAAAGTAAAATACAAGCATTCTTCATTGGCAACTAAACAATAGCAATAGATTCCATAGCAACAATTATAAGACAATTTGACACTGGTAATAGATTCTTATAGATAGTTTTACCTAAATCCAAGAACGTACATGTATTGGTTAAGAAACTAGTTAGCCGACTCCTAGGATTGAGAATGTAATATTCCACTTCTGGTCGGATAACGAAACCGGACTTGGTGAGTTAAATTCATAAATTATTTTTAATTTATAAACTAGATTCTTTGCTTAGATTTTGTGGAATTTTTCATTATAATTTTTTTACCCACTGTTGAAAGTAACAAGAAAAATTCCATATTTTCTTTGAAATTCGTTTTAATACAAAATTTGAAGTACAATTCATTCAAAGAATTTCAAAGAAAAATTCCATATTTTCTTTGAAATTCGTTTTAATACAAAATTTGAATGAAGACGTTCAATTCTTAGAGTGATTAGACGCCAATTCTTTCGGTGAGGTCACCCTTTGGAATTGGAGTCAAAATTGTCCACTGCAGTCAAGCTAAAATTGTTGATTGTTTAAATCTTATTATCTACGTAATAATATTGACAAAAGTTGGCAAAATTTGAACGAATTACATGAGAATCCTGAGTTAGGGGAGAATGCTTTTTAAAATTTTATTAAAAAACATTTTATACTAATATCCTTATTTTATTTTTAGAACAAATGTGTTGCGTCTGTTCAAGATAAGTGAGTTAAAAATTTTTAAATTTTATAGAAGGCCAAAAGATAGAATACCTTCTTAACTAAAACCTAAATAATCAAGCTTATCGAAACTGCCAATTTGAATTTTGTAGAATTCCGTTCCTATCTGTATAACAAATGTGGAGCAGTAAAAAGGTATCTGTATTTTCAATCAATAAAAGATAACAAAGATTGCACAAATATCAGGAATTTTAGTATTTTTTTAACAAGACAGGTTTTGACAATGTAGTGATCATTGATCTCAATGACCTGAGTAATTTATTGTAACAACATGACCAACATGTTAATGAAAATTGGATGAAATATATATAACAATAGATGAGGATGACAAAGAGTTATAAAAATTTTAACCATAAAACTTGCTTTGGAAGAAAATAACGTCTTCTGTTTTTTAAAGCTTGAGAAAAAGGGATTGATCTTCCCATTCATTGATGATGGAACAGTTTTTGCACCGGTTTCATTGTTGAATGTCTATTCACAAAGTAGATACGACACCTTAAAAAAAATAAAATACAAATTAACTACATGTTTCAGACACACAATAACATTACTATTATGTTAGAATGTAGTACAAATAATTGTACAACACATTAATATTTTTCTACTTAATACCAGCAATTTTAAACACTGGTTTGAAAATATGATACCACAACAATCATTTTATAATTATCATTTTTTGTGATGAATAGAATATAAATACAGTGTTTACAGACAGAATATATATCATAAATACCAAATACTTAGTGTGCCTTATACAGCTTTAAAAAATGTATTTCCTTCCTACAATCGTTGTTAACAAAAGCACATAAATAACTTAAAATATTTATACCTAGAAAGCATACAGACATTATAGTACAAAAACCTTCATACTTATTGAAGGCCGCTTTTCATTCTAAAGCAACACTGCGCTCATATGTATACAGCTTATATATGGATAATATTGCGTTGATATTAGACGGCTTGAGAAAGTCGATATGCATTTTTAGCATGCATTATGTAGTTGGAAAAAAAAGAAAACATTTTCACATGAAAAGTCAATGGATGTTTCAAACGACGTTTTTCATAATTCAGTATGCAGTTCTTATGAACGCTTTATTTCACTTTTGAACTAATTCAGGACAATATTCAACAATTACTTTTCAGGGAATGGAAAATAGATGGTGGCCCCATCGCTAAAAACTACAAGTCAAGAAACCATGAATATTTCATCTTCTGTTAAATATTGCAACAGAACTAAATGTGCCAACTTATAAAACCCTTGAGCTCAACACGCACTTTGTTTTTTTTCGTAATTGATTCTTCATAGAGTTTCGAATTAGTTCAGAAGTGAAAGAAAGCATAATTCAAGACTGCTAATAGAACACTGTTCTGCTTGGTAAAAATAATTATGTTAATCTGCTAAGTCAAATTTCAACGGGAATGTTAACGAGATAACGCTGGGTTCAGGTTTATTCTTCTTTGAAATGTTTATTTTTATAAATGAGGAATATCTGATACTATATAACTATAGGAATATCTGATATTCATATCTGATCTGCGCGCCAGGTAAACCTATTCAGGAGGCCGTATATGGCCTACTAGCCAAGAAAACATATTCGTGAGGTCATATCTGGCCGGTGGGCTAGGAAAGCTTTCTCGGATGGCATCGAAAACCTATCCAGCCAGCCCTATATCTAGTCAATGGGCCAGGTGTACCGATTTGGAGTGCCGTATCTGAAAAGCAGGCCACTTAAACATATCCGGAAAATCGTATCTAATTTGAGAGCCTGATAAAAATATTTGAAGGGCAGTTACTGGTTTATTGGAAATGGTTTTGGGCTTGATAAAAATATGCGGATATTTTCTGATCTCTGGTTAAGATCCCTACAACGCTGATATTAAATATACTGTTTGTTGCGCTGGTTAAACCTAACCCTACAAAAACAACAACTATTTCTCAAACTAGGGGGCTCCGCAACCTGCTCGTTTACGCTCGCCAACAATCGCATCCAATTTAATTATTAACTGATTTAAAAAATAATAGTACCCGTAAGAAAGAGTACATTCTGAGGTATACTGTGATATTTTAAAAAAGAAAAAATAATAGTAATAAGATATAGATACGACAGTTATAAAAAAAGTAACAAAAATGTCCCGATTTTTCCTGAATTTCAAAAAAATATGATCAAGAACCAAATTGAAATTTAAAAAAAAAAAAAACTCGACGAGCTGCAAAAATTTACGTTGAGAGGTACTCTTTAAAAAAAACTCACGGCTGAAGACTGAAAATTTGTATGTGTTTTGCTCACTCGCTGAAGAAATTTCGCTTCTTCAATTTTGACACTTAATAAACCCTAAACTAATAGCCGCATCGGAAAAAAATCTTAATAATTGTCCAGGTAATACGATAAAGAACAAACCATATTAATTTCGTTTTTTTCCGATCAGTACTTTCTCGGAAAACCGTCTAAGAATCGAGCTAAACAACACAGTTTTCAATCCTGCGGCGGCGGCGGTAACTTTTTTTTAATATAGAGAGATAGCTAAAAGTAAGAATAATTTTTATTTCGAGGCCTTTCAAAAACCGATGCAGATAAATACTACAGCACTCTGCACTTCAGCCTCGCTTCTAATACTTTAACGATCACGAGCAGACGCGATTAAATCATATCGAAAATAATTACCTCGACCCCACTGTCTGTGTCTGATTCTTATGCTAATAGAAAAGCGGGTGACGTCCATTTGTAGCAAATAATACCACCAAACACGATAACTACAGATTAAGTCTCCGTACATGGAGTTGTTCATGTTAGGAGACTTGCATAAGACCTTACATAATTTCTTGTTTTGAATAACAAGCTATACGACAATGTTTACATTCATGCAATATTTCTAATGTTCTAAAGCTAATGCGTTTCTGATTGCATACCTTCAAGCTATTTTTTATGAATCTAAATGCAACAATCTATACATATACAATATATAAAAGGATATGTGTGTGTATTCTCTATACAAATCTACACCGTTTGACCAAACCACGCCAAATTTTGTACACTTATACTTTAGAACACTGCGGAAAACATAGGTTATTTCTTTCCTGTCTTTATACCAATCTGTAGCCATGAAAATTGGTACACAGGTAGTCCTGTGCCTCTTGAAGCCCCAATTTAAAAATTTAAAGTTTGTTTTCCTGCAATAAATGGACATGGACAAGGAAACACGTTCTACAGGGTTTGGGTGTTTGAGTTAACACAGGGAAATGTCGCGGTCATGTTTTAGCTGTCACGGTTATATTTTAGCTGTCACGGTTATATTTTAAACCCGAGCAACGTAGGGTTATTCAGCTAGTTTTGTATAAAGAGAACTGTATATTATTAGAACTAAGTTTAGTTTATATAGCTAGGATGTGCTTCGGGCTTCGATTTTAGCGAGTTTTAGACAGGAATAGTAGAAAAATCCTAAACAACACGAATGCTTTTTTGTGAGAGATGGTCACTGAAAAGAACGGTTTCACGAGACGTCAGTCCAGCAAATTCTTTTCCAGTATTGCCGAAGAAACAATTTTTTAGCCAAAATTACTTTTGCAGAATCCAAATACTAATTCTTTATGTTTGAATTTACTTTTACTTCCAACAATATGAACAAATTTCCGAAAATTCCCTTCAAACTGTTAAAGTGTGATTTAACAAGATTCGTGATAAAAGTTCTGAAATTATTTTTAAAAAAAACGGATTTAAATTTTTAATGGTATTTGCAGAGATTAACGAAAGGCAGCATTTGCCCACCCCTGCTCTAGAGTGTACTTTGGTTAGATTAATCTCCCCGAGTGTATTTCTCTCTTCTGTGTAAGTACAACCTTCCTAGTGTGTGTAAGTAAAACTTTCCTAGTGTGTGCATGTCCATTACTTGATAGACCCATGCACCATAAAACTCCCAAATCCAAACAACCAGAGTGCACTTTTGATGTAAAACATAGTTTTCACTTTCCAAGCAAAATTCATGTCTATTTAAGGCTATTTTTCATTCATTTAGGCAATATTTCACGCATATCGCAATAGATTAACCCATGATTACGCAGGTGAAGAAACTTTCATGAGTGGTATGTTTGGGTCATATGAATCCAGTTATAAAAACTCAAAATTTAGTTGCTCCTAAATTTCGTACCATACATTTCTGGTGACACTAGACCTTGGTTTTTGATTGGGCTAAATAAAATGTATAGTATTTTTGTAAAAACAAAGCTTTTTTAAAAATGTGTAAGGATTTTCAGCAAACGTTAAGGGTTTTCAAGGACCCTTAAGAATGAAAAATCAGGCCTTCCTAAAAGTGCTTAAGACCCGTGGAAAATCAGTTAAATAAATCATCTTGTATAATTTACAAAATTCCTCATTTTGTAATTTGAGAACGGGATCGAAAATGTTTGGATACCTCAAGCCTCTCAATTACGACGCCATCAACAAATTCACATCTTATACGAAAGCCGCGTTATTCACGATTACAAACAACTATTTGTAAAGCTCAAGATTTTCCAAAGTCGGCAGCAGATAAAAGGAATTCGAATTCAGTAGCCTGCGAAATAAAAACATCTTTATCTTTATTATTTATTTTTGAACAAAACGGATGAAAAGCACCGATACGACCAAGCGATTCTCTGGAGATTTGTTTTTTTGTGTTTCGATTGCGGCAATTTCTCTCATATGTCGGTGGTTATTCATTACTCCGTTCACCGTTGCTGAATTCCCAAAGCACAGTAATGATGCGTGACGCTATAGACCGTTGTCTCGGAAAAAGATAAAAGAAATAACGACTCTGCCGCAGAAAATAAGAAACTCAAATACAAATAAACCATCATCTGCTTCCACGAATTCGAAATAGTAAATAAATATCTGAGCCGTTTTTCTTGACTTCAATTCCCGCGCGCTCCAAATTTCAGAATTCTAAATGTTCTTCCAAGTCTTCAATAAAGAAAATGAACGAATGTTATAAAATGTGGGAAAGGACGCTCCTCTTATAAAGGGGATATGCTGTTGTGGCTCAAGTCCTTCATGCTGCGAAAATTGAAAAGCATTTCTTTAGTACCCCATTTAGATTGAAATTGTCACTTCACAAGGCTGCTTCAATCATGAATTTTTTAATGCTTGACCACTGACCTCTTTGGCCGTAGAAGGGGTAAACTGGATACATTTTGCAAGGGAGCACCTAGTGAGCAAAAGCCACGTTTACACCGGATTTGAAAACACGTTTTAACGACATATGTCTATGACATTTCAAGAAACGAGACTAATTTTGATGTTAACATCTTGTGTCGTCGACAGATTTGGCGTGTCTGTAACAAAGTTTGTTTTCAACCAAAAGTCGGCAAAGATCAAAGGTCTGCGACATTTTTTGGTGACATTTGTCGGTTTCAGACATTTTCGGTGTAGCAGACATTCCCCCTACCCACTGCCCTTCGACACCTCGTGATCGCTCACGCCGTCTTCTGTTCTCTTATTGTACTTGCTTTTCTTATATAGTGAGATGTGTGAGTGCTCACCCAATTTTTGCTGTCGACAAAAATTGCTAGAACACACTAGTATTTAGTCTGCAACCAAAAGTCGTCGACAAATGTCTTCGACTCAAAAATTGCAGATTAATGTCTGCAACGCTTGGAGTAAAACCCGGCTTTGCTGCGAACAGCGATAATCATCATCCATGCGCTTACGAACGGAGATTCGAACCCGGAGCCCACTGGGTGACAAACACTATGTATGGCATATTGCAAAAGTTAAATATTGGCAGCCAACAAGAATCACGCAACACAAACACCTTTCAAAAAATTAAATTAATTTCACCGGAATCCTCTAAATGCTTACAATTGGGTTTCGTTCGTTGCTCCTCAACAGGCACGGATAATAGAAGGACCGTCCTAAGATATTTGGAACCCGTGGGCTAATAACAATAAGGCGTCCCTCATCATAAGAAAAAGCACGGGAGGGGAAACGGGAAAGGGGTGACAGGTGAAGTTTTAAAAGTATCAGAACTAGAAAACGTCAATATAGTCAAGTCACGCGCTGGTCTCCAGCCGACAAGCTATGAGTCAGTGGCGTATATAGGAGTTTATTTCGGGGGGTGCCAAATATTCTCTAAAGCAATTTAGTATCGTAGCAATGTATTAATTTTGGGGGAAGCAAACATTCGAAAGCTATTTAGGACTTCAGGATATCAATTTGAATAAATAATAATTCAATATAATTCCAACAACAATTTGAAATTCTCAAATTGTTTAAAATTTATTTCTAAAAATAGGTAGTTATGCATTTTAAAAAATGTCAGTGTATATAATAATGACTTAAAACCTGCATGGATATTAAAAGGAATAGAAGGTCAGACATAGGTAAAAAAAAGGACAGTTTAAATGTATTTTTGGAAATTGGGAAGTATAATTTTAAATATTATTTTTATAGTGAAATATACACTTCTTTACTTGGAAAAAAGTAACTTGTTTACTTATTGTTCAAAAGTTCGTCATATACAGGGGGCCCGCTCTTAAAGTTGATGGATAAGTAATTTACTTTTAATTACTATCTCAATAGAAATTTCTTTGTTTAATGTATGAGTATCTGGATATTAGTTTACTAATTATGACTGATAAAACTAGAACACCGAATAAAAATTTTGTTGAGAACTTTTTTTACTTAAAAGGTTTTAAGTACAATTTTTTCCTTTCCAAACAATTTTGTTTTTGAAAATATGCATATATAACGAATGGTTAAGAAAGTAAAGACATTATCAGTCAAGGTAAGAGTGGACACCCTGTAAAATGACAAAAAATTCTAAGCACTTTACTAAACAAAATCCGTATTTCTTGGTGAACTGGCAAACTTATCAAGAACTTCTTCGTCTGATATTTTAATGTCTGTGAATTGAAAGCAGCGCCAGTCCATTTAGTCTCGTTTCTGAAGACGTATTTCGTAAATAAGTCTTCAGTCTCCGCAAACTTGAGTAACTCCTTTCCGCGGTCGCAACAGAGACTGGAAGTACAGCCAATATTTTGAGTAGAATAAAAATATTTGGGAAGATTGTTTTATCGCATTTTACAAGGGCTCAACTTGCCAATGGGGTAAACGCAATTCGTAACTTCGGGAGGGAAGATATACAAAAATTCAAAAACCATCTCCAGAACAATCTGTGATTTAGTTTCTCTTTTAATTGTTGTTGTTGTTTCTTATGCCTACACTGGCAGACCAAAGGAGTGCCAGGCCCGTCGAGAACGGCAAGATGCGAGGGGGGTGCTCCTTCCATGTAAATGAGCCCCATTGGGAAAAAGTCCGACTTTGCTCGACATACATGACACATCCGTTTTACAGGAATGTTCCTTTCACACATCCATTCATTCATTCACACATATCGTAATTTAGATCCCAATCAGAGGCCGATAATCCTCTGATGAGGTACCCCCAGTGGTATTGATTTGGTATGGGAACATGGGGGACTTTGTGGCCACGACCTATTTAACGTGCCCCAGCCACCATTAGTGAACACGACGGTCTTTAGGCAGGTCGAATCGCCGATCTCGCAATCATCAGAATTGCAGGCTCCGCCGGATATAGAACCCACAATCCTTCTGATGCGAGCCCGACGCTCTACTGACTGAGCTACCGCAGCTCTCTTTTAATTTATGGCTATAATAAGTTTGCATAGTACCGTATTTATTAATTGTTGTTATAAACAACTGCCTATTAAATCAAATTTTTGTTTTTCTTAATCCTAAAAAGAACGGCGATATTAAAGTCAATGATTTTAAAATGCTGCCCTGAACAGAAAAAAAAAAGAAACAAATTTCTTTATGCGAAACTCGCTGGGTCGAAAGACGTGATTCTGTTTTGATATTCAAAAATTTGATGGAATCCAGGATTCTTGCTCTCCTAGAGTTTGAAAACGAGGGTAGTAATTCTTCCCATATGGCATTTGGGCTAATAAGTTCAATAACCCAATTTCAGTTTCTCGTAAACCTTTTTGTTTTGAGCAGTATGCTCGCCATAACCCAAAATTTATCAGAAAAACGGCAAAGGAAAAAAAATCGACCTCTTGGAAGCAATGAGAAATGTATCAAATGTGTTGGAACTGGCATCAAACCTAAGTACGGATGCCGATGAAAATTCTAAGACTCTGTACAGTAAAATAAAGGAATTTGCTTAAAAAATAGAGATAAGAGAAGTTCCTAGAATTGCTGCCTTCAAACTGTAAGGAGCCTTACCGCACAGCAGAAGAATACTATAGGAGAGCCGTTTATATACCTTTTCTTAATGATCTCTGCAATTCCCTGAAAGAGCGTTTTGCATCTCACCTCAAACAATTACGTCGTAAACTATTAGGGGTGTCCATTGGATTCTGCGGGCTGCGAAGGAAGAAAATGTTCCCTATTGAGTTGCACTCTCGCAACCACGTGGTCACAGCACATTTTTCATCAACCATCATCAATTTTGGTGATCCCTGTGTCCAGCCTACTGTGATTAGTTTACTCAGGAAAGGAAATAGCTTCTCTGTCCAGTTTTAAATGTATCCAAATAATAAAATTGTTTACGAAAATTGTTTCCGCCAGGAATACAAATTCGATTAAAAAAAATTCCAAAATAAAAAGTTATCATGATTGAACCTAGTCAAAATTTCGGGAGGGGCCCGGGCCCCCTCGGCCCCTCCCTTATATACGCCCTTGCTATGAGTGCAAGCAAAACTGCCGCCTCAAAAGGCTGACGCCCAGGGGCTATTGCCCATTTAATCCTGTAGTTAGGGCGGCCCTGGACAAGAGACCAACTAAAAGATGAAAAGCAGCATTGAAGTAAGTTGCATAGAATTTTAGCGTGTTTTTTTTTGCGAAATTAAGTATAGAACGAGTTAAAAATACCTTCCGAGAAATGTTTCCTATTTTTAATTCTCATGGAAATTAGTGCATTGAAATTCTGAATCTATGTTGCTGTTCACAAGTCTTTTAAACTAAAAAAAAATGATATTTCCATTCAAAAAATTCTATTGTCTAAAAAGGATTTATTCCGTCCCGTCTCTTATGATATTGAGAAAGAGAGCTTCAGTGTGGAAATTGTCACTCAAGCTGCTGCTTGTCGAACATCAGCTATTCCGAATTTATTTTTCAACATCAGTGTAGTTTTGTAGTGAAAACTACCCTTTAAGGCAAACACATAAAACTAACCTTCCACCAGCGATCAAGATCAAAGAATGTGCCCGATTTGCATTTGTTAATTGTTGTCAAAAAGTTCTCCAAACAGTTCGGCTTTTTCTTTCACATTTTTTTTAATCTGCAGCACACACACACACTCATTTTGCCCCTTTATTTTTTCCCCTATTGCTTTCATTCAACAGGAAACTGGAACGCTGGCCTTTCAATGACTTCATTAGTGATGTAGAAAACCATCAACAAACGAGCGCCATCTGGCGAGCCTCCGAGGGAGAGGCTTTAATTATATTTTCCCCTTCCAGCAACGTATTTTTTTCCCTTTCGTGAGCAAGGTTTTTTGGTTGTGCACTTGGGGGCTTGTCATTTCGTGGCACAGCAACGAAATAAAATAAAAAAGCGAAGAAAAAGAAGAGTTAAATGTCTTTATTTCGTACTTGGCGGGAAAAAATCGAGATCCTACACGCATACATTTTGATGAAGAGAATTAATGCTCTCTCTGATTAAAAAAGGGTTATGATTTGGATACTGCATTGATGTTTCTTTGAACACCACTTCAACGCGGAAAGCTGAGATTCGTGACATTAGAAAGAACTCTTTTTCATGATTGTTTTGCAGTCTCCATAACTTTTCCATCCACAGTTTTTGGTGATATAGTGAACATCGAGTTTAGTTTTCAAGATGTTGGTAAAGCTTGCGACACTACTTACAATTGGGATGTGCGAATTCTATTGTCATACTATTTGAAACCCGGCATTTACCAGAAAACTCAAACACACAAACAATGCAGAACGTGTTTTCTTGTGCAGGTCCATTTATTGCAGAAAAACAAACTTCAGATTTTAAAATTGGGGCTTCGAAAGGAACTTTTATTAAGCAGCAATATCAGCTAATGAATACTTTAGTGGTTCCTTTTACATTGTAAAATTCAGTTTGGCCAGTACACAAATATTGTGTCTTTCTATGACGCGGACATAAGTAAAATATTTAAACGCTTTGTAGTTTTGTTTTGATAGCTTATTTGATAACTTTGTGCATAGAATAAGAAATTTGAAAGAACAGTTTTAAAAAGATAGTTAAAATCTTTTTTTTTTCACTGTGGTGGAAAGAAAGCAACGTAATAATTATAAATAACAATAATATTCGTCTAACAATAATACAACAGGTCTTGTGGTCAAGGTGTTGGCCTCTGGATCGGAAAGTTCCTGGTTCAAATCCGGGGTCAGGGCATGGATGTAAATTGTGCTGTCCTTTGTAAGAGGCTATGATGGTCCATCCAGTGGGTGCCCCTTCACAAGTGACCATCACTTCCGGCCTTGTAGTGGCCATAGGACAAGTTCTTAGTGACCGCCATTGGAAGTAGTGACCATTAACATTTCCGGCCTTGTTGGCCAAGGATGGTGTCCAGTGCATGGTACCAAGTGTATTATGCATAGTGCCCGTAATTGAAAAAAAAATAATAATAATACTCGTGTAAGAAAACCAATGCACAAAAATGTGGTGAATAGTTCAAGAAAAAAGAAGGAAGATAAATGTTATAAAAAAATATTGAGTTTACATGAATTTTTCTATTTTAAACTTTTTTTTCATGTGCAAGGAAATGAGATAGGTTCTGTTGTAAACACAAAAACAAAATAATCGTACGAAACGTACCTTACCCTTAAAATCGGACGATTTAAGATGCCCACATTGAACACCCAGAGTTAAACAGACCAGCTCACAACCTTTTTTTTTTTTTTTTTTTTTTACACATTAGAGCTAAGGTCAATTCCGCCGTGTTCGTTATTTGTGCATGACCCCACCAAGGAATGAAACGCGAGGAGGCAGAAGAAAAACATACCGAGTGTCACTGAATCTTGACAAGTATTGTTGACGTCCGGACTTGACTAGTGTCACAGCATGACACGCGCTTCGATCGAAATTGACACGCACATTCCGTAGCCTATTTTAAAACTAGAAAATCAACGCCAGAGAGTCATCGAGCAGAATGATTTAAATAATTAAATTTAATCGCATCTACTTCGTAAATAAGGACAATGCAAATATTTACCCAAATTTGTTTCCAAATTGCAGGTTGGAACAACATCCAAATCAAAGTCCAGCCCTAATACAGAACAACTTGCAACGCATACTATACGAGCGGTCCGTTATTAAACCTTCTATTGGAGCCTAAAATACATATGTGCAAACGGCTTGCCTTTGTCGTAATAAAAACGATACCTGAATATTTAGAGAAGTTTATTTACAGTTTCCTTCCAAAGGTCTGTCCGGTTTTTAATTTGACCCACTGTGTATGATAAACACTTATACTCTGCACTCCGATATTTTACTATATACAAGAAAATATAGGTTCTGTAATCATTTGACTGTCTGGCAGTAAACACCAAAATACTGACACTTTATCAAAATAAAGTTGACTTTAATATATGAATAGGAATGGAGTGTTTGTTAGTACACAAAACATTTTCGACCCATTTCAGGTTTTCTATCCGTTTGGGGACATTCGGATGTCAATCCTGCCTCTTACGCGTTTGGTGTCTGTCTGTCCATCTGTCTCTATATATGAGCCCAATGCACGTCCAAGCTGTTTAATGCATTTTCCTGAAACATTGCATACTGTAAGAACCTGCATTCATTTAGTGACTGTACTGGGTTGCATAAGTCTGTCTGTCAGTCTTAGGGAATATAGTATTTAAAATTTCTTTGCGTAAACATTTAGGCACGTTTCATACTAAAACATCTGAGTAATTATACTTAAATTAACTATAATTTGGTAGTTTTGAAGTAGCTGGAATGTATATTGATAATTGTACTTACTTTATTACTATTTCTGAAAAATCAATTATTTTCCCAAAAACTACAAAAACGGAACTTAAATTCTAATACTTTTGTATTTTAAGTCTTATTTATTTTGTTTGAGAAACAACTATTTCCGAATATTTGGGACAGATGATATTTGCAACGAAATGGAAACTCGTGTGATGATGCAGTGACATTTTCTGTTTTTTTTTGCTCGGTATTAATTTGCACTTTTAAATTCTATCTAATATTTCGTTATAAGTTGTGGCAACTGTGCGAGATCAAGACATAAAAAAAGAATCACGAATTTACATATTTAGAACAACTTTTTACCCGCCAACTTTTATTTTGTTCTATTTTCTGTTTTAAATATTTATTATTGTAATAAATTTTTTTTTTTTTACCACATGCAACACCTTCTCTGTGCGCAACACCATCGCATAATGTCTTATTTAATTTTAAAGTGACATGTAAGTTAGACTAAAGCAATTTTTAAGTGGAATTTTTCCTTTGTTGAAAGAACGTTAATGTTAAATATATAGAATGGCTTTCTTTACGATTCGATCTACCTATTAAAAAAAATGATAATATAGGTTACCTTTGCTTCGTCTGTACTGAAGACATTCAATTTTAAAACAAGGTCTTTTATTATAGCACGTGCCACAAAACAAATTTTCTTTTAAAAGCAAACTTAGTGTTCCTAATCCTTCCTGTAAACGTCTGTTGTAGAGTTACTTTAGTGCTTGTCACCTTTCGTCAGTTTGTACCTTAAGCAGGGGTGCGCTATACATATGTGAAATGCATAACATAGATGGGAGTGCATGTGCAGGGTGTTCATAGTAGGTTGTAAAAGTTAGAAAAATGTCAAAAAGGTGTTACAAATTATTTTACACTTAAATGATTTGAAGTTTTCTTTTTTTAAATGACAGATGAAAGTTTTTTCCTGGTCACTTTCAATCTATAGTTACCCGATCGAACCCGAGTAAAGTAGGATATTTTGCTAGTATTAAATAAATAATTGCATGTTATCGAATAATAAGCAGTGTCTAGCGGTAAAAAATTCAACATTTCAGGAAAAATTTATAGGTTTTGGAATTTAAAAACCTTGTAGTACAATTGGATGATCAAGGCATTCCAAAGAAATATGTAGGATTTCTGTTTTACGTTCCGGGCTGCTAAAATATTTATCAAGAATTTTATAAAATAAATAGAGAGAATAACCGGATTTTGTTAATAATAATGTAAATAGTTTATCTTTACTAAAAATATTTATGAAGAGTTAATTTCAATACTTCACCGTTCTAATTTGATGAAAGAATTGATGAATCATGGTAGAAAAATTTGATGAAATACAATTCTTTTTCTGTACTATAGAATTAGACTATTAATTAGACTAATTCGTGATTTGTTTAAGGAATTCGTGGTTAAAGATAAGAAATGCGACATCGTATATCTTGTATTTTATCTGTCGCAGTTGATTTTAATTTAACTGACTGATCTCTTGTATTTTATTTATAACTAGTTGATTTTAATGTAATTAAAAAAAAATAACTTGAAGAAATTTGTTACTAAGAATCACGCGATAGAGAGTGAGCCCAGTCATCAAAGAGGAGCATTGCTTGCATTTTACTCCTACAATAAAACTGTGCTCAGGGCAGTAACGTGGCTGAGGGAATGCTCCAAGCACTAGGGTCGAAAAGGGCGTCATTTCAGAAAGGTTAATTAACAAGTAGTGTTACTTGGGAAAATGTTTCAAATGCGATTATTTTCGCACAACTTAGTACCTGTCATAAAAGTATTTTTGGAGTATGAAGTTAATGTGGTTTGATACACGCCGACGATAATAAAGTCAATTCTTCATTTCATGTGCCGCTTGCAATCGAATTGAAAACGAAGTCGTCACAAAGTGAAATTGTCTTTCACAACACTACTAATTAATAGTCTAATTCTATAGTACAGAAAAAGAATTGTATTTCATCAAATTTTTCTACCATGATTCATCATGCACGTGGTCAAGCCCAGCCCTGACAGTTATGACAGTCAGAGTAAATCTCTTTCCTGGCACATATTTCATGGCTTTGGAGTGACCAGCTCTAAATCTTGAAAATAGTGTCCTTTCTCCTTACATAGCTAGAAGTTGTATACTTCGTTAGGTCTTTGTCCTCTATACTAATGACGTTTTAGTGCCCTATATCAGAATTTCTTTTCTTTTTTGTACAAAGACAATCAAAACGAAACGAACAATTCAAACAACAATAAAAAAAACTATACTTCGATTCTTCCGAAAAATTTGCTTTAACTTGATATCGAATGCAAGTATGGTTCTGGTTCAAATACAAGTTTTTATTTTACTTAGGAGAGAATGAAAACTGCCATTTTTCGCACTCAAATCGCAAATACAGTAGAATGCAAATATGGCTCGAAATCTAAATATGATCGAATGCGAATTTCTTTCGAAATGGAAGTATGGTTATGATTCAAATACAAGAGAAGAGAAGGAAGAGAAGGAAAACTCAACCCAACTTCGACAATTACTCGCGCTCTAAACGCACTCCGCCTACTTTTATCGCCAAGAAAGGCGATAAAGTCACCGAATGTGTCCGGGGCGTGGCAGAGGCAGCTGTCTGGGCAGGTCATTTATCTCTCATGACAGGCGGTATTCGACCCGCCGCCAGATATCTTCATTTGGGTCTTGCCTGTTGCTTCTTCCCTCCCCGTCCCCCGTTCTTCCTACTCCTGTATTTTTACTCTCGCTTCTCCACCCCTACGCCCCCGAAAAGTACAGTCGGTACAGTTTTGCGAACCTCACAGAAACAAACCGTGAAAAAATATCAGTGGGAAAATTGAAAAATATAGCATGTGCAAGGGAAGGACTCAAACTCCGGCCCCTTTTCTCTTTGGATCAAAAGTGCCCATTTTCAAGAACAGTGCATAAACGAAACACGAATTCAGAAAATACAAAGGGCATTCCATAAAAACAGAGAATGAATTTTTCACGAAGTGGCAACACCGCGAAACTAAAAAATAAAAGTGCAGGCGATTTTTTCAAACCGTTAACTGTACAATTATAAATATTCTAAACGAAGCAGACGATTTTGTTTTCCTAGTTTCGTGCTTGCTTAAAGAACTGTTTTTATTTGCCCTACAGAAATGGAGGTGAGTGATTCAAAGTTAAAAAACGAAACGTGTTCTGCCATAAAAGGAGGTCTAATCTCGCCAAGTTATCGATTCCAATCGAAAGGCCGTTGGGAATTACGATTTTTGATTACTTTGTTTCCTTAAAACCTTCATTTTATCTTTGTGATGAACTGAATTTCGAATGTATTTAAGAAATGGTCATTGAAAATATTCCAAGTAGGGCTCGAACCGTGTGGGTATTTCTGAATACGTCCTTAGTTATAATATCTAGGTGGATAGACGAGCGATGTTTCTTTTCTTGTCCAATCACTTCTATTTCGACAGTTACCAAGCACATAAATGGATTGATATTCATCATAGCACGGGATTAATATTTATTCTAAATGGTTTAATATTCTTCCTGCGTACTGGTCTATACAGAATAGCCATAGGAAATAAATAAATAAAATATTTGCAAACATATACACTATTCCAATTTTGTTTCACTGTCCCAAGTAAGTTTCTTTCAAACCCAAATATATATTATATCCCAGCCAAAGTCAATTTATTTATTCCCCAGAAATTCTGAGTGCAGTACTCCATCCCACCCAAAACAACTCAGCCCAATTAGGGAATGGGATAACAATCCCCGCTGTACTGTAGGGCCTCCTACCATATGGGCCTTATTAGTGTCGAGTGTCAACTGCCGAAAAAAGTTCGAGCTTCAGAATCGAGCACAGTAAAGGACTCTGCAAGGAGGCCTCGGTTCTTGACCTTCAGAGCTGTTAGCACTTGAAGATATCGCTCTCTTTAAATAAACATTCCACCAAGTGAGGAGATATTTTGTTTTTTTCCACCCTGCTGCGTGTGGAGAGAGAGAGGCGCGTGCGTACTGTTTTTTTTTTGTTTCGGGACTTGACGAAATGCTGCTTCAAGATGAATGAAGGGCATCCATTCTTTTATAAGCTCCGTTTGTCTTCTAGTTGTTGTTTTTGAAGTAAAAATTCATTGTAACAGCCCTCCTCCATTGGGGAATCGCAACCATGGTATAGGGACCAAGGCCTAAAGGAGGCCATGGAACGTAGAAAAGCTTTTTGTTGTGTTATGCCAGCCTGTTTTATTGGTTCAACATTGTTTTTTTGTTTTCCCATCTGGTGATTTTTGAAAGCTGGTTCATTTACCACGTATTTTATCATTGTCTATTTTCCATTTGGAATGGTTACGAACAAAGCAAACAAACCATATTTATTTGCTTTACCTGTTTAATTTTACTCTGTATTTATTAATACGTATTTTCCTCTTGATACAAGATAAATTTTGGCTCCTTTGCTTTTTATTTTATCATTGTCTATTTTTTAATCGGATAAAACTCGGGAGACATCATTTGCCTAATTTCGAAACATTTAGTTCTACCGCTTATTCCAAGGCCTTTGAGTTTGTAGGAAGCAATGTTTGAAATTCTCCATCCTCGACCGCAACCTTCAACAATTTCATTTACGGTTCAATTGTTTGAGTTTGTCAGAAGCCATCGCACACCTTCAATCACGAATAGTTTTCAATTTCGAAGTCACTTTTCGGTGACTTTAGGAGTTCAGAGTTTAATGTTGAGAAAAATATATCGACGAAGAAAGTTAAAGGGAAAATAAAACTGTTAACACAATACTGTTCATTTTTTAGTTTTACTTGTTCGAGAGGGGTTTTGAATGTACACAAACGAACTATAGAACAAAAAATAAAACTTTCCGTACAAAACTAATTTGATTTATTACCTTTTGGCAGTTTCGGAATTTTTTTTAAACATCAAAGTAAAATACATTGAATTCAGTACATTTTATTCTCCATGAGATATATTTGGAATTATGAGAGCATTGATATGTATTCGTTTTTTCCTGCGTTGGAAATAATTTTTCCACACACCTAGATCTATCACATCAATTCCGCATGAGTTGGTCAAAAAGAATGTACGTAGTTAATTGAATTAAATTCGCACCGTAACAACACAACTGGATTTTGGCAACCGTCCGGGATCAATAAATCGTTTTTGTAGAGATATTTCTGTTAGTTTCAACGCGACGTGTCACTTTTTATGATCCAACAGAAACACAGTTACACACAGTTGACCACAACAGTTTAAAGTGTAGTGTGGCAAATAATTAATAAAAAAAAAAGACATTTAGACTGATAAGTTCAAGATCTTCATTTATCATGAAATAATAATCTTTACTTTTAACCCCTTCCGAAACATCAGGGTTCTCACTCTTCAATCAAAATAAAGGATTTTTTAAGGCAAAATTTCACATAGATCGCAATCCATTAACTCTAATTGAACACACAGCAAAGGAAACTTTCATGAGCGTTAGCTTTACGTCTCACGGACTCATTTTTAAAAACATTATTTTTTAACGTACCTATAAATATTATACCTTTGATATGAAATGGCACTTCACCTTAAACAAGTCACATTGAACGAATTTGGTTTTTGAAAGCAGGAAGTACTAAAATACAGGATCGTGTAAAGATTAAGGCTTTTATTTCAATTTTTAAGGTAATGGTAATTTTAGTTAACATTGTACTAGAGCAACACAACGGACTATTGACGACGGTCCGGGATCAGTCCCTTAAGGAAAAGATCCGAGGACAACACCTCGTAATTTTGAACCACGGTCAGATGACGAAGCAACACCTGAGCTGACACCCCACTCTCCAAACTTTCACACCAACCCAATGTGAGGACTTTCGGCCACGACAGATTCAAGGTGCACTAGCCGCCTCTACACCATACGCTTACAAACATCCATGCCCGGACCCGGATTCGAACTTTCCGATCTAGAGGCTAACACCTTAACCACTATACCGGTCAATTTTTAAGGACAAATATAATAAAGAAAAGCAAATATTATGGCCCATGGGAACACAGGATAAAGTCTTGGCTGCGCCACTGCCTGAATTCGTCTCTGGCACGTACTATCCCATGCATTCAATGTTGAATCAGTCATTCCAATTCTCATTTCCCTCGCACTTATATTAAATTGGGGCGAGCAACAAACGGGTTCGACTGTGTTAGGGGCGTAGTGATTCTAAGCATGCTTGCACACCAGCACTGAGATAGACTTGTCAGTCCAATGATTATGATCTCAGTTGCGATAGCAAGCCCAGGCTCTAAAAATACTGCAGCAACGGCGCATCATTTCGCCGCCACCGCAACGGCTCACCACACCTATAAATACGAGCGGTTGCCGAAACGCCCGGTAAAGGGAGAGCGGTCCTCCCGAGAAGCGTGCGTCTTCTTTGATGTTAATCGGTTGACAGGCCAAGATAAATGACTCAATTAAAAAGAGAAGGAGCTCCGTTGTACTCGGTAAGAAGAGCGTTGGAATTTATGCGCCAGCTTGGGGAATAAAGTACGATTAGATGGAGAAGGGAGGTACATAAAAAAGTGGAGCGACTCCTGGGAGCGATTTTTGGTCACTGGAACTGCTTGCAGATTCCAATTCCGAAATCGGATGAACCGTAAAGGCAGTTTGTCAACTCGCAGTATTTTACCTCGTCCCCAAGGGCGTTTTCTAGTGGTGTGTTAGATGAACAGGCGCACCCACGGAAGGACACTTTTGGGGGGATTTACCCCCCACTCCCCTTCCAGACCCGCTGAAACAAGTATGTCTTGGAGGCTTCAGCCCGCAACTTGTGTTTTCAACTTGAACATTTTCGTGTCTTGGAGAGGGCAATATAATTTTTGTTACTCACAGGTGCATATGTGTTGAGTTAAGGGGGTCCGGGACACATCAGAAAAAAAATTTTTATTAATTAATTTAGAATTTTGAATTTTTTTGTACTGATTACCCCCATCTAACTAATAAACAAAATCACAACACAAAATTTTTCCAAAAGTTTTTTAAAAATTTTAAATAAAAATTTTTTGAAAAACGGAGGGGTCATTTTAAATTGCTAAGGCTCAAAATATTCTTGGTCCATTTTCAAAATTCTTGCAGTAAATTATTCACAAATTTATGAACTTTAATTTTGATTCGGCAATTTAAAAAATATTAATTGAACAAAAAATCAAAAATATTTGAATGAAAATTTTTGAAAATTTTAAGGTACTTTTTTTAAAAAAAGTCATATTTTTAAAAGTAAATATTTGTTTCAAATTTGCTGAATCAAAATGAAAGTATAATGTTTGAAAAATATATATTCCAAATTTCAACCCTTAAACTTTATTGGTTTTCGACTTATAGCAATTTGAATACAGGAAATCTTGAAAAAAGTATCATGGAGAAAAACGCATTTAAAGTTTTAAAGACAGATGTCGTTGCCATGACAACAACTGTCAAGAGAGTTAGATTTTCAAAACAACGCACTACAAAATTATTATATCTCTAGTTCTAATTAAGATAGAAACATGATTTAGGCGTCACTTTAAGCAAAAAAACATAGATAATTTTTTTAAATCATAAAAAAAATTTCGAAAATTTGACGATTTTTGTGTCCCGGACCCCCTTAAGGGGATTTAAAGCCCTGAAGATAATAAGAATGGGTTATGGGGGCAAAAGCCCCCATAACCCATTCTTATTTCCCTCCATCTCTATAATTTATCCTTTTTAATTTATGGGTGTATCTACAGGGTGAATGCCTAAGTCCCCCTAGTCCCGAAATAAGCAAATATTTCTCTTTAATTCATTCGAGAATCTGCTGGTAGGTGTGCTTAAGCCGCATATATCGAGAAAGCAAATATACTCTTTTGTAATACACGGGGCTAATCCGAAGGGTGTTTATACCACCCCATACAGGAAAAAAAAGAGGCTAAATCCTGTTTTCATGCAATATCCTGTTTTCATCTGCGCACCCATGGGAAAACCTGAAAAATGCTTATTCGTCGTTATTTGATATAGTGGGGTTCATAGGTGACACCCTACTCTCCAAACTTCCACGCCAAGACAGATTTAACGTGCATCGGCCCTCTTTGTACACAACGGTCTTTGTTGGATTCGAAGTCGCAACCATTCGCTAATTCATCGTTATTTGATATAGCGAACTACATATTTTAAATTGTGACAA
Source organism: Metellina segmentata (assembly GCA_947359465.1). Classification (NCBI taxonomy): domain Eukaryota; kingdom Metazoa; phylum Arthropoda; class Arachnida; order Araneae; family Tetragnathidae; genus Metellina; species Metellina segmentata. The sequence goes on from OX375882.1 coordinate 36,840,873, forward strand.
ACCATTTATGACTCCCAGACTGTTTGATAAGAATAGTTACATAATTTTGATATTCACTGGGCCTGTTCAATATGCAGCAAGGTAATAAGTTTGGAGATTGGGGTGTCAGCTATGTACCCCACTCTCCAAACTTCCATGCCACGACAGATTTAACGTGCATCAGCCCTCTTTGTACACGACGGTCTTTGTTGGATTCGAAGTCGCAACCATTCGCTAATTCATCGTTATTTGATATAGCGAACTACATATTTTAAATTGTGACAAACCATTTATGACTCCCAGACTGTTTGATAAGAATAGTTACATAATGTTGATATTCACTGGGCCTGTTCAATATGCAGCAAGGTAATAAGTTTGGAGATTGGGGTGTCAGCTATGTACCCCACTCTCCAAACTTCCATGCCACGACAGATTTAACGTGCATCAGCCCTCTTTGTACACGACGGTCTTTGTTGGATTCGAACTCGCAGCCCTCCGGTTGCTAATCTGTCACCTTTCCAACCGGGCAACCGTTGCCCTCAAGATTCCTGAAGTAATAGATAACTAACTGTTGAGCGAATTACAAAACTGACCTCGAGTGTCTAATCGTGAAGAGAGCGAATCTGGCCCCGGCCTGAGTACAGCTTCTGTAACATAGTTTGGCAGGCAAACTATGTAAAGATAAGCTTATTTCTAGTAATGAAATATAGTTACGTTAAAGCATTTTTAGCACGCAGTTCTAAATTCTTACGTACTTATCAAGGCATTGTCTCCAGGTTTCGTCTATTCGATTTGACGACAGTCACATATACGCAACATACACTTGATTATAAGAATAATCACACAACCAACTGCTTATTAAATAAATGTCCTTTAACAGTTTTAACACAGTGTTTTAAAGCCCTTCATTCAAAGGCCAAACTTTAAAAAAAATGCCTTCTTGACTAACATGGCAGAATAGAGAATATAACGTGACAAAGGGGATCTTATCCGAAGACCAGAGTGGTCATTAATTATCTTTGGTCGGATTGGTTTGCTTTAATTTTCTAAGTTTTTTCCCCATGTGATTCACAAATGTGAAGAAATACTCCCAAAATATACACACACGACATTCGTTAAACTTTCCTTAAAATATACAATGATAATTGAAATGGACATTCAAATGCATTGGTAAAATTGTCGCAAAACTCGAACACATACCGACACACTATCAGTTCAAGAGAGGCCTGGGCCCTTAATAAATAAAAAAGAAATGAAAAATGAAACTATAAGGAATTTAACCATTAACATCAAATACGTAAGTTCAAGACCAATAGAATGTGAGGTTCGAGTTCGCCTTGCTTCCCGCTCATTTCAGGAAACGGCCCGTGTACAAATAAAAAATATGAAATATTACACACCTGATGAGTTGATTGAATTAACATTCGAATTTGGCAACAAATAGCTTAAAGAAGGAAATGAAACGAGACCTAAAATTTAAATTTTCCCTGAGATAGAAAATCATAGATACATTCAAAGAAATTATGCCCCAAGGAAAATGATTACAATTAAGTGCAATTATGACTTCTACAATACAAAATGTACTGAGTTCAAGTAACAATTCCAATGATAAAAGGAGCAAGGTAAATAACCTGCCAAAATGAATTTCTTCACCATTTTTTTTTTACTTTTCTGTGATGCAGTCTAATTGTTCTATTATTCCGAGATCTCCGACAAAACTAATCCTTTCAATGCAATAACAGTTCCGAAAACTCGATTGTGTTGTTTTGTTAGCTAGAAGAGAATATGATCAGTACATTCTTCACAGAAAAAGAGTAGAAAACTTCAGGCGAATCGACGTTTTAAATCTATAACCAACAATTCTGAATTTGAATACACACCCAGAGCAAAGAGCAATTTACCATTTTATCTGGAAGATAAACAGAGCATTTATAAACAAATACAACTAAAATGAACTTTAGTTGCATTCGAGTAAGGGGGAATTATTAACTGGTTTTTGTAGCTTCTGTAATTCCTTGAGTTCTAGGTATTCTCTGGATGAGAATGTTCCAAACATGCAATAGAATTGAAGAAAACATTTTTTTTCCAAACAATTTTTATTATAGGTCGAAAACTTAACCAACTGAGTCTCAAGACTTTCAAGATACGTAAAATTTTTTTTTTTTTTTTTTTTTTTTTACCCCACCACACTGTCTAAATAACCACATCTATTGGTTGAAAGAATTCGAAAGTTCTATTAGTCGTTTCCTTGGAATGTAGAATCTTTTCGAAATATTCTATTGATCAAGAAAGGTAAAATTGGTTACAAGTCACTAGCCACTGCGTGGCTAGCCCGCGTTTACCGTGCCCGTAGTGTAGGGTATTAAGCTGGTGTAAAATTTTCCGCAGATTTCAAATCCGTTGAAGATATATTCAATTAAAAAATTATTTATTTAAAGAAAATCATATTTTTAGGTATCAATCTAAACTGAAATTTTCCGCAGATTCCAAATCCGTTGAAATTTTTACTGTCTTTAACGTCTAGGAGATAGAAAAAATAACTTTGACTTCATTTCAAAGATTTATCGTCTGGCTGGGAAATCAATCGCGCAAAATCAAAACGGAAACGAAAAAAATAATTTTCTCCGCGTCCTGAGGATGAAAAAAACTTGCCATGATTCCAAACCCTGACTGCAAGGTCGCATGAGCAGAAAAAGTTCCCCGCGTTTGAAAAACCAATGGAGAATAAAACTATGAAATTCATTTAAAAATCTTCTGGATTGAATTTCAAAATTCGCCGCGACCCAAAATTTGCAAATAATTCGGACTACCTGTGTGCCAAATCTCATTGCTGTAAGTGCCATACAATCGTCAGGATTTTGTGGCCCCAAACAAACAAACACTTTCTTTTATAATAGTAGAGATTCAGATAAGGCTGAAAGTTGCAATATGGAATTGTGCGTGTGAACCCTTCAGAGGGTTAAGACTATTTCGGAGTTCTCGGAATAATCCAAGACCTCCCCAAATTTATCTTTTCATTGAAAAACACTCTAATTCCCATGGAACTTTCGAAAAGAAAAACACAACACCCAGCGGCATTCGCGATTGAGACGAATGTCGACAGATTTATCTTGAGCTCCGCCCTTCCGAAAACATTTCCGAATATTTTTATATTTTCCCTCCATTAGAGTTTTCATTTATTTGGTTTTTCTTCAGCGTTGAATAGAAGCTGGGCGTTCCCCCCCTCCGTATCTTAGGAAACACATTCTCGTAATTGCACCTGCGTAGTATCCCCCCCCCCTTTCCTTCATGAGGTGGGGTCTGGGATTTCATGAGCGAAGATTTCCTCTGCGATTTGGAGATTTTTCCAGAGCTGAAAACGAGAAACACGACTTGCAGTGCTCTGTTATCCATCTCCTAGATGAAGTGATAAATTATCTTTTGTTTAGAGTATGTATTCGAACTCATGATTGCAGGTTGTGGCTTCAAAACATTAAAGGATTCGCATAGCGTGTTCTACCTTTTATGTTCAGAAAGAGCAGGAATAATTTTGACGGACTACGTCCGACTAGGGATGCGACATCGATGTCTTCAAAACATCGATGTTTTTCAAAAAACATCGATGTAATTAATATCGATGTATTGGAGTCGATGTTTTTACGTTGTCGATGTTTAATTTTTAAACGAAAAAAGTACCGTTTTAAAAATAACCAAGTAGCATAATTTTTATAATAGGCAAATTGAACATACTTTTAGACCAAAGTGGCCAAGGGTGAAGGGTCTGAAAAGTAGGGATGCGACATCGATGTCGATGTTTTCAAAACATTGATGTTTTATAAAAAAACTTCGATGTATTGGAGTCGATGTCGCATCACTAGTTGCTAAACCAGTTTTAAGAAATGGGGGGAAAAAGTTTAAAAACATTGATTTTTTTGGGGCGATGTATTATCAACATCGATGTTTTAATTTTGAACATCAATGTTTCAAAACATCGATGTTTTGCTGTCGATGTCGCATCCCTCCATGGATAATATGAAGCGATTTAAGGTTGACCCCCTTGGACAAAAATAGGTCCTAATCGAAGTCGTTAGAAATGCGTAATTCGCTACCGAACAGTAATCATGTTAACATTTTCGTAAGCATTAAGGAGTCCAATCCGCCATAATCTTTTTAAGGTAAAACTTTCGCTTAAGTCATACATTTTAATGTATTACTCTATGTTTTATGCAGCTCGACGAACTATAACATCGATGGCTTTATAGGCATGTGGGAAAGGGGTTGAGGAACGAATACGTCTAGTATCGTTTGTAATCTTAAATAGTTTTGAATGTACAAATACAGTGTGCACATACATACAAATACATGAGACTACCCGTTTCTGTTGATATCTATAGACTAAATAAGATGTTAAAACTTTCGCTTAAGTCATACATTTTAATGTATTACTCTATGTTTTATGCAGCTCGACGAACTATAACATCGATGGCTTTATAGGCATGTGGGAAAGGGGTTGAGGAACGAATACGTCTAGTATCGTTTGTAATCTTAAATAGTTTTGAATGTACAAATACAGTGTGCACATACATACAAATACATGAGACTACCCGTTTCTGTTGATATCTATAGACTAAATAAGATGTTAAAACTTTCGCTTAAGTCATACATTTTAATGTATTACTCTACGTTTTATGCAGCTCGACGAACTATAACATCGATGGCTTTATAGGCATGTGGGAAAGGGGTTGAGGAACGAATACGTCTAGTATCGTTTGTAAACTTAAAAAGTTTTGAATGTACAAATACAGTATGCACATACATACAAATACATGAGACAGCCTGTTTTTGTTGATATCTGTAGACTAAATAAACGTAACTCCGTGAAATAGGTCTTATGTTTTTTCATAATTCGTCTGGTTTCACTCAAAACCCTAAATTTGCAATTTTTTAATGCGTACGATACTTTAGTGATATTCCTTAAATAAATGACAGATATAAAATTAAATGTTAATAGTTGGAGAGTGAGATTTCGAGCGGGCTCTTAATATCCATTTAAATTTTCTTCGTTAATATTTATTATTCGAGTAACTTTTCCCTCTCATGCTTATCGGTATTTCAATTTTAACAGTAACCATTAGATGCGGAATTACGTTGTTTTTTATGAACGATAAAATTAATTTTAAACATAGTCCATCGGTCAGCGTCATGTAAATATTCAGTTTTAATAAATGTATTTTTTATTGTTGTTTTGAATTCCAGTGAGCTTCTAAATGCATGATTCGCAATACAGTCCACTTCAGAAAATTTCCTTCCATAGACACAACAGAGGACAATATAGTTTTTCACGACGCAGGGGGGCATCTCATTTTTCATACCTACGTAGCATATCAATTCTAAAAAATAGCAGAAAAATGAACTTCAAAGGGCACAATTTGAATGTCTGCTTTATGTGATTCAACTATCATGAAAATATTTGGGTAAAACAATCTTAAAGTCATTTTTGAACTAGGAACAATCCAGATAGGACGTTTATTATTCTTAGTTACCCCTTTGAATTTGTCTGGAAACTAAATATAGGATGGAAGCTTTTAAAAAAATTACAAAATATCGAGGGCTATTTTCATGTTTTTAAGGCTATATTTCACATAGATCGCAATAGATTAATCCATGAATACACTAGTGAAGAAACTTTCACTTGTGTACTCACGGTGAAAGCATCACTTGGGTACGCAATGTGAAAGCATCCTTGTGTATGCAGGTGAAGTGAACAAACTTTCACTTGTTTTTTAATGGCTCTTATAAAGTAAAATGAAAAATCAGGTCTTCTTAAGACCCTCGGAACTCTGATTGTATTTCTAACTTTCTATTCTCTCCAAAATGGAAGTTTGCTGTTTTCTTTATATTATAACGTCAATAACGTTCAGAATACTTTCAATATTTGTGGGCATCACAAATCAACCGTTGTTGTACACACGACTTGCATATTTCTTATCCATAAACACGGTAGCCTGATAACTTAGATAATATCTTTAGATTGATGCATAACGGATCCTGAAATGGAGCCCTCTTCCGCAGGAGAAAGCTGCCAAATGACAGCTGTAATTTGATGAATCTCAGACACGTGAGTGAAATGAATTGATTTTATTACGCATTTTCTTAGAACACGCGAGACCAATTTAAGGAGGGGGCACCTTTTCCTAATAACACAACAACCGAATCGCCTGTTTTGGAGAGAAAACAACTTTTCTTTGTTTCTACCACTGCAAACAGATGTCGCCAGGCCTTGCAATGGGGAAAATAGAGCAGTTAAAAAAACGAATAATGGGCGAAGTGGCTTGGAAGCAAACAAAAAGTAAGAGGGGAAAAAAAAGCAGATGATGCAGATGAAAAAACGTTGGGTAGGAAGATAATGGCGAGACTGGTGTTGCTGGCTCTAGAGGAGGCCCCACGAGGCAGTTCAGGGGGTGAAGGGGGCTGTTCTGAGACAAGTGAAAAACACCATGTTCGCAAATCTGCTAGATGACTTGAGGTTCAGTTAGAAAATAACCTTCACACGAATGAGTGGATTCTCAAAGTAGGTATTTATTTAACGTGACCTGCCGACAGAGCACGACGAACTTGTTGAGACCTGGGACAAATGAAGCTGTTCAGAGTAACATTCACACATTTAAAATGAAGATAATTGAGATCAAATATACTATTCGTAACACATTATAATTTTGTATATTTCTAGCATAATTTTAATACAGTTAAAAAACTAGATGGTTGAGCTTGTTAAATGTCAATGGGTCTCCAGCATTAAGGTACCATAAGAGAAATGTTCGTCTGTATTAGCAATTATATCTCCAAAGAATCGGAAATCGATGACACCCCTTATGCCAGCCATGCGGTCCTGATAGTGTTTAGACCAGGGACGACGAACCTTTTCAAGAAGTTGGTCATATTGTATTCATTATTTTTTTAGTTCTAGCTCGTGGGTCACTTGGAAAGGGGGAAGGAGCATGGTATAAAACAACTTTTTTTGGTTCTCAATTTTTTTAATCCTTTTAAAAGCTAACGATTCCTTTTTGTTTTGCAACTTTTAATTTTGCAAATGAAGAGGAGTAAATCGATATAAAAGGGGAGAAATCTAGTTATCAAATTTCTTTTTCCAAACTATGCTGCTTTGAAATTCAACTTATTCCATTTCTAAATCATGGATACCTAGCCACTTAAATTCGTTTAACTCCATTGTTTCGAATTTCGTTTCGTATGGATATAAAATAAAGTGCAATGTATTTTCCATACTTCTAAATTGATTAAATCTCCCCTCAAAAGCTATTTTACTTCCTGTATAATCTTAAAATATTTTTTGATTGCAATTTCTTGAACGTCAAGCGTATTTTCCATTGTTATTGTATTAAAAAATGTTTTTGCAACTGAGAAAAGTTTATTTCATTTCCGATTCCCTAGAAAAGATGTCCAGTTTCGTCATAAATATCCTAATATTCTCATATAAATCTTAACACAGCATTATGTATAATCAATAAATTTAAAACATTTTACAAAAAATCATTTATGCATTTTTTTTTTCATTTTTAAGTTCTTTATTAACACTTGTATTTTCTTCATATTTTTTTAAAGAGGGGTTTGAAAAATAATTAAAATGCTTTATGTATATGATGAAATATGATGAGTTTATAAGAAACGCGTGGGTCATTTAAAAAGCCTGTGTGGGTCAGTGTCTGACCCGCGGGTCATAGGTTCGCCATCCCTGGTTTAGACCCTATGTAATTTTTCCAAAACCCGTAGAGATTATTTCTTTCCTCATATTATAACCGTATATTTTACGTTGTCTACATTATTCAACTTCACAGTACTCATAATTCACTATTGTTTATTTTTAAAAGATGACGGGTTTTTTAAATTCTTTTAAAGGAAATACACAAACAATTTATTTCGTTCAATTATATATTCTGTAAAATTTAATTTTTCATAATTACATGCATAGGTCGTAGTTGGTGTAAATTTTACTGGAAATACTTCTTGAAAATATATTATTCAAGTGAGTAAGCAAAACTATTCCGGAATTCAAACCACGCGCTCTTTTAGAAAACCGGTAATTGTTTAAAGAGTTGCAATATGAGGCCTTAACATTCGGTTATCTGAGAACACAATACAAATCTTTTGAGGTGGGACTGGTCTGTGGTTTCTTTCAGCACTGCTTTCAAATTCGTTTTGTCGCCACGTGTAGGGAGCAATTTTGTCTCCAAAGCGGCCCCACGGCGCCGGAGAACGGTCGTCTTTTTACGCTGATTTATGTCCCCTTTCAAGAAGTTTCTTTCTTTAGCTGTCCGGAGATGAATCTCTTAACTCGCGGGAGGAGACGTTCGCACCCGTTTAAAAACAGATGCGTTGCTCTGTCGTTTCAAACTAGCGCGTCTTTCTAGGAATGGCTCTTCGTTGCGTGGACGATTCTATTTTGGAATGTAGGTAGGTCGGTGGATATTAAACTCGTAGAAAGTAGAGCCTTAACAGTTAGTGAACTAATTCATGTAGATATATATGGACTCAATCAATTGAAGATGAGAGATTTTTACTTCTAAAAGAGGAAAATGAATCTAAAGTGGGAAATATTTGAAGATACAGTTAAAAATCGTCGAAATACAAACTTGTAGAAAAAATTTAAGTGTTGCGTGGTGACAGCAGTACAAGAATAGCCAACAGAGCTAAGACGGGAGATGCACAAAAACTATTGAGGTTTCCCTCAGTCCGGTACTGGTAATATTTTAACAAGTAAATAATCAATCATAGCTCACTGTGGATCAAAACAAATTACGAAAGAATCGATTCACTAATCACGAGTTAATATCTACCGATCAACCTACGGTCCTGAATAGAATCGTCCACGTAATGAAGAGCCATTCCTAGAAAGACGCGCTAGTGTCGTTTCAAATATACACATGGCCCCATTTAGGATGCCACGTCGAGTCACCGGATCGGAAGCTGCAGCATCCAGAAGACGACTTAAAAAAATAATGCATTCTGTTTGACATGCAGAACCGTGATTTAACCTCAAACCATTTTTGCATCTATTTGTTACCAAACCATTTTTTACAATTCCTAACAATTTTCAATAGCCGTTTGTTTTGCTCCAGTGTGACGTTAATTAAAACATTAATAACTAATAATATTCAACATCATTTTTCCCTTATAACACCCATTTTAAACCTGCGTGCTTTGGAGATGGTGAAACGATTTGATGGTGCGAAAGGTATTTCATATCTACGGTTTAGTTTTAAACTTCTGACAAATAAGTTCAAAAATAATTTTAAGTACCCCGTAAAAACATTTTGAGTATTATTTTTACTACAAACTATCATAAATAATTTTTTAATGCACTTACTAGTAAAAAGGGTTGGCAAGTACTTTACTTTTTTGCAAACCCTTCAAAATTGTACCTTTTTAGTTAGATCGATAAAAAAAGTACTTTTTGGTGTGCCGAAGAATTTTAGTAATTAATTTTGCGTGTCATAAGATGGGGGAAAAGGTTGAAAATACCTGCCTTTATAGTATCACAATTATTCAATAGATGTGCAGTTTCGTAAAAAAAATTCGAACCATACCTATTTATTTGTGCGTCGTTCATAGAGCAAATTCATTTCATTGGGAAAAACGCGTTTTATAAATACATTTTCATAATATAGCCACATATGTCGTCTTCATTTAAAATTTCATTTCAATTTCATAATATATGGATTCAATGTGTTGTCGGAATTTCTAATCTAAATCCAAATTTGACCTCGAATGCGAAATTTCAAGTCATTTAGTCCAAACTTCTCTAGATCACAAGGAGTATGAAAAATCTAAAATACCTAATGTTAAATTAGTTTTCTGTACTTTTATTCATATCGTAATATCGCTTCGAAAAATATTAGTTGCTGTTAAACAACTCAAACCTTTAAACAATGGTATATTAATAAAGTTGTGAACCTAAATTTGAGAGTCATTTTTATAACTGAATAAACTGTTTTAGTATGCTGTTTATAGCTTTAAGTTTTTTGCTCAAGCTCTGTTCTGAAAGTGTATTTCAAGCATTTTGTCCGTGATGAAAAGTTTTTAAATTTAAACGCTACACGGTATTTTTTTTAACCTGTCGGAAAAATGTCAATTAGCGTAATCATTGCCAAAACTAATGAATATTTTATCACATTTGAAGTAAAATGAATAAAATAAGCATTTTTCTAAATAAAAAATGCTTTTACTGACGAGATATCAAATTGTCGGCGTCAAGCCAAATGCACAAATTTATAACTTAAGATATTTTCACCAAAATACAATTTCTAGACTGTTATTCAATATTCAGCGCTATACCAAAGACACGAGTCATAATTCGTTGCCTAATCAACCTAAATTGATATCCTAAGTTTTCATAACACTGTTTTTCTTTTGCCCGTTTTGCAGTACATAAATTAATAGCTTTATATTTTAGTTTTGGTTAAGTAATTTATGTAATTTTGTTTCAACAAACGTAAACACAGTTGAAACTATTCTCCCGATAATCAAAGGCAGTTTATCTAATTTAGAATCATCACCATATTGCGTTTGAAACAGTATATATAAAATTACTTTATCCAAGCTTGAAAGTTTTTCCAACAAGTAAGTTATCTGGTGAAGAAAAATCGAACTAACGTATTCCAGATAAAAATTGTGTTCACATGACTGTGTGAAATTAATTCTCAGACATAATTGGCAATTATAAACTCATGTGAAAGATTTAATCGTTGCATAAAATGAGAGAGTTTTTATAATAGAATGATTGTTTTGATATGATGTATATATTTATCTTTTTTCTAAGAAAGTTTGTGTAAAACCCATATTTCAGATTTTGAATATTAATTCCAAATTTAAACAGAATATCCTTTGCTTGAGTGTAAACTACAATTTGAACAATGTGATTTTTTATGTCATATATTCACTAAACTTTTTTTAACCTGTCGAAGAAATGGCCAATGCATAATTATTATCAAAACTGTATCCTGAATTTGAAACATGAAGAAACATACATAAAATAAACATACAATCCTGGGTGAAGGTTTTCTTTCTGGTTGTACTTGGTAGTCTTTCTCGCAGTGTTCTTTCGTACACAAATACTTGTTCACAATCTTTCTGTTGCCCTTTTAAATGAAATTAAAGTAAATTTAACTTGCGAAAGAGATGAAAAGAACGATTTTTCGTCTAAAGGCACCAACTAAAGAAAGACCGAGTTGAGAGATCTTTCAATCCGCCAAACGATTTCGAAAGGGAATCTCGCTTGAATAAGAAACCTCTCAAAAATAAAATAAAGTTAGGGAAAATTCACTTCCACAACGAAGCAACATAAAAAGGGCTTTAAGCGCAGCTATTTAAAATCAATTAAGCATCGAAAAACGTGTAGTAGTTGTGGAAAGGAGGGAAAGCAATGAAGGAAGAAACTCACAGAGCCACTGAAGCATGCGGAGTTTCCGCAGACAAATTGAGTCACCTTCGAAATAGAATTCCACCCTAATGGTAAAGGGGGGTTTTTTTAGGACCTTTGTGAGTTTTTTAATGATTTGCTTCTGTGATTTTCTGGAATTGCGCTTCATTTCAGGAGCCCCTTCCTTTGTTACCTTCGAAATGATAAAATCAACATCAACAAATCAACTTTCCAACAATCGACAAGATTTATTTGAGGGACGCTGCATGTCGGTTAGTGAGTATAGTGGAAATGCTATATAGGTAAGTAGTTGAATTAACGTCACTTTGGAGCAACACAACGGAAAAAAAGGACGATCCGGGATCAATCCCTAAAGCAGTGGTTCCTAACGTGTACTCCGCGGAGCCCTTAAGGGCTCGCCACATAGAGTCGCAACATCAACAAATCAACTTTCCAGCAATCAACAAGATTTATTTGAGGGACGCTGCATGTCGGTTAGTGAGTATAGTGGAAATGCTATATAGGTAAGTAGTTGAATTAACGTCACTTTGGAGCAACACAACGGAAAAAAAGACGATCCGTGATCAATCCCTAAAGCAGTGGTTCCTAACGTGTACTCCGCGGAGCCCTAAGGGCTCGCCACATAGAGTAGTAACATATTGTAAAACATAGGGTAGGCCTAGGGACTCCACGATTCAAAAATGTTGGGAACCTCTGTCCTAAGGAAAAGATCCGATGACAACACCTCGTAATTTTAACCAAGGTCAGATGGCACGAACACATCTGAGTTGGCACCCCGCTCTCCAAATTTGAATACCATTCCAACGAGAGAAATGTTATAAAGTGTTAAATATTGGATATCAGTACTTTATGCATTTTATATTACCCTCTATGATAGTCAATTTCTATCTAGCTATGTTTTCAGCAGTTTGCCAATCAAAATTCCAAATAAATTTCGAATTGAAAAATGATAGTTGATTGGTTGACACCATAGATTAAACGTTAAGATAGTTTCCGAAAGGTTTGACAAAATGCGCTTAAAAGGCAATCCCGATATGTATCACGGGATAGTATTTGGATAGTAGAAGTAAAATATTCTCAGACCGTCTAGTTTGTTTGCACTGGAAATCCCTTTTGTATACACGTGTATACACAGCTATACACGTGGCACAAAAATCGATATTACTTATACATTCTCGAATGGCAATGTAGATTGTAAAATTGTAAATCAACCGCTACGGGATTCATTCGCCAATTTTACCACCTGTCAGTGGCGTAACTAGGGATGTGAGGAGGTGGTGTGGCGAAGTGATAAAAGATGACATCTTGTTTCATCAGTCGCCTGAAATCGTTCTTTGTCGGACAACGGCCAGCCCTTCTGTTGAAATAGAAGTGAAAAGGCAGGGAAGAGACGATGGAAAACTGCCAAAGGGTTTTTCTCAGGGACTGGAGCTTCGAGGTTTGGAGCAGAGAGGGCTGAGTCAGCGATGGACTCTCGGACAGACTCGAGAACAGTTGGGTCGTATTTCGAGGGTGTACTAGCGACGCCCTAGACTTTGGAAGTTAAGTCTCCGGTGGAGACTCTTTGTTATGTTTTGAAATTGTCTGTTCAACAGAGCAGCACTGTATAAATATTAACAACCAAGAAATAAAAGAATATTTGTTTTCTATACAATATTCAGATTTCCTAAAATATCCTTCCTGCCTAAACTTATACAGCCCAGTTGTTTAATTACTCCCTGTGCTAAAATATCCTTCCTGCCTAAACTTATACAGCCCAGTTGTTTAATATTGTTACAGTGGCCTCAAAAACTAGTATCAACTAAAAGGACGCCATTTTAGAAATGTTTATTAAAATATGTGTTTTTTGTGAAATTTTTTTATAATTTTAACCACAATTTTATTCTTGCCGGAAGTATTTTCCAGTGTTAAAAGAGCGTGAAATGAATTTTTTCATGTACTCCATCTTTAGAATACGCTCCTAAATCAATCCTTCATTGGCATCAATTTTCCTTTCAAGCATTGCCTTCTGTAATCATATTGCTATTCAGGAAAATAATATACTATCGTTCGCCTCAAGAGGGGAAAAATAGCTAATTTCATATCAACTCGGAAAGGCCTTTTTTTTTTAGAAATCAGAATATGTAGCTGAACAAAAGTAATCTGATTTATGTAAGACTTGAAATAGTTAATGTATTTAAGCCTAGTATTTTGAAAACAAATCATCCTCAGAAGCAAATAATTAAACTTTAAAAACTGAAAGCCTCTTCCTGAATACAATTTGTCAAACATCAGTGCTTTACCTAAATTCCATTCTTTAACTCTGTGTTTGAATAGTTTCATACCGGTTTTTTATTTATTCCAATATTTTTGCGCCAACACACAAACACAAAGTGCATGGAACAACATTTATTTTCTCCCCGCCCCTTCAGGACTAATACCTATAATTCAAAACCGGCTCAACAGAAAAATATAGTTGTTCCGGACATCATTGGTTCCGGTTTCGATGTTCAAAACACGAGTTAATCGCTTTCATTGAAATTATTACTAACATTAATTTCTTCTGAGAATATATAATACCTATCATTCAAAAACCTGTTCTTCATTGGAAAATGTTATAAGCGCCAGTGAATGAATTTTGGTGACTAGGACGTATTAGTTTTTCGAAAAGTAGAAAATTCTGAAATGTGTAATATGTCTACAATAACATAATTGACACGTACGTCTCAAAGAAATGACATTATATCATATTGTCCGTTGATTGCGGCATGGCAATGTCAATTTAGATAATTCGTTATGATCGATAATTCCAAACTAGAAAACTGGTCAGATAGCTAGAAAGAGTGTTTTACATTTCTGAAGACATTCCAATTTCTATGTAAATTTCAGATGTAAGAATTAGATTCCAGATTACAGTTCTCGTATTTTGTAAAAAGTATTTTCGAGTCAAACGAATTGAACGTCTGTATTTTTAATAAACAGCCAAGAGCGTTCATAAAGGATGAGAATTTTCAAACCTTTTTCTTCATTTGTCAAACCACTTCGACAATTCGATAGCGTATCGGAAGAAGTGAAAATTTTCTTTCAACCTCAAAAGTGAGGAGAGGCTAGGATAAACAGGACTTTATCAAAATTCTGACAGTTTACAAACTGGAAAATATACATCCTTATCAAACGCAGACTGTTTTGTCTAGAAACTGAACTGAAAGATCATATTTTTTGTATCCATTCACAAGACCATTCCATAATGATGTGTGTGCTGGGTGGTGTGTGTACACTTGCACGCAGTATAACAAATTGCAGACTCGCAGTATGCTTATAACTTTAAATAGAGCCGCCTAACTTGTACAGTGGTCATAGTGCATATCTGTGTGTGTATGTGTGTACCACCCAGTTGATCGCAGGTTCGAATCTCGGTTTGTAAGGGTATGGGTATTGGTGATTGTCCTTGTTTAAATTAACGGTGGCTCAACCATTGTGTGTTTCTTCACAAGTAACAGTCAGTTTAACCTTTGTACCGAAGCCGAGAGGTGAGTGCGATCTTAGAATAAACAAGCCCAGTGATAAATTTCCTAGAATATATTGTACATTTTTCTATATTAAATAAAGTTACTGCCGCCTCAGGATTGAAAACTCGCTTTTTTCGCTCAATTCTTAGGCGGTTTCCCGAGAAAGTACAGATAAGAAAATTACATGGTTTGTTCGAAATTGTACAGGGAACAAGATGGAGTATATTTTTTTCTGATGCGGCTATTAGTTTAGGGTGCATTTAGTGTCAAAGTCGGAAAAGGCGAAATTTCTAACGCGGGAGAGCAAAACACGTATAAATTTTCAGTCTTCAGCAGTGAGTTTTTTTTTAGTACCTCTAAATGTAAATTTTTGCACCTCGCCAAGTTTCTTTTCACATTTAAACTTGGTTCCAGATATTTTTTTTGAAAATAGGGACATTTTAGTTACTTTTTTGTTAAAACTGTCATATCTACAGCTTATTGCTATATGTTTTTAAATTTGAAAACATCACTGGAAACCTTTGAATGTACTCTTTCTTAAGGTATAAGTATTTTTGAAATTGATTAAAAATAAATTCTATGCG
Source organism: Metellina segmentata (assembly GCA_947359465.1). Taxonomy (NCBI): domain Eukaryota; kingdom Metazoa; phylum Arthropoda; class Arachnida; order Araneae; family Tetragnathidae; genus Metellina; species Metellina segmentata. Next base: position 36,856,358 of record OX375882.1, read on the forward strand.
ATTAAAAGTTGGTCAGACAAATTTCGTATTTTTACGATCGTAATTTCGATACAAAACTAAGACTGTATTAATCTGTAGCTTCATACTATTAGTTTCAAAATTTGAAAATACCACATGAAAGCATAGAATGCACTCTTCCTTATAGTACAATTATTTGTCAAATTGGTTTTAAAATAAATTGATGCGTTGTTCATCGCGGAAATGAAACGTGAAACTCGCAGTGACATTATGCCTGGTTTAGTCCAATCAGGAAAATACGAATTATTAATAGTTTCGTCGTCGCAGGAGATTGAAAACTCTTCAAAAGGCGCAAACCAAATGAGATTGCGTTGCGATCACAGAGGGTTGGCGACCGTAGGCAAACAGGGGGCGGAGCCCCCTAGTGAATCAAAAGTACTTATTGTTACACCCTTTCACTGTATTTTAAGTACAAGTACGGATACTAGTAACGTCTATGAATTGTGACACTAAAATGACACCCGTGACTTTTGTTCTAATTTCTTGAGTTTTGGGTGACTTTTGAGACCTGGAATGAATAAAATGAAAAGCATCTAGAGGAAAGAACAAACTCTGACCGCGAAATTTTTTTTTCTCATTGTATAAAATTTTTTTCCGCATATGTTTCGGAGAATTCGAAGGCAGCTTTCAACTCCAAAATGATAGGTATATTTTTGAAAGAAAGTTCAAAATCATTATTTAAATGTATATTTGTATATTTCACGTGGCGCGAAAAATGATCTCATTTGTATGCTATTGCATGGAAAGAAACGAGTAGGACCCCCCCCCCTTCCCCAATGAAATTTACCACTATAAACTTCATTACCAATTCTTGCGTTTCGTTCACCTACCTTTATTTGATTTGGATTTTTATTTCTCACAACTATGAACACATACTATTTATTTTGCCATATTGTTGTCCACATTTTGTCACCAAATCAGCAATTATGAACATTGTAAAGAAAGAAGTTTTGTTAGTACAAATGATGACAGTACAGTCACAAGTGATTTTTATCCATTGTTCTTTTGACTATATAAAAAACTAATTTACATCAGAGGGATGAAAAGTGCTTGACGACCTGTTATCAACAGATATGAACGCCAATTCTTCAGCGCAGAAGCATTGCGCAGTCAACTAGTTTTGCTTAGAAAATGCTTAAGAACAAAAATTGAAATTATCATACGTCAGTATTGTGTATTGTGCAAGTACATTTTTCGTTGCATTCATCATTCGTTATCTTAGGATAAAACTGGTTCTCCTCAAACTGATGAGATAGAGCAGAAGATCGAGAGTTTTTTCGTATCTATACCTTAATGCCATTGACGATTGATGAATACATGACGGATGGCCATAACATACACGAACGAAATGAGATAAAATGTTACAGTCGAAGATAGCTGCATCGTTTACCAAGATAAATGTACAGTATATACATTACAGCAGCATAGCATACCATAGTAGATAAACCTCCTTCTACTGTTATGATTGGTAATCAAAAGTCATGATATGTACGGTACATATTCTTTAATCCATCAAAAAAATGGCTCCTTCAGGAGTTTTATGTTCTTGTATCTCGTTCTAATAAGATAGAAAAAGCACGTATATCAGAGATTCAGACTCAGATCAAAATTAACGAGTTCATTTCCAACTAGATACGAGCTTTTGGGGGACGGTTTTAAGTGTTTGCTGTAGCTGTCTGTCATTATTAGATGCGTATACAAATCTTATCTTTTTACTTTCCTAATGAGACGATGAAAATAGCATTTTTGTATGACTTGAAAATCTAAATTCGATTTTAAACTCAACCACTCTGAAAGGAATTTACCAGGGTGCGTTCCTGTGGTATGATCTGTTCAGGTGTAAACCTCAGAAAGCCCCCTCTCTTTAAAAACATTTGATTTCGAAAAGAACGCACTTCATCAAGCACGTATTCAGAAAATAATTTCAGATGATTCAGTCGTAATTCACTCGGTTTCATTTTGGTGTGGAAATTTAGAGTGGGATGCCAGCTAAGGTGTTGGCCCGATCATTTAACCGTGGTTCAATGGTGTTGTCCTCGAGTCTTTTCCTGGATTGATTCCAGACCGTCGCCAATAGCCCGTTGCGTTGCTCCAATTTGATGTTAAAAAAACCTTTACTTCCGGTTTCTTACATGCCGTCATGTTACATGAGCATTACCTTCCTTGATGTTTTGTTTGTTTTCATACTATTGACGGATTCAAAAGAAAATTTTGAGTACACTAAACGAAATTTTCTTTGATGTTCCTTGCTTCAACATATTTTCTTATTAGCGTATTAATTCCAACATTACTTTTGGAAGGATTCGAACCTGGACTCCACCCTCAAAACCCCACAATACTTTGAGAGTGAATTTTTTAATGTAATTTATCAACAAAATATGCTGATTCAAAAGTACTTTTTATTACAATCGCAAAAAGAACTTACAAAAGCCGAGCAAGTATGACATTAATAGTATCGGAAAATTTATTGTTGGGCATGTTTATATGTAAGGTTGGAGGGCATACTGTGCCTATTCTAACTTATGAGAAAACCGTTTAAATGGAAGCTGAAAATTGACGGATAATCGTATAAAACATAATAATCGAAAAAAGATAATTCAACCTCTAACAAACGCCTAGTAAAAAACTACAATTTTAGTAATTTTGTGCTGCGATCTATTTAAGAATCCGATTCTAAACATTTTTAACAGCATGAAGTAACAAAATTTGTTCCATAAGTATCCGATTCTAAACTCGGTTTTAAATCATCTTTACGTGTACATATTCAAGTAACATGTACAATCAAGTCTTCACACAAAATGACAAAACAGAAACCGAAAAATTAAAATGTACTAATTTGTTCATCTGATGATTAAAAAACTGTAAAACAATTTGTGACGCATATCTTCAGTCCCCACTAATTGCGCCAATGTACAGAGAATTGTGTTTCTTTCTCGAAATCATCCAACTACATTTGTGAAATTTTGTTTCTTTCTACGTACTTTGAGAAACATCATGAGTTCATCTTTCTTTATAAAAAAAACCTCCAGATACTTTTGCTGTTAATACTAGTCTTGGAAGTTTGTTCGCACTTCTTTTTGTAGCTTTATCAACTTTTTCGAACTAGGTCGATTTCTGGATGATGAAATTTTTAGTTAAAATATTTGAAAACAGCTAAGTAAATCTCTAAATAAAAAAGTTTTTTTTTGCTTTCTATTTGTAAACTTTTATTTCCACTTCTTCAAGTACCTCTACCAAGTACTACGTACTACTTTGTTCTAAAATAAACGACGACCGGGGTAGGTCTTTCTGTTTCGTGTCTTTTTCAATGTGGCATAAACAGATTTATCCGACTCGATTAGAAATTTTTTTTACGCACCAACCGAAAATTTAGAGGAACATATCATTATTACCATTGTTAGGAGTAGAGGCTTTTTCCCCATTGGGTGCTCCTTCACAAATAGTCGGCAGTTTGCCGCTAGTGCTACCGAAGGCCGAGAGGTCAGTGATCGGGCATGGAAAAAATATGTTTAAAATATATTTAACACTATCAAAAAAAATATTAATTTTTCATTTTCACCTTAATACTTACAGCTAGTTGAATAAATTTCTGCTCTAAGACAGGGATAATTATTTGCTGTCCTTAAGTCTTTTACAGAAATCACATTAAAGTGACAAAATCATAGAACAACACAAGAGTGATTATTTTAAGTCATGAGATTACATAATTGGAAAATTTAGAGACAGAATTCTTACTAAAAGGTCGTTGTAACGAATTTCTTCTGTTTATAGCGTGTTTATTTTACTGGGCCTTCAAGCTTTCTAGCTACCACACAATTTTTAGCATCAACAAAAGAGTGAATAATAATTCCGAACTTCTGTTTGGTTGGGTTATGTTTTACGGTGCAAGGGCCATATTTGGCAAGCTGTGTCAAACACAAGAGAGACAACGTCAAGTAATGAACATACACACATAATTAAATATTTTACTGACACAGATGAGGTCATCACCCCAGCAATAGATTGTAAAAAGAGTGAAAGGTTTGTTTGTCGAAATCTGTGCTCAGCTAGGGCTAAAGTTCATAAAATGTAAGCGTCAGAACGGTCGACTAGTTTCAAAAACTTGGTTCTGATAATGAAATTTATGGGTTTAAAATACGACTAAAGACCACTAATTTAGAACCATTGTATATTTCAAATCGTTGCAACCGAAAATTTCAACATGGCTAATTATTCTGGGTCCATTTTGGGCGCATGGAGAGGGGATTCAGCTCAGCGAATACGGCGTCCTGCTGCCTGTGAAATAACTGAAGATGATGGGGATGTGTTATTCTGGTGATTTTTCAATGCGTGTTATCCGTCACGTATTCATGTTCTCAGAATAAAACGAGTTGCTGGAGCTAAATTAATTAGTCATTGGCTTAAACTCTTCATTCAAAAGTAGGCGGAAAACACCAGTGATTTATAACTTCTCTTTAGAAAACGAGGAGATTTAATGAAGATGAATGATATAGGATATGGGAGCCCATTGCAGACCATTAGTATTTCCTCTAACGATATCTCAAGAAGAACTTCCTTGGGGATTACCTCCCTCCTCCAACCACTTCCACCCCATGGGGGCCCCTCACACCAGGCCGACACGTTCTGAGTAGGAGTCTCAGGGAGTCGTCTATTTTATTCCATCTGAAAAACCACTAATGCTTTCTTTACTGTCACGAACCAAAGTGGCGGCTCAATCTAAGTACCGGAAGGCCTTCCCCAAGAACCCTCAGCGGGGTGTTCGAACGAATGCAATGAGGGAGGAATCGGGGGGCGGCCGGCACATCAATGTGTGGGTAGATATCACACTAGCGCGTCTTTTTAGTAATGGCTCTTCGTTACGTGGACGATTCTATTTAGGACCGTAGGGAGGTCGGTAGATATTAAACTCGTGATAAGTGAAACGATTATTCAGTTTGATTCTTTCGTAACTTGTTTTGATCATTTGATCTACAGTGAGCTATGATTATTTACTTGTCTGGTAGTCTTTTTTTGTGTGTCTTCTATGATTTTTTGAAGCAGATTGATGGAATGTATGATTGATGGAAGGGTACTTATACTTTAAAGAGCTTATTTTCGTGAAGCAACGATGGCCTAATGGCTAAAGTCACCCACCTTCAGATTAGCGTCGCCAGCGGAGGATGACTTCCCGAGTTCGAACCCAGCTGGCGGAAAAATTTTTAGATCCTCCAAATTATTTTTAAAAAATTCCAATTTAATTCCTTTTCATTCAAATTTACTTTTCCTAATTTTTAATAAACTTTTCATATTTTTCCAAGCTTCCGTTGATTTTACATAAATAATCTAAGAACCACTCCTGAACTCACTACCAGCTGATATTTTTCCGCCCCTCTGCCGTCCCCTTTGCTTTAGGATGATGGTGTCGTATCCACCGCTGGCTTAGGACCATTCTGATGTAACAAAAATCATACATAAAACACTAACTTATATAATTATTAACTTATATAATAAAAGGATACAATTTTCGGCTCCCACCTCTACCCACCCATAGCCATGGATCTGAAAAGAAAAGAAGAAAGCAGAAAGGAAGAGATAAATCGCCAACAACTATAAACCTTGATGACATACGTATCTAGGTCATGTGATCCGATTAGCCGATCAAGTTGGACTTGCGAAAGTACTATCATGGGATTGAGGCACCTGTCCTCCCCACGGTCCTAAATAGAATCGTCCACGTAACGAAGAGCCATTACTAGAAAGACGCGCTAGTAGATAACACTCCCGATGGGAATAGCCAAATCACAGAATGTGTTGCTTTATAACTGGGCGTTTTGTTCAAGTAGTATATCCATTAACGTCTTATCCAGTGGCTAACTAATGGGGAGACGATAGTTTCATGGGTACTTTCGGAAATATTTATCAATTAGAGGCAGGCCCTGATTTACCATTAGGCCTGTGAGGCACGGGCCTAGGGCCCCCATAATTTAGAGGGCCCCTAAGTTTCAAAAGTATCTAAAAATTATAAAAAGTTTTTAAGTAGTTACATAAATTATTGGGTATTTACGTAAATGTCTGTCGACCGTTTCCCCCACTATCACATTCTTGTAATTGCATTAATTATTTAACTATTATGTTTTTAATTTTCTTCTGCTTTATTTTGTTTTGCCAAGAGTTATAAGTAATATCACGATTTTCTCAAACTTTTTGGTGACATCTGTGAAACGGTCAACAGTCAAATACGTAAGTACCAATTATTGTTATAAAATTAGTTTTTGTGATGAACAAATAAAATGAGGGAGGGGCCCCTTCCTGCGTGTTGTGCCTACTATACCAAATTTTCTAAATCGGGCCCTGATTAGAGGTTTTTCTTGGAAAAATGTTTTTTTTAATGTTATAATTTTCGCGCAAATTAGACCTTGCTGCAGAAGTATTTTCCAGTGAGAAGTGAGTGTGCTTTCATGCACTCCAACGCTTCTTTTCATGTGCCCTTTGCAATCATACCGAAAAGAGAGGTGACAAATAAAGCAATGATATTTTCTTCTCACAAACGTTTTGAGTTTAGATGTCTCTTCTAACAACCGTTCTTACTTCGTCTTGGATATCCATTAACAAAGCTCGGCCTTTGCTAGTTTCCTTCTTTTGCGTAGCCAATAGTTAATTACAGCACGAAACTTAATATTGGGGACACATATATGTCAACAAATACGGCCGGAATTAATTATTTTTTATCCCAATCATCTTAATTTTAAATACGTGAATTTGGTTTGGGACCGGAAAGCTAGGACTTATTCGGCCTAGAAATAATAGCTTCACTACTGGTCGTAACGCATGGGTACACCACTCTGGTCAGTTGTCCATTGATAGAAATTATAATTAAAAAAATTCCAGATTAAAAAAAAAGCTTATATTCATCCTGTTCCTTAGAGCAGGTCTTTTGTTTTGCTGTCCACTGAATGAAAGTTACTAAAAACTTTAACCTCCTGATTAAATGTTATACAGAGCAGGATAGAAAGCATACAAAAGTAACAACTTGACAATCTTCTGATTGCACAAGTTGTTTAAACATTTCTTAGCAATTGAGTTCTTAGAAACTCGTTTATTAAACATAGCCTAATTAATCTATACTTTATAGCTTACCGATTACTTATAATTTATCTGTTGACACGTTTGCAATTTTAAATCTTGTGTTCCCAAACATCTGTGCACTGATTTTGTTGAAATTATCAAAAGGTCTGAAATTATCGTTTTTTATTGATTTTGTTTAGATTTTTTCCCCTTGAGTAAGTAAAAACATACCCCAGTTAACTGATTTACTTAAGTCCTCGATGTTCTAACGTTTAGTTTTCAGAAACGAGGTTTGTATAACTAATGTGTCAAGCAACACCACTGAAAATGTAAATTTCATTATTTTTTCATTTCAAACAACTCTATTAAATACCAACAAACCTTCAAAATAATTTTAAATTTAAATCACTTGGTAAATGATTCTCAATAATGTCTTGAGAAAATTAAAACCACTTAAAATGGAAAATTAATTTTTTCATTCGACAAACGATTCTCAAAATCGAACAATTGAAATTGCTTGCAAATTTGTAACAGTGATGCCGAACTGGTACAATTGTCATCGAAATCATCTGCGCCCAGTAGGTATAGGGTCCGTATCCTGGCTTGCAAGTCTGCATTGGTGATTGTCCCTGTAATAGGAGCAGCAGAGGATCACGAGTAGCCATCAGATTGATCAGATTTAGAAATACAAAGAACTGTAATAGCATGAACGAATCTATATACATAATTCTCTTGCGTGAGAAGACGTTATTTGTTATCGCGTTTTGGAAACATCGCACGATTGCTTGTTTACCACGAAGCCTCGCGCCTCACTTGAATTTATAGCGTTATCGGATGAAATTTTATCGAAAAAAATGAATTTTAGTCGAGCTGTTGAAGTTTATAATTAGAAATCAAAGAAAGAGGAGGATCTTTTCAGGGCCATTTAAAAAACGGTCCTATTCAGGGCCAACAATTATAGTTCAACAAGAGGCTTGCACTATAACTTTCGACAACAAACTCAATGAAAAAGTGTGGGTGACTCGAGAGTGCTGGAAATGTATACACAAACAACATGCTGGGTATTCAATTTCCAAAACAACGCTCACATTTCGACTCAAAATTTGCTTCAAGTTTTCATTTGAATTCTGATACCAAGGTACTGTATATATATTTTCTGTAATACAGCAAATTTAGATTTCAAAAATATTTTTTTGGAATATCATATTTTGTAAACAATCCTTTCTGCTAGGACATATGTCTTAATTGATGCGAGCGAAGCGAGCATAGGTTCGCGGAAGCGAACCAGTGAGGATTGCAAAGCAATCCACCAGGGTTGGCGAGCTTTAGCGAGCAGGGGGCGGACCCCCTAGTTTAATGTATTTCTCTAAAATCTTTCTCTTTTGAGTATTGTCATTTTCTTAAAAAGAGGAGATATTCAAATACAAGCAATTCAGGGCTTTGACAGTTGAAGGTTCCTAATAGAATGTACCTATTCAACCGTATCTATTCTTTACTTTCAGTGGTCGAAACTACTATTAACAGTTTCGAATAATACCTATCTATGCTATGCTTATATGGTTGGAACGGTGACCCCAACCATAAAAGTATTGGGGATCCAAGGAGTTCGAGCCTCCGGGAATTGATGCCCCTGACCGCGTGCATTTAGGGTGCCTAAATGTTTTTCCAATCCCAGTACTTGAACCCCTTGGCCCTTTAAGATATATATTAGTTCTATGTTTTCAAAATCTTACCTTGTCATTGAATAGCTTCTGAAGTCCACCACCAGGGCCAGTTTTTCTCTTTGGGAGTTAGGAATTCATGTGAATGAGCGTCTCGATCACGGTTCATTTCTACAGTTTCGTCACTTGACACTTGGTTCGAAACACATTCACTAGTCCGTAAGAAAGCTATCAACAGCACAGCGCTCAAGATGAGGTAGCACACGAGTCCGCAGGGAGCAGCGACACTGGATCCCGATTCCGGATTCAGAGTCGTGACAGGATAATAGAGGTGATCGTTGTTGACCCACTCCTCCCTGCCGTAGCAGAGTCTCTGAGTGTTCTGCTTGATGTCACGACACGGGAAGTCCTCGGTACCGTCGCAGTAGCAGTCCCTGAGTTTGGAGGCCTTCTCCTGCCTGTCCAGGATGGCCAGGCTGTTGTTGCAGCGGGGTGTGCACTTCCTGCCGTGGAACATGGGCCTGCAGAGCCTGTGGTAGTAGTCCAGTGCTGTCGAGCAGAGGGTGTCGGCGGCACAGATCCACTTGGCCACCGAGCAGGACACCACCGTGTCGTCGGCGGTCGCGTGGCTGACCTCGGGCCGGCACACCTCCACACGTTCCTTGCTGCGCCGGCAGAAGTCGTTGTCGCCGCAGTCGCATGTGGACAGCGCCAGGCCGACGTCCGTGCTGGTCAGGGAGATGAGGGCCCGCTTGCAGGCCCACGGGCAGCGCGTCGTCCGGCCGGCGAGCACATCAGCGCAGTCGATCATGTAGCTGTGCAGGGACTTGTAGCAGCTGCCCCTGTAAGCGCACTTGGCACGGGCCAGCTCGCAGTCCTGCGGGCCGCCAGGCAGAGAGTTCGCGTCGCAGGGCACAAGCGATAGAAGCAACCAACTCCAAGAGAGCAGCAGCAGAACGGGAAGACCGGACATCATCGAAAAGTCGTCATCCCTGAAGCATCAAGAGACTCGCATCTTCTCTTCCGAAGGGACGAGTTTTGTCCCTCGATATGAAGCTCTTTCCACGTCTTCCTTTTTCCCTGCTCGAGTAGGGTTGCCCCGGTCATTTCTTTCGTCGCCAACTGACGCCAAGACCAATCTATTCGATGTTTTTTTACCTGGGGCAGTTCGGGGGGAAGGATCACTCACTCTTCAGTGAAGATTCAACGGAAGAAAAAAATTTATTCAGATGCGATTTCTTTTTTGCCATCGGTGTTTTTTAATGAAATGGGGAAAAACATGACTTTGATGGATCTGCTCAATTAATTCGAATCGATCAAAAATCTGGGAAGAGCGCTCGTACGGATAATTAAAAAAGGAAATTAAGGACGTTTAATATTTGTAGACATCATTTTAAATAAGGAAATTTTCGATTTTGTTTTTCAGTTGGCAAAAAATTAAAACATATTTGTGGTCATATTAGAAATGGATTTAAATGGAGCCTAATTACTGAAATGAATCTGAGTTCAATTGCATAAATTCAAACTTATTTTACAATTGATATTTTCTTGAACAATTGAAACAAGTATAAAAAGTAATACCTTTGTAAAGTTAAGTATGCAATTGAAAGTAAAGTCGTTTGTCTTTCCTATAGAATAATACACATTCCGTACAAACGATCAAGGCATCTTAGGAGTTTTGCAGACCTTGGGCAAGGCTGTGAAATGGTGCCCTGTTCATCTATCTACAGAAAAAAAATGTGATACATAATACGCTCAATAAAATAACATTATCAAGTTCTTGAGTTTAAAAAAAATAATTGTTTTTCCATATAAAAAGCAAATTATGTAGACCTTTACGAAAGTAAGTTTTAAGCTATAAACATTTCAACAGATGAATTCTAAGTTATTAGGGAACTATATAGAATAAATTTAATTAAGTTTATCGTTTATAAACTCAAGTGTTCGCAAAGTTTAGTTGTTCAGAAATGTTTAAAAGCTAACTTGAAATTAAAGGGCTTCCGGACGTTCTTTTTTACGTAGTCCCTCGATGAATAGCAAAACAAAAGGAATCTCTAAGGAGCAGTAATGTAAGTATTGTATAACTTGATTGTAAAGTATTGTTAGTTGATTTGTGAAGGGGGGGGGGTGTTATGGCGCAAGGGCGTCCAAGCTGGAAGACAACGTTAAGTAAATGGACAAACACACACAAGGAACGTTTTACTGACACTAGAGAAATACACCGAGGGAGGAATTTAATATGACAATGTAACATCGTGAGACAACTTTAAGTAGCGATTAGATTTTAGGCAATTAAAAACACCACACTTAATCTCTACTATTATAAAAGAAAGTGTTTGGGTAACGAGAAGAAAACATGAGATACACACACACTATAAAACAAAAAGCGTTTTACTGGTATCAAATATTAATACTTAAAGAATCGATATTTTGTGTCTTAAATTTTAGATGTCTCACTATACTGAGCATTTAAATACGAATCGACCCATAATTTCGATATTTTGACCTATCCCTAGCAATGAGTCAGAAAAAGGTGTGGATCGGCAGTTGCCCAGGGGTGGAGTTGAGATAGTTCTCCACTCGATAAGGGGAATTTCCACAACAATAAATCACATAAGGGAAACTGAAATGGGTTTTGCAAAACGGTGCTAACTTATCTTTTCAACCAAGAATCCGCCTCGAGTAAATTACCACCCCTACCCCTTTAAATCTTTTAGACCTTCAGTTGACAGCGATTTTCTGCCTTTTGTGGGGAGTTTCGTGTGACAAATGCGGACTTTCGTCACTCCCTGTAGTGCTATTCAACTGGGGTTCAATGGAAGGCATCGTCCCCTTATTGACAGCTCCTTTGGGTCGTCCCCTTTTCTACACTTGTCCCCCTACACCCCAGTCTTGCAGGCATTGCTGTGGATCAACCGACTTCGCTGGTAGTTTTGGCTTCCAGGTTTACCCTGCAGACCCGTTTCTCAAGTTTAAAAAATTCTCCATAATAATGGGACAGTAGCTTTAGCTGTAGAAGACGCGGTCTTTAACGAACCTCTTTCTTTCGAACTCGCGCCCTCAGGGGCATATCTTCTTTAGGTGCCTTCGGGCATTACAACCCCCGAGTGCCTTATCCGCTCTTCTCTTTTACCATTGTCTGTCTTCTGGTTTTTACTTTTCCCCTCTCTTGTGTTGTGTTTGGCGCAGCTTGACTAAATATGACCCTTGTGCCATAAAACACAAAACCAACCTATCTCTTGAAGTCGCACGATTTTACGAACTTCCGTTAAGTTCAGCCAGGATATTATTTATTGAACGGGGGGCCGAGGTAAAAAAATTTTAATGCTAACTTAGAATCTTATATTTAAAAAAATTATCTTTTGGGTTATTTTTGTTTGCTAGATATAAACTTTAAAAAGATTACTGTAGGCATAAATAGTGACACATCTCGACTGAACTACGTCAGTGATTTTCAACCGATGTGCCACAAGACAGTACTGCTGTGTCATACGGATGGTGATGCGGTTTGAATTGTGTAAGATTTATTTGATCTCAATGGCTTGATTATGAACTTTTAACAAGTATGTTCACACATAATGTTAAGAAATACCGGAATAAATAATTTTATTATTTTTATTACAAAATGCCATAAATGAGTTGTTTTCCCAAAACATCTTTTAAGTCACTTTGGTGCAAAAAGGGTTGCTAATTAGCATTTTCTGTATGTCAATCAAAACTGTATCTGTTTTGTCAAATTGGCCAAAAATATAATACTTTTGGTGCACCACAGAATTTTAGTAAGTAGTCTATGTGCGCTAAGAGGTGAAGAGGTAAAAATGGCCTGATCTAGGTACACAAAAGATTTATATTAGTTGTTCACAAGTATTTTTTAAATTTAGTACATTAATTAGCTCAGGGCCGTTACAGGGGAATCAGCTACCAAAACCTCAACAAGACACCCTTTTTCAAAATCATTTGAGATTATAAGCAAACGGCATTCATCAAGCATGAATTCAGAAAATAATCATCGGCCAGTTTTCTTTCTAACGGTTCACAAAATGCCGTCATGTTAAGTGAGCATTGCTTTTATCGATTTATTCGACTGTTTTAGACAGTATTTTAGACATACTTTATCTGTGTGACTCTGATATAACTAGCTTCAGTAAGTATTTTTATAACATTTTGATTTCAAAATCATTTTGGGAAGGATTGGAGCCTATAGGCTCTCGCCCTAAAAACGTCCCTTCATATGATGAATGCTTTTTGAATATGCTTGTCTAAATTAAGGACAAAATATCTAGATTAATATATAGATACCTTTTATTACAATTCGCAGAAAGATCCTCAAAGAGTAAAAAAAGTGAATACGTTTAATTAATAATACTTGGAAAAATATGACGCAGAAAGATCCTACAAAGAGTGAATACGTATAAATAAAAATAACTTGAAAATTATTGATGCACATGCTTATTTAAAGTTAGAGGCATACTGCGCGCCTGTATTTCGGCTGCAGTCCCTAGTTTCTCTGACTACGTTGAAATGCACACTGAGCTCACCATAAATAAAGTATTAGATGTAAGTAGCGACATTTTCATCAATAAATTTTAGCAATTCGTTAGAGAAGATGCTATGCGCGGGTTTGCAGGATTTATTTAAACTAAGATGGAAATATTCGAAAACAAAAGTACTCGTTTTTGATTGATATTTAAAAGTATTTGTTGAACTCGATTCTTCTCGTTGCATTCGAAAACCGTAGTCATCTAAAGTATTCGAATACGAAAATATTCATCTAAAGTATTCGAATACGAAAATATTCATCTAAAGTATTCGAATACGAAAATATTCATCTAAAGTATTCGAATACGAAAATATTCATCTAAAGTATACGACTATCACAGTATTCTATGCCCAAGTATTCGAAGCCCTATATCTTATATGGCAGTTGGTTGATTCTTGCCATTGATTAATCGTTTTTTGTTTGTTTTCGAAAACTTATTCAACACCTGAAATTACTAAGCAGGTTTCTATTTTTAAAAGTACTGGATTTTGCCCATCTCTAAATTAAACAAAAATGCTATGAGAGGGATTACGGTCCCCCGCCCTCCGGCTATGCCGCAATCGTCACGTCCCAACTGAACGCATGCGAAAATTCCCCACGCAAACGGTGTAGCGCAAACGCGTTTCTCTGAAGGTGTGAGAAACCGCCAAATTGGCTGCCTTTTTTGTCAACGAACTTTCATCCAATGATAAAGATTAATGGCAGAGAAGAGGCCACGCCTCTGGCGGCGCTGCCTGGGAGAAGATGAAGATGGGATTTCTAATCGAGAGGAGTGGGAGAAAAAATAAAGTCATCAAGAGAGATCAAATTCTTCTCGAAAGTTTGCTGTAATTAGGCGAGTCCTCGGCTCCAAAGTGAGCTTTCTGAGAATGACTTAATTTTCCACACATGGTGGAACGTGCTTTGAAAACTCAATTGCACTGGTTGGCATTAAAATTCTCCCCATAAAAAACGGATGGATATTTTGTGAAAGAAAGATTTTATTCGTTGAAAGTGTTATAGACGCGTGGGCAGTCAGAAAATCAAATAAAAATACCGAAATACATAGTTTTAAAATAAAAAATTTCAGTACTTAAATAGAAAATTTATTCAACACAATATTTTATTTTAAGACAAATTTGTGTTTGAAGAACTATATTTTCATGGTGCACGTTCCACTTTGTAGTACAGATACTCAGATGTGTTGCTCAGTGGTGTACTGAACTTGCATTTGCACACTGTCGGAACGCATAGGGGCGACCAAAAGACAAAAGCAGAATGCCTCTTAACTAGAAATAAACATTCAGTAATAATAGTAATGAATTTATTCGTTAATCATAAGTTAATGTCTAAATTTTTTCTTCTTCGATTAATGCTTATTTTATCGTTTGCTATTGTAACAAAAGATATTTTTAAATCTGCATATATATATTTTTTTAATTTGAATAATTAAAAAGGAATTACCAAGTGCCGGGATGTATTCAGGATGCCGTATCGGGTCCCGAATCATTTTCCCGAAATTATTTTATAACTAAAAATTTGCCAAAGAATACATACTCAAGCTTGATACATCAGAGAAAATCGAAGCACACGGTAAAAAATCACATAAGTAAAAATTACACACTTTTAAGTGTGACTAGTATGAAAACAGACGAAAAAAAATCATTTGTGGTCATTTAACATAAAGGAAATTAGGGAACCGGATGAAATGAGACTGGACCCGATACGAAATTAATTTCTGAATGCATATTTAATAAGAGTGTTCTTTGTTCGTTTAGGAAATGAAATGTGTTTGAAAGGTAGGGTGTGTGTCTTGACGAGGAGTGTACGATTGTAGCTCATACTTCAGGAATGGTCCTGCAAATACGTATGTTGTTGTTTCTAATGCCTACACTGGCAGACCAGAGGAGTGCCAGGCCCGTCGAAGACGGCAAGAGGCGAGGGGGTGCGCCTTCCATGTTATTGAGCCCCATTGGGAGGAAGTCCGACTTCGCTCGGCATACATGACACATCCGTTTTACAGGAAGGTCCCTTTCATACATCCATTCACTCACACATATCGTAATTTAGATACCAATCAGAGGCCGATAACCCTCTGATCAGATACCCCCAGAGGTATTGATTTGGTATGGGACCATGGGGGACTTTGTGACCACGACCTATTTAACGTGCCCCAGTCATCATTAGTGAACACGACGGTCTTTAGCCAGGTCGAAGCGCCGATCTCACAATCGTCAGAATTGCAGGCTCCGCCGAGGACAGAACCCACAACCCTTCTGATGCGAGCCCGACGCTCTACTGACTGAGCTACCGCGGCTCGCAAATACGTATAACCATGTTAAGAGACCAGAAGGATAATTCAATTTAGAATAATCCTTAAAATACTGTATCCCCCAACTCAGATTATTTTCTTTCCTATTGGTGGAAAGTTGTAATTAAAAAAAAGGTTCAAAATTGCAGTTAAGTATGTAATAGTGATAAATCTGAGAGAAAAATGCTGAAATTTTACATTCCCGTTGTTTTCGATCCAAACATGTGAGGGATTGTGGTAATCTTGCTGGTAGAGTGTCGCGAATTAGCAATCGGAAGGTTGCGAGTTCAAAACTCGATCCAATCAAAGATCGTTGTCTGGTTGGATGGGAGGCTGATGCACGTTAAATCTGTCGTGGCCTCAAATATCCTCATGGTGGAGGGATATTGGAAGTTTAGTGAGTAGGGTACCAGCTCAAGTGTTGACCACGGTTCAAAACTACGAGGTGATGTCCTCAGAACATTATATTCGGAAATGATCTCGGACCGTTTCCAATAGTTCATTAAGGCCAATAGAATCTTTCCTGGATTCTTTGAGTCAATTGATGTGGTTCTTAGTCATATAGTGTGAAGGCGATGAAAGCAATACTACACTACTCAGAATTAGCAAGACGCGCAGAGGATTAAGAGTGATTTTCTGTAAGCGAGGTACGCTTGTGATAGTTGAGATTTTTGATTTTGCTGAGATGTACACCAGATGTTCTCTATAGTGTCTTAGTAAAAAGTGAATCAGCGATTTTGGAAACAAAATTGTTTTGCCAAGTTATGGCTGTTTTTATAGGTTGTTTTCTTGCAATGTAGCTGAAATACAGCAAAATGTAATTTAAATTTCTGGAAAACTTTAGATAAATGAAAATTTTTTTTTTTCATAATCTACTTATATAATACCAGTACTAAGTTTTAGAAACGCGAATTTCTTGGCATCTTGCTAAAGTTTGCAGGAAGGGAACCCCCAAAATTAGGGTTTCGTGAGCGGAAATGTCCAATTTACAGAAATTAAAGCTAAAATTCCGCAAACTTCAGACAGGTGCCAAACTTTTTAATGTGAATTATGTTTTTGCATCATGTCTAGGTTATTACTGTATGAAAATAATTTTGGCAACTCTAATTAGTTTTCCAGAAATTCATCTTAAAAACCGATTTTTTCCAAATTCCATCATTTTTTAACGTTACACATCTCAAAACTTTAGATTCTAATGAACATACCATTAGTGCCAGAAGATAGCATTATTGTCATATAACAACACCCAATTATCTTTTCCTTGGCTCTATTCATAATTTTTTTTATAAATAGGAGTTGTAAAATCGAAATGTTCAGAAACAGCCAGTTCTGTGCTGCATTTAAATTTTTTTAATTTATCAAATTTAAATATAAAAATTAATTATTACTTACTTTAATCTTAATTTAATTATATTATTAAATTTAATGTTATTAAATTAGATGTGATAAAAAATGTAATTATATTTAAAATTATACAAGTGAATTTATTGATTCACAGCGTGGCAAGGAATAACGCGATCGAGATTCAGCAGTCACCAAGAAGCACATAAAAAGGTACCTCCACAATTGTCATGATATGACATACTTCTTCATTACAAGATATCTTTACAGCACTTCTATCTCTAGGTGAAGTAAGGAATGTAAAGCCATCTGTGTTGTTGAAATTCTGCATGCTGAAGGTTCGATAGACCAGAAAAATTTGAAATGTACATCAGCGTATCACTTAGCAAATCTTTAGAATGACCAGCGAATACGTTTTTGAAACCATTATGGCATCGGTTCAGGAAATCAAACAGCCACAGCCATTCGAATTCAGGATGTAAATCACGACTGGAAATTCAACACTATTCAGCCATTTCCCTGAAACTTCCCAACTGGTAAGCCTCCACAGAACAAGAAAAGACAACCACAAGTACCAACTCTCTTCTGTCCTGAAATGGAATGGGGGTCGGCGAGTGTAAGTGAGCAAGGGGCGTAGCCCGTGCTGTGATGTCATGGACCGGAAAGTCAAATCAGGATTATACGAATTATTAAGATAGTTTCGCTGTCCACACATACAAGAGATTCACTCTGCGAAAGGAATGTTAGTTTGCGAAGCAAACCAAATGGGATTGCGTACCAATCCCCGGGGGTTGGCTTTCGGAAGCGAGCAGGGGGCGGAGCCTCCTTGTTTATTAAAAAACTGGGAATAGTGCCAAGGAACAGATAATGGGATGCTGTTATATAACACTTCTGGCACTAATAGAATGTTTCTTAGAATCTGAAGTTTTGAGATATGTGGCATTAAAACATGGCAAAATTTGGAAAAAATCGATCGGTTTTTAACATGAATGTCTGCAAAAATCCTTAGGGTTGCCAAAATTATTTTCATGCAGTAATGACCTGGACATGCTGCTAAAACATAATTCACATTAAAAAAAATTGGCACCTGTTGGAAGTTTGCGGAATTTTAGCTTTAAATTTCTGTAAATTGGACATTTCTGCTCACAAAACCTTAATTTTGGGGGTCCCCTTCCTGCAAACTTTAGCGAGATGCCTATAAATTCTCATTTCTAAAACTTAGTACTGGAGTACTGATATTATACAAGTAGATTAAGAAAAAAATACTTGGCACCTATCTAAAGTTTTCCAGAAATATAAATTACACTTTGCTGTATTTCAGCCAAAGTGTAAGAAAATAACCCCCCCCCCCCCATAAAACAACCGTAACTCGGCAAAAAAGATTTAGAATTTTTTTTTTCTGATGTGTAATCAGAATACATGGGAGCATATTTGATGAGAATTTCAGAAACATCAAAAATGTCAACTATCACACTCCCATAGGAAGCGTACCTCGCTTAAAAAAATCACTTAACAATAAAAATAATTTTTTTTTTAGGTACAATTAAGATTGGAAAAACTTTGCAAGGCAAATCACATATCTACAAGAAAGAAAAATAAGTATTGATTGTCTTTTTTTTCTTCCCAAACTGAACTTTTTTCCGATGACATTTATCGCTTCCTTGTACAAGTACTAAAATGATGCGTTGATAAGATTTCTCTCTGTCTCATGTTTCTAAGAAAGAATTCCTCATTTCGAAATAGTAAGTAAGACTGATCAGTAACAGGGGAATCTCATTATCCAGATAACCCAGGTCCTGTTTCCAAAGAAAAAATCGTGAAATTCCTGTCCTCTTTCGTCCGATTCCTATCTCAATCCTGAAAAGAGATGATAAGAATTCGACCACAGAGTTCCGCTCAGTCTGCATCCTGTAGGACTGTCATCTTTGCGGGGAGGATTTTTAGGGAAGGTCTGATTCGGTATATAGCGTGGGAAAACCACATGTAAATGACAGGCCCACCGGGAAATAATTTCCGACAAGCCGATGCTTCTAGGAGGCCGGTAAGCCTATCAATGAAAACAATTAAAAATAAAGTGGCTTTAGACCGTGAGAAATTATCTTATACAGTAATTCCATTGTGTTTTCAATCAGAAAACAGCAAAATGTTAAGTGTATACAAAGAAATCAACTAAAGAATCAATCATATCGAACAATAGAATCGATTTTCTCTTGAACTTGGTAGCAGTGTTGATCGAGATTGAATGAAATGGTCAAGGTAAGCAAAAACATTGGTCCCCAGAAAAGGAACACACAATACAGATATAAGAAATAAAGAATATCATCTCCTCTTTTTTTTATCTTGGCTCATCACTAAAAAAACACTCTACAACGAAGGTAATTTAGTATGAACCTGCTTCTTTCTTGAAATTAAGTCTCGTTAGAATCTAAAATCCCCATTTGGATCAGTTTTGCAGTCTTAGGCTAGTATACCAGGGTTTGATAAATGAAATTGATTTTTTTTCCCCACAAGATGAGAAACATAATGGTCTCCTCCGATAGTTGATTGTGTTTTGTGTCGCAAGGACCGTATTTATGAGGCACGTAAATCGTTGCGTTTACCGGACTAATCATCAGATTCAGACCGTCAATGCGTACCACTTATCAACATGAATTTTCTTACATTTCTAGGCCCAGTTGGAAAAGTCGAACATTAGAAATCGGAGGACTGCGAGTTCGAAACTCGATCCAAACAAAAACCGTCGGATACTTGTGATGCGACATCGATGTTCAAAATTAAAACACCGAAGTTGATAATACATCGCCCCAAAAACATCGATGTTTTTAAAATTCGGTGTATTTAAACTTTTTCCACCATTTCTTAAAACTGGTTTAGCAACTACTGATGCTACATCGACAGCAAAACATCGATGTTTTTAAAATTCAGTGTATTTAAACTTTTTTCCTCATTTCTTAAAATTAGTTTAGGAACTATTGATGCGACATCGACAGCAAAACATCGATGTTCAAAATTAAAACATCAATGTTGATAATACATCGCCCTCAAACCATCGATGTTTTTAAAATTCAGTGTATTTAAACTTTTTTCCCCATTTCTTAAAACTGGTTTAGCAACTAGTGATGCGACCTCGGCTCCAATACATCGATGTTTTTTTATAAAACATCAATGTTTTGAAAACATCGACATCGATGTCGCATCTCTTCTTTTCAGACCCTTCACCCTTGGCCACTTTGGTCTAAAAGTATGTTCAATTTGCTGAATATAAAAACTATACTACTTGGTTATTTTTTTAAATTTCTATAACGGTACTTTTTTCATTTAAAAATAAAACATCGACAAGTATAAACATCGATGTTACAAAAACATCGACTTGAAAACATCGATGTTAAAAGCATCGATATTTTTTAAAGAACATCGATGTCGCATCCCTATCGGATACTTGGGGTTTGGTGTTGGTTAAATCCATCGTGGCCTCAATTATATCCATGTTGACGTGGTGTGAAAGTTTGGCCAGTGGGATGCTATCTTAGGAGTTAACCTCATCATCTGACTGTGGTTCAACACGAGGTGTTATCCTCGGATCGTTCACAGTTCCGGTGCGACGTAAATTCAACTACCTACGTACTATGTGCATTTCCAGTTTCCAAGCATAGTTTATTATCTTATCCTACATATACGTAATGTAATACTACGTATACGTACAATACGTAGACTACATATATACGTACAATACGTATTCTACATATACGTACGTATTCTACATATACGTACGTATTCTACATATACGTACGTATCCTACATATACATAATCTTATCCTACATATACGTAATGTACAGTCGCAGAAAAGAAACAGAACCGCCACTCTTAATTTTAACAGTAGAACAACTTAAAAATGGCGTTCGACAGAAAATAACGTCTTCTAAAAATTCTGATGCAAATAATTTGCATAAGGAGCAGTCTTCATATTAAATTGAGTACCATTTTCATAATTTCCAACGTAATTTCCTTATCTTGTCGCACAATTTTGAACCTATATCAAAATTTAACTGCAGGTACTACATTTCATGTCATTAGGTCTTGAAGTTTCGATGTTATGAGTACTGAAAGATTGGAGCTTCTAATGTTAAATCAGTTTCTCATACTTTTATAGATATCTTCTTGAATAATATTTCTATAGCGCATATATTTTCTACCATATTACAATTCAAAAACCCAAACAAAATTAGCAAAATATTTTATTTAAAAAATGGTTTTTAGTCTGCAATAATAATTATTAAATTAATGTTTGAAAAAATTATGAATTGGAACATTATTATATATTTTGAGTAGAATCCATTCAGAGGGACTTCTAATGTGACCATTCAAAATTTCAGCTCATTCCAATAATTAGTTTTGGCGTTCCATTAAATTTTCCTCGAAATGGCAATTTTACTGGGCTACCAAAAGTTTCAAAAGCGTGAAAAATATGTAAATTTTTGAAAAATGGTTGTAGGTAGGTTGGGGTATTTTAATTAACATCATACTGGAGCAACAGAACGGGCTTTTGATGATGGTCCGGGATCACACACGAAGGGAAAGATCAGTGGACATTATCACGTAATTTTGAACCACGGTCAGATGACGAGGCAGCACCTGAACTGGCACCCCACTCTCCAAACTTCCACACCACGCCAACGTGACGACATTTGAGACTAAGACAAATTTAACTTGCACAAGCACTCTTTGTACACGAGGGTCTTTGGTTGGATTCGAACTCGCAACCATCCGGTTGCTAATTCGTTACTCTTTCTAACGGTCTACTACGGCCCGAAAAAAAAAATGGTTGGAAATCTCTGCTATGTAATATAAAAAAAAAACTTTTACCAGTTATATGTTGCATAGACGAACGCTACTAATCACTTGAATGACTCACTGTTAACTTTTTTGATGATCGGAATATCAGTTTGACTGTATTAAATAATTGTAGGGAAGCTTTTTGATTGCAAACGATTATTCCAAGAATGAACATTTCTTTTAAGGTGCCTTATAGACTTCTTTCAGTCAATTATCATAACTACTGTTAATCTCGATCAATGAATAGCGATTATCAATGTGGAGGTGATCCCTGAAATTGACACCAACTTTAACATTAAATATCTCCGGATATAAAGATAGTAAAGTCATGAAATTTTAGGTTTAGAGTAATTTTACGATACAGAATAAAATGATATGTGTGCAAACAAAAAGTACTCACATCTGAAACTAAACTGAGGAAATTTTTACTATGATTTCCAAAGAAATAATTTTTGGCAGTAGATAAAACCCACTAATCTAACAAAGGATTTCAATCTTGGTGTCAGTTTAGCCAAGCCATCAACTACTGTCTATCAGAACTGCTTCAGACACAAATTCTGCCATTGTCTGATGTCGTAGAAACATAACTTATCCGATTTTCTATAGGCGATGCTTGGAAAGATGCATTGAAGTTTATCACATGGAAGCAATTAATGACAAATTGGAAATATATTTGGTGGGATTTCTATCTGTCGCTGAGAAGATCTACACCATGTAGTTAACTATCTCTTTCCGCTGCCAACATTCACGAAAAATAAAATAAGTATTAATCACCCCTTCTCAAAATGAGCAAATCCTGTTCCTATAGCGATTGTCACCAACCAGACTTGATGTGTTATAAGCAGTTCTCGCGATAGTCAGTATCAAGAGAGATATTCTATACCTCTTCCCGCTCCACAGCTAAAACCATTAAAGAGTCAATTCTTAAACATTTATAAAAGTGGAACATAAAAAAAAAAATTTTAATACAATTCTCATTTTTTTTTCATTGGTAGAACTACTAATTACATTTTCCCCCCCAAAAAATCCTCAACTCAGGAGGGGAGATACCGTGCCTTCCCTACATGACACAACTGCACTCATCAGATGTCAACAAGGTGAGTGTAGAGAAAACGAAGATGCGTTTACACAGCTGTGTCTCAGACCCAGACAGAAAACTGACACTAAAACTGCTCGGGGGAGCATTTCATGGGAAAATCCTTTATCTTAATTCGCAACTCAAACCCTACTAAGGAAATGATTCATAACGAGACAACTGGGGGAGATAACGTTTCAAAACAAGCTGCTGAAGGAAAGGGGGACAGGGATAGTTGGATATATCCAGTAACAAGAAGACGTTAGTTTTCGGAAAAGACCCTTTCCCAGAGGAGTAGCTAACGGAGGGGGGCAATCATTGCCACCTTTCTCTAGGTGGCAGGGGAGGTGGTTCCAAGAGCAATGTTTAAATGTGAACGGGCGGTATTTCAGAAATATGAAAATATTTGTGAATTGTCTCGGGGAAATTTTTTTGTATAATTTCAAGCACAATTTTGTTGTCACAGAAGTATTTCCCTCAACCGTTCAACCGTGAGTGTGCTTTCGGGGCCTCCATCTATAGAACACAATTTGAAGTCAAAATGTTCCTTTCGTATGGCAACCACAATCACAATCATTCAGAAAGGAAAGAAGACAGAGCAATGAAATTCTTTGGACGCGAATTTGTCTTTAGATTCGGTTGGGTATAGGGCAGGGTGTCGCCAAACTTTTTCGACCATCGACCCTCTTCAAGAGTTTCTTGACTTCTTATCGACCTGCTCTGTTTTACTATTATGGAGTTATAATAGGGCAAACAAAAAAGAAGCTTGTGTGAGATTTTAGATTGTTTTTATTTTATAGTTAGTGTTTATTGTATGTACTCGTATAATACAGGGTGGTCATAAAAAAACTTGGCCGATATATGGACCTCTAGCGGCCGTTCCGTTCAACCGATCGAGATGAGATTTCAGATATAGTTATTCAGAGTTATGAGCTCGGGATTCTGTGAACGACAAAAAAGTGGCACTCACAGTTACGGTTATAGGTAGAGAAACTCGAAATTTTCGAATGGTAACACCCACTTTTTCCTGTCTCAAAATGCTCAGCGCATGCGAAAACCCTATAGAGCGTTGGAACGGTACGTGTATCACAAAAAACGGAAGCGTTATGCACTCACAAAAAAACAGCTCTGCGAACGTCCAACAAAACCACGATCGGGGCCCACGAAGGAAATTTGCATATGTTGGAGGCAAGACACCAACCACAGAAGGCCTTTCGCCAGATCTTCAGTCGGGAGCTCGCACATCCCAACGAAATGACTCTGTCAGCGAAAGTTAATGGAAAATTGGTAAAATTCTATTATTAAAATGGGATGAATGCTGTGAAAGCCTTGCTTGTTTACCGTCGAAACCATCGCCAAATACGAGGCCCATGTATCTGGCGAAAGACATTCTGTGGTTGTGGTGTCTTGCCTCTGTCATATGTAAATTTCCTCCGTGCGCCCAGAACGTGGTTTTGAAGGCCGTTAGCAGAACTGTTTTTTGTGCGTGCATAACGCGTCCGTGTTTTGTAATACACGAACAGTTCCAACGCTCTTTAGGGTTTTCGCATGCGCTGAGCATTTTGAGACGGGAAAAAGTGGGCGTTGCCATTCGAAAATTTCGAGTTTCTCTACCTATAACTGTAACCGTGAGTGCCACTTTGTTGTCGTTCACAGAATCCCGAGCTCATACCTCTGAATAACTATATCTAAAATCTCACCTTGATCGGTTGAACGGAACGGCCGCTAGAGGTCCATATATCGGCCAAGTTTTTTTATGACCACCCTGTATATAGCATATATTGTTATACTGGTTTAAAGTCACGAAGGTTATACGTTTTTGTTTTTGACGTTGTCAATGTGAAGTGTGTGCTTCATGACCCTTAACAAGATTAGCAATGTTGGGTTCAAAATTAGTAAGTGTCGTTCTTAAATCGCCACGCAATTCTATATCTAGCTTATTTCTTTGTTTTGTTGAAATGGAATTAACATGGCTGAAACCAGCTTCAACCATGTACAAACTTGGATAATAAATACAAGCAAAAATGGAAGTATTCCTTCAAAAAGTTTTGGATATTTTTTACAACTTTTATATTTGTCCAAAAGTAACACAAAGTCCTATTTTTGAAAAGCGTCTTCAGCTTCAAGATCAACCGACAATTCAATAAGTTCAACTTCGAAGTTACATTCGATGTTTTCAAGAACTGTTTTGATTTTTCTGTTGACCCCTGAACTTGAATTGACCCCTAACAATGTAATATCGATCCCTTTGGCGACCACTGGCATAGGAGGTCTTTACAAAAACATTAAAAAAAATGGCCAGGTTTGTCGCGCGTATACCTCGTAAACAGGAAATCCTATTCTAAGAATTTAAATTTTTTTGGATAGAGGGTTTTAAGTAAGTATCTAAAATGGTGGGTAGGGGGAGGTGTAACGGTGATTAGGGAGGGATTGCGTTTGACAGAAAATGGCGATACAGCGTGGCCTTTGGGCAGTGTAACTTCGAATTGCAGAGAGATAGGACATTAATATTGGTGTCGACTCAAAAAGAGTAACTGGATCAACGATATTATTTAGCAATAATAACCGGTAACATGAAATTTGAAAAATTATATAAGCTGATGTGTACTGAGTTTTTATTGATTTGATGAAATTTTTATACTGTGGAAAATTTGCAAAGGAAATATTTACAGAAATGTAAGAAACGTATATCATTGGATAGAAAAATTTAAAGGAATCAGAAAACCCTAATTGGCTAATGCCAAATGATGTAGATTGTATTCGAGATCGTAAGAAAACCGAGCACGTCAACGCCAGCGCAAGTACTTCGAGTGAACCTGAACCGATGGACTTACAATATGATAAATTTGAAAGATTCTATCAAAAAAATTGTACCCAGTGTGATTCCAAATAACAATGTACCATTTATACTTCCCGGTGATTTCAATGTCTATGTAACTCAAACAAATCGCTTGTAGACTGTGCAACGAGAGTTCCAATTTGAATTACATTTCTACATCGCCCACTACTCTGGGCAACACTTGTATTGATTTAGGATAGAAAGAATACGAATTATTCCAGTTATGTTCCTGTACACAAGCCTTCACATTTTTCATAAGCGTCTGAAGAGCACAACGCAAGGCAAGAGGCGTATTTTCTTACTTCCGGCTTAATTAATTGCAATACAAAATTAATGTTGTGAACAATAATTTTTGAACAAACCTTAATGTGGTGTTAATTAGTATATCGTATCCCAAATCGCTTGTAGACTGTGTATCGAGAGTTCCAACTTGCAGTACATTTCTAGATCACGCACTATTGTGGTACTAATTAGTATATCTTATCCTAATTATTTAAATTATACTTTGTCTTCATCAACGTCAGTCTACCACCCAGTATATAACGGGTTTGAATTTCAGTTTGTAAACGAATGGATGTTGGTGACTATCCCTGTTAGGATTAGCGGCGGCTGACACATTGGGTGCTCACAAATACCCATCAGGTCACCTCTTTTAGTGTCGGAGGTCAAAGAGGTGAGTGTTTGGACTTTGGGCATTGGAAAAAAAGGTTTGGACAGAAGGCGGCATAAGTCTCATTTGCTACACGTTCCACAAAGTATTGCTTAATTGCTGCCTTCCTTCTTTTCATTCCTGGATTACGTTTAGGATGCATTAAAAGTGCAATAACTTTTGTCCTCAAAATGCATAGTATATTCGTCAAAATTTTTGATATCCTTATTCAACAACAACCGAATATTCTTACCTGATACACATTTTCAAAAACAAATTTTTCTCATTTCTTAGTTTTAAAGTACACTCTATAACAAAAAAATCGACGCACCAAGAAGGAGTTGTCCGATGGAGACAAAAATAGGTGGATAGAAAAATTATGTACAGAATAGAAAATGATTAAAATTTCAGAACAATTGAATGATTTATTTCAGAGTTACAGTAACGAGCTCAATAGGGTGTTGACCCGCCTCTAGGCTTTATGCAAGCTGTCACACGGCGTGGCATAGACCGATAAAGCTCCCGGAAGATCTCCTGCGGTATTTCTTGCCAAATTTGCTCCAATTGTCGGACTACGTCATCAACATTCCCTACCGGATGCAGTCGCCTTCCCATATCCCAGACATGTTCGATGGGAGAGAGATCTGGTGATCTGGCTGACCAAGGAAGTGTTTGACAAGCTTAAGGACAGTTCATAGCAACACGTGCCGTATGTGGTCTGGCATTGTCTTGCTGAAAAATAACGGTAGCAAAAAAGGTCTCAGAATGTCGTCAACGTACCGCTGTGCAGTAAGTGTACCTCTAATGACGACCAAAGGGGCCCGGCTATCAAGGGAAATGGCACCCCACACCATAACTCCTTGTTGAGGGCCCGTGTGGCGTGCAATAGTGAAAGCAGGATCGGCACGCTGCCCTGGGCGTCTCCAGAAACGTCTTCGATGATCGTCAGGACACAGTTGGAAGCGGGATTCGTCGCTAAAGACTATACGTCCCCAGTCAGCATCATTCCAGCCTGATCGAGCCAAGCACCACTGTAATCTGGCTCGACAGTGTGTAGGCGTGAGTGGCAGGTGTCGTAACGGTCGGTACGAGCGTAGATTTAGCTCTCCCAGCCGTCTGTAAATGGTCATGGTGGACACTCGTGTGTGGGTCGCACGACTGATGGTTGATAGCGATGAATCAGGCGCTGTGACAGCTAATCTGACAATCACTCTGTCCTCGCGATCTGTTGTGGCCCTACGTCGACCGCTACCATCATGACGCTGAAATCTGCCATTGTCCACCCACTCTTGCCAGCATCTTCTAATCGCCGCATCGCTTCGACTCACATGACGAGCGATTCTCCGATTTGCCCAACCTGTCTCTTTCAATCCAATGATACGACCTCTTTCAAACTCTGAAAGTTGCTCGTAATGAGCTCGAATCCTGCGGCAAGGCATTTTTTCAGTCGTTGAAAAGTATCCTAAATCGCACTGCAGCAGACATTTTTAACAACAGTTCAAGAACAACTCTTTATATACATCTGCTGGATGCGCAGTTCCGATGCGCTGGAGATCATACTGTTCATTCATTGGACACCAAATTTTAATCATTTGCATATTTGGTCAAAACATTTTTGCATACGAAATTTCAAAGCAATCGGATGATTCCTTCTTGGTGCGTCGATTTTTTTTTATAGAGTGTATCTTAGTTGATTTTAAATTTTTAGTAGAGTTTTCTTGGGACAGAAGGTTTACTTTTAGTATAAAAATTGAATCCAAAATAGCAACGGAGAAACTGACACCTTTAAGAAATATAAATAAACATTGAAAAGATATTTAGAAGATATCCATTCAAATATTTATCCTTAATTTTTTCAACATCAATACATATCTCATCAACACGATGGACAAATCCTTGACAGTCGGGGATTCGTTATCGGAGCTGAGAGCATCAGTAAGTTCCGAGCGTTAAGAGCTAAAAGTGAAAAACTAAAACTAAATTTTTTGAATATTTCTAAAAATTATCATGTTTTATTTTATATTTTGTAAAAACATCTAGTGAAAAATAAAAATATGCAAATAACTTCATATCAATGTTTGAAAAAAGTGAATACATAAAATATCAGAAAACTGAGTGCTTAGAATGTTAGCAGGAAACTTAAATTGTACCTAAATTCTTCATCAGATATTTCGTTTCCGGTTCTAGTTAAAAGCAAACAGGGCTACAAATTATTTGTTCACGAAGCACGATTGAACACTACTTTAAGGCATTAAGAGAATTTATCGATTTCAGATAAAAAGAAATAATTCTTCACATCGTAAGAGAGATAATCACAACTTGGTTTAAAATATACTAAGAAGCTTAGAAACACGATTTAGGTGCGATTAGCAGGTCATTTAAAAGGAATTTCACTAATCTTGAGTTGTTTCAAGGTAAAACTTCAAGATACACAACTCAACTTTTTTCCAAACAAAAGTAAGTACAATCTGAGATAAAAATAAGCTTACTGATGAGTAGACGGAGTTTAAGTTGTATGCATTAGTTGAATTATCATTTAAATTGATAGCTAAATTATGACTCTTATCATTTCTTGCAATTTATCCAACCTTTACAAGAATTAATCGGCGGAAAGGAATGATATGTGGCCAGCTGGTTTGTCAAACTGAACCTGTTTATCATGTAAGCCGTACTAAATAGGTTTCCTTTGTACCTATGGATAGCTATGTGTAGAGGAAACATTTGCGCTAGTTAATCAGAAAAAAAAATTGTGTTTAGTTTTCCAATTTATGCAATTTGTACGTGAGTTCGTTGCCTCTCATAGCTGTCCTCTGATGCTACAGAACTAAGCATTTTTTTTTTTAATATTGTGTAAACTTCAAAAACTTTTTTCATTCATTAGCTCTGAATTAGTTCTAGTAGCTTTGATTTCTTTGATCAGTCCTTTATTGCTCTCATCAAAGAAAAAACTATTTCAGTCTTGGTAGGCATTTGAATCTGACATGCTTAAAACAAAGACTAAGATTTTGTGAGGTTTTGCACATCAATTTGATTCTTAAATCACTTAAAATATTGAACCCACTTTTTCGATACTTCCTGCTTACAATCTGGAAGCGGATATTTTGCTATCGATTAACCTATGCTAAACCTTTTATTGATTATAGTTGGTAATTTTTCTTGGTTATTGGGGGACGAGAACAACTAAATCCATTCTGTCAATAGTAATCGCAGTTTAGATCGGAATGTATTTGCCGGAAATAAAATAAAATTTAAATTTCATGATCTCTTGATTGTCTATGAAATATACAGGAGAAATAGAAGTTCAAAATAACGGGAGCCAAGAGGATCCAAGAGCTTCCTGGAAATCTAAGAGTGTTGGTCACTTTTCTTTTTACATTATACTTATGTTCACGTGCTTTGTTTCAGGTTTTTTATTTCGTGATTGTTGAATTTCACATTTATACCTAACCATTAACTTAATAATTATTTCTAACCCCATTTCCTAAATAAAGATAAATAGGTGTATTACATTATGCGTCATACTTTTAGTATGCTACATATCTCGCAGTTAATATTAAAACAAATAATCGCGCAAAGCAATCAAGAGTATTCGTTGCAATTACCAATACCAGCCAACCATGAAGGCGTTTTTAATTGTTTTTGAATCTTCACTTCCTGTTCATTTACGAGACAGATTATATATATATATATGCTGCTTAATTTATAGCTCATTTTGGTTACCAAATCAGAGGTGCACATTAAAAAGTGCATTACCTTCAGAGAGAATAGAGATGCCTGGATTTACAAGATAAGGCGTCCGCTGCAGAGTTTTAGCCACGAATGAGCTGCAGACAGCAATGTGTAATTTGCTTCTAATGGATGATTTAATGCTGCAATTTGTTTTATCGATGACATAAATCGTGACATGTGTTCGAAAGCAGTTAAACGATTAAATGTAATTATTTTATTCCGGAGACTAAAGGGTCTTGGCAGTTGTTTTCGCCCATGGGGTACATTTCACTTCCTCCCAATACCAACTACTGAAAGGAAAGCGCTAGCATATACACTTATCAAGTGCCAGTTTACAACGGCCGTATTCTCATATGCATAAAAAAGTAAGGAATTAGTTTCTGTCTGCGAAAGAGGGCTGTCTTGAATTAAACGAATGACATTTTGTTGGAAGAACTCATTATCGTTATAAACAAAATCGACCACCATGAACAGAATGCGACGATTTGAATCGAGTTATATTTTTTATTTTTATTTATAAGTTAAATCGAATTTTAGATTTTTTAAGCTTTTAATGATGATGTCGTGTCTATGGATTGCCAAAAAAGTCTCAAATATTGTCAAAGGTCCGAATTACCGCAGCTGCCAGCTTCGGTGCCTCAGAACTGTAGAGGGTCTCCCACAGCAGATCTCTATCTGGTAACAAGCCGAGTTTCAAGATCGCTGTAGTAATTTTTGGACATTCAAAGATGTGTTTTGGTGTAAGTTGGAACTCTGGGCAGTTCTTGCAGTAAGAATAGGTCCTTGTCCCGTCAGGAAGTATTAGCTTTTAATAATAATATTAAATAATAAATAACCAGGGACATGATGCATTTTTATTTAAATAACAAAAAAATTATCCATTTTTATACTGCAAATTATTGGCTTACCTTCTGTGAGGACACTAGAGATAATAGTATAGACTGGAGATGCAGTGGCCCCAACTTGCAGAAATCGGGGAGAAGGGGTAAGTAAAACCAGACTTTCGAATGAAATAGACAGGGAATGTGTTCGAAGCCGCTGTTGTAAGATCTCAGAACGGTAAGTCAAGTGAGATTACGAATCGATTTTTGCCTATTGGCAATCGAAAAGTTTTTATTCGCATCGGATAATTACTAGCCATCAATTTTCCCGCATTAGAATTCAAGCTTTTTGAAACAACCACGGGACAGATCTTAAACCGAGCAACCGGAAGAAATAGCATGAAGCTGAGCGTACATACTTCGTCTATTTCTTCAGAAATTCAATGGATTGATAGGATGTTTGGGTTTTATGGCGCAAGGTCCAAACGCGGACAAGCTGTGCTAAGCGATCAGAAATTCAACGAGTAAAGCACCACTTACACTGCACATAATGTGTTTAGCAACTCTGCTTTGTCTACATAAATAAAATTTCGAGCAAATCAAATAAATTCGATTAAAAAAAAATAATCATGATTTTTTTTCACATTCTGTATGTGGAGACAATTTTAAAAATGACCAAATTTGACTTCAAAATCTACGTGAAGACGAGTGAAAAGGTTTTATGCTTTGCTTTTACTGTTGTTGATTAACAATAGTATCAATTTTAAAGGAAAGTAAGAAACATTAAAAATAAAATAGATTCACAAGTCGACTCTTGCGCAATGTTAAGTTAGAAAATAAAATATTAAATGTTGAAGAGTAAAGAGTTCAAATAGAGATTTTGAAAATCGTTAATAATTTTCCCCCTCCTTATCATTAAAAACAAAATACGTTTTATTCAAACACTCATATATGTGAGAAACTACATACTCTAGTATACTTTTCTAGTTATTATTTTATATACTAGGGGGCTCCTCCCCTTGCTCGCCAACCATATTTGCATGGGTTACCAAAGAGAGAGAGAGAGAAAGAGAGAGAGAGAGTATTTTTACATCTTAATGATTGCCAAGTTTGAGCAAACAAAAATGTGATCAAGTTAACCAATCAAAGAAATCTCCAAGTGATGTATAATTTCATATTGAATTTATGACATTCATTTCAGAGTCAGAAGCGTTCAATTTCTGAACAAAATCAAATTCAGAATCGTGTCTGTTATAAGTAGACATTAAAAAAAACCTACTAATTAATGCATACAATTTTTAAATTAACAATTATAATACAGTTAATAAATTATTATTGATTAAATTATCATTGTTAAATTATTATTAATAAATTGATAATATTAAATTATTATAATTAATTTTTGTGATTAAATTATTATAATTACATTAATAATACTAAATTGTTATTATTAAATTATAATTACATTATTAATACTTAATTGTTATTATTAAATTATTATAAATACAATATTATTACTAAATTGTTATTATTAAATTATTATAATTACATTATTAATGCTAAATTGTTATTATTAAATTATTATTAATAATATACTTAATAATATTATTGTTTGTTAAACAAATTAATATTGGGTATAGTTTTACAATTATTACTATTATTATTATTCATATTAATATTCATTTGTCAAATAAAGTATTAATAATAATAATATTATTATTATTATTAAATTACGTGCTAAACTTTGATCTAAATATTTCTTAGACAATTTTATAGTATTTTTCTAGTTCCATCAATCAAGAAAGCACATTGCTTTACACTTATAGCAGTCATTTTCGACACTTCTCTACATTAAATAGTGGTTTCGTCTCAAATTGAGATATTATAGAATAGAGATGTAAATAATTTGAAAAATTATGTATTGATTTTTAATTCTAGGATAACTCTTCTCAAACATGTTTCGTCTGAAATAGAAGTTTTGTCGAGGAAATTAATATTAACTAACCTATTTAGCTTCGGCAACCAATGAAAATTCATGGAAACGTCAGTTACAGAAATCAAGCCCTGTCATTTTTTACGTTCCCAAAAAACGACGCTCCGAAAACGTAGATCGTAACAACTCTCGGAACAAGTTGTTAGACTGTAGCCAGCAGTAAACAACTATTACTACTTCTGAAATGAAATAGGGGTCTGGAGGTAATATCTATATTTCAAAAGAAGACGTCAACATGTGCTGACCGTAAAAAAGTTTCAAAGCCGCGAAAATATCTCTAATGAACTGTAGAGCCATCACGGGGATCGTTCAAGCAAATGGGGAAGGCGATTGTATACATAATCGACCCGCAGGGACTCCCCACATATTGAGGTTTCGGGAAGAATCTTCTTTTTTATGATGTATGGGAGATACAGGCAAGCCTGCATTTAGAAAATTTCTGGAGAGCTCAATTTTCTCTCTCCAATTCCCTATTTTCAATAGAGTGGTTAGAATATCAAATGAACATTACGTTTAAGGATTATTTCGACTGTTTTTCAGTAGAGTATTGTAACATTTACAACTGAGAATGCCGTGATTGATTTTGGTCTACAGTGGACTATGTGGAAATAAGAAGTGCGGTTAAAAGACAAAATCCTTAGTCGAACTGGTATTAAAAATCTTAAAACTTCAAAATATGACTAATGACGAGGAAAAACATGTGAAAAAAATGTCAATATCTATTTCAGTGAAGCAAAACGTACACCATCATTAGGACGATAGAAGAAGTTTTGCTCCATTCAAATAGCCATCGATGCTTTTTTTTTTTCACATTTTTTGAACCTTTATTAATCCAAATTATTAACCGAGCTTTTAATCTTCATTAGTATTAATATATTTTGCTTTTAAAAGGGGGTTGCTTGATTTTCCCCCGCAGCTGTATATCTGTCAGCCAAGGAATCTCTCTTACAATAATAGAAATGACAGCATGTGGTTTTTGCCCGCTTGTTAAGGGGGTCTTGGAGAAAAACAAACTTAATTCTTTGCAGGTTCTTCGTTGGTGAATACAGATTTATTGTCAGATATACAGAATGTTTTAACACCGATATGCGCTTTAACACGGATATACGCTTTAACCCTGATAAACAGTTAGTAACTTGTTATCAGTTTACGTAGACAATGCTTGGGGTCCCTAAGTGGACGTGTGTTAGTTCCTAGGAATGAAGAGTGATGGCCCCCACCACTCGGACCGCGGCTCTTTCTGGAGTTGCAAGGGGACTGCATAACTCCACAGATCATGGGTCTATCCGTGTAGGAGGAATATGTCAGTCTCTAACGTGGCGAAGCCGCTCTAGCCAGCAGGCTATCGGTTTGGGTCGTAGGAACTGGCACAGGGCGATGCCGCTGTTCCTGCGATCAAGTAGCGACAGGAACCTCCTTAGGTGCCACACGGAAACTAGCGGTGTCGGGACCACTCCCCGGCTGCCCTAGGCCAATACCTGTACGCTAACGAAAGAAGGCTATCTGGCGGACGGCAAGGGTCTGCAAGACTCCATAGATGATGGTATCGGTTGCCCACGGTACCGGATAAACAGGGATGTTGGGGCAGCCTGCTGTTCCGCCGGGCTACTCAGGAACACCGATAGGTTCCTAGGAGATTCCTGGGTGTGCGTCTCTGATCACCCCTCGGCACGAATCTATGAAGAAAACTTTCCGGCTCAAAACGAACCTAAGGTTGACTGATATCAATGAGCTGGACCACATATCTTCAGCGCACACATTCCAGGGTCGACCACGTCCACTCCCTATCGTGTTCATCCTGGGCAGATAAGGGTTTTTCGGACGGCGTGTCACTAGGCCCACTTCTAATATTTCTCATTAGAGGCTTTCCCTAGCTTCGGCTAATCCGCTGTGGGTTTTCAATAACTCGGTACGGAGGGGTCTGCTTCCATTCGAAGGAAGGAAGGATATACGCTTTAACACAGATACACGATTTAACACAGATATACGATTAAACATAGATTATACGGTCACCGAGATATGGTTCTTTGGACAGTTTTCTATTAAAGAATCATATCTCTTTGACTATGTTGAAACATGAAAATTAGTATCATCACTTCTTTAGGTAACAAAAAATTTTAATTTTTAGATCATTATTAAACATCAAAGCTCATGAAAAACCTTACTATTTTATGAATAATTATTTACGAACGAAAATATGGGATTTACTACTGGTGCAGTCATGCAAACTATCACCGTTCGTATGGCGATCGAAACGATGCCATCTCGAACCAATGTTGACAACAATTTCATCTCGTCAATTGAAAACCTGTTTTTGACTAACAATAATTATATTAATTTTACTTCGTAAAAAAATGCAAAAAATGCACATTAGCTCATGGGTATTATTTGGATTCAAATTGTAGAGAAATGTGAATGAATATCTCTTCTCATCCATCAAAACATCCTGAAATGCTCGCTTGGTGGTAGATCAAGTCGTTAAGAGACATCAGGCGCAAGTAATTTACTGGGCCTCTTGTTCGTAATTATTATCAGAGTTTTAGTGATACAAACAGAGTGGTGTAGATAAGAGAGTACTACAAGAGTGGAAGACTCGAGTGCCAATACATACGAGCGGTATATCAAAAATATTTATTGAAATATTTTGTAGTCAGCTCGACAAAAATATATAGTTAAACATTTTGTAGTTTTGCTGGACAAAAATATTTCATAATTTTCAACACAGTTTTGTCCTTGTCACAGGAATATATTCCAATGCTGTGCGTGTAAAGCGAAGCTTTCATGCCCTTTGGATACAACTTTAAAAAGTTAATCCTTCCTTTCATGCATACCTCCCTGAATATCTATTTCTTTACATATAACCCCCTGTGTTCGCAATGCTATTAAAATGCAGACAAGTTCATTAAGTAGATCGTCGTGAACACGGGGCTGGTGCATGTTAAATCTGCCGAAGCTTCAAATGTCCTCAATGCGTGGTGTGAAGTTTGCAGAGTAGAGACAGCTCAGGTGTTGACGGTGGTTTAAAATCACGCGGTGTCTCTCTTGGGTGTGTCCCGGGTGTCTTGAGTGATCGATCCCGGACCGTCGGATATAGCCGATTATATTGCTCCAGTGCGATATTAATTACCGTTACCGATAAATAGAAGAAAACCAAGCATTCTAATGGGTCTTGTTTTTAGATACATTGTCCTAGTCACAAATACATAGAAATGTATTGTGATTATCACCAAGTGGTAAAATTCAATTGATAAATAGTCAGATTAAAAAAAAAATTTCATGAAGTAATTTTTTTAAATTTCACACTTATTCTTCCAAAATTTCACAACTTTGATGCGTTTAGCAAATTTTTAACAGGTCATAGAAAAAATGAAAAAGATTCAATCCACTTAATTTTTTAACGTGTCGTTTTGATAACAAAATCAGAAAAAGTTTATAATATGGATCTCAAGGAACTGTTACGCAATTGTAGTCCTCCTATAAATTCACATAGGTGTGCGCCTAGTGAGTAATCTCTTGTATATATTTTTCTATTTTTTATATATTTTTCTATTTTCTATTCTATGTATATAAATGATTTACTTTATAATCCAAGGCATTCCCAATTTTGACCAACTACTCTATATTGTTATGTGTAATTTCATTATGTCTTATATCCAGATATGGGGAGTAAAGCCCCTACGGGGCTAGGTTCCCGAGCTCAATCCTTAGATTGCCTAGTGAGTAATCCGTCACTGCTCATAGTTTAATAAATTTTACCTTCAAGGCGATAGTGATAATCCCTGACCTACACTTAGCAACGGAGCATTGTAGACACGACCCCAGTTCTGTCCTCACCTTTGACCTACCTGACCAACACCGTAATTTTCTCGCGCAGCCCATCAAACATTAGGAACGGTTGCGATGCCAGATAGTCGCCTGAACCACCCCTGCCCCATCCGTACCCCCTTGCCCTGTGCCGTCTGTGGCAATACAGGTCTTGGGGCACTTTTCTGCAATCATGGCAGAAGAGAGGTACCTGGGCGGGACTGAGTTCGAAAATTGAGACGTCAGAGGATCTGACAGATAGTTAGGGGCCGGGTACTGTTGCAGAGGGGGTTCCACACCGGTTTTTATTTTATTTTACCTACCCTCTTTTCAAATCTCGGAAAGGTCTAGCGCTATTGGTTGGGTGTTCCTAACTTTTCTCGAAATTGCGATAGATGGATATCAGGGGAGTTTCTCAACGCGAAGATTTCCTTTGTGCTATCTTGGAAGTTATTAAGATATTATTTTGATTTTTTTTTTTGCTCTTCGTGTTTTTCATTTGGTGGTAGCCGGAGGCCGAGAAAAAACGCAAGTGTAATTTTGATGAGAGTAGAATGGCTGTCAGAATGATAACTTAATGTCGCTTTGAAGTAATTGACTTCTACCTCTCCTCTAGCTTTGTGCATAATTACGTACGGATTCGGTGCAATTGACTGGTCGAAGTCATTGGTGCTTTGAATGACAACGAATTGTATTGATTACTCTGAAACGCATAATTCGAGCACAGAATTTCTGTTAGAATTGAGAAAAATCAGCAACCAATATTTGATTATATTCATTAATTTTCAAGGTATCGTAGCTAACATAATGATGAGAATTACTTCAACTACGCCTACTTAGTGTTTAATTCAGTATAATCATAGCTTTCTTAGTGATGGTCTTGATATTCATTTTTATAAGAACAAGGGAGCGATAAAAATTTGGTTCAAATATGGATCGTTAGTGAAAAGGAATTATAATTCATTCTGTGATATTAGGAAAAAATTTAATTTCGAGTAATACCATCTGCACAAAGAGCAAAATATTGTTAAATACAAACAAATACAGAGAAGGAGATGGTATGAGCATATTATTTGAATGTTCGATGAATTGAGTACAAAAAGGTTCTGGCCAGGCCCATTGGAGTTAGTCCTAGAGGAAGACCAAAGCTCAGATGGATTGGCTGTGTAGACAAGGACTTCGCTTTTGCAAAATTAAGAACTGGAGAAGTATTCCCAACAACAGGTCAAAGTGGTGCACAATCAGTGAGAAGATCTAGGCCCATAATGGTCTATCGAGCAAATGAAGATTTTTGGATTGGACTTGTTATGAAAGTTCGTGAAAAAGGGGGCTTCTTGAAACGAGTGTCAGCTGTATTAAAATATCAAAAAACACTGAAATCTTTATTGCTTTTAGAAAGGTCTGCTGCATTTCATACGACGGATTTTTCAAAAAGACTGTTTCAATGATTAGTTGGAACTATGTTACGGTAAATTCGTTTAATAAACGACTTTGTAAAGATCAAGATTAATAACATCGTGAATTAAGCATACGGTACGTTTATACGCCAGAACTTTCTAAATGCTAAATGATTTCTTTATCATCAATCTTCATGGAATCTTCAATCTTCATTTTCAAAATTAGCTGGAAAAGGGAACACAGCAAAAGTATCTTTTCGTTTATTCGCTTGAAATATATGCATTCTTTAAAACAAGATAAACAAATACTAGCACCGGACGAACAAAATCATGAGACAGACCAAAGTGCTATTCTTATCCTCCAAGATTGTATACGAAACATTTATTATAGATATTTATTTAAAAAATAAATACTATACTTATTACGCTGAGTCACAAAACATGAAAAGTTTCGTCGTTCCTTATCAGGAAAGACAGAAAAATTTGTTTTGAGAAAGTTTTTTTATATGTTGTTTAATACAGATGATTTCATTAATTTCAGATGAGGTAAAAAATTTTCTTGTACTTTTTAATTTAATTAGTAGGAATATTGTCGTGTAGATTTGCAAAAGGCAAGCGAGGACAAAGATTGCTGATCTCAACTCGAGACTTTATTATTCACTTGAACTGAGTGATACATCTCCTTTTATACCTTTTCCGAAAAATGAATCGAACATTCGAGAATTCGAAAGTTCTAGAAATTAACATAAGTATATTACTGAAGAAGTGAGAAACAAACAGAAAGGGAACTTTAAAATGAAATCTACTTTTAGGCCACTTGCCTCTAGTGGGATTGGAACTCCGTACCTTCCAATTTGCAGTAAGGTGCAATACCGACTGAGCCACGATTTTCAGACGAAGTGAATAAGTTTCGCTACAATATACTAAAATTTGTAAAATGTCGTCGTATTATAAGAATTGTAATACAATAAAATTCTCCATGAAAGTTTTAGAGACGTTTATAAACCTCCTAAACAGCTAGTAAAAGAATATTCTAAGAAAATATTACAAAGGGATAAGTATTTTTCCTCATTAAAAATTATAACGAAACTTCCTCATTCATTTTACAGCTAAATGATTACATAAACAGATTGGCGTGTAAAGTGTAGAAAAATGAATTAAATGTCGCACTATAACAGAGTTAGTCGCAAAAAATTCTTAATCTATCTAACAAGTTAGATCATAACTTGGACTAGTCTCAAAATTAGCGAAAACAATACTGCAAGTTTTACTTCTACTGTCGACTAATATCTGGATAAAAACACACCATTGCAACTTAATTAAAAAAAAAAAAAACTGTAAATATTTTAACTCCATCGCAGTATACCAAATAATGTTGCTGTATCTGAATCTATTTTATTTCATCTTTCCCTCACTAAGCAAAAATATTTCACAAATATCCGCAGTAGAACATTCTTAGGTTACCAGCTTTATTCAAAATCAGTTCCGATATCAATAAGACTATAAATAACTATATTTATAAACGAAATTTCACAACTGCTATAAAAGTCAACATTAAATGGATCGGTTATTTTCAACCATTATCGTCGATCGAATACATTCCCGTCTCATGTTCTCACGAAAGAATAGCCATAACGTACAGGTAACCCAAAGCTAACAAAACTACGCACCATAGCCAGAACCGAACGCCGCATAGCACCATTATTCAAGCAAGGCAATTTTACAATGTCCATGATGTATTGTGACCACATTCAGATAAAAATCTTCCATTTAAGGTAGAATGACCCCCGAGACCCTTTCACTTCCTATGCCTAGAAACGGTCTCCAAAATCACCCATCCTTTCAAAAGTTCCAAAATCGGATCAGGTCAAAGGAGAGGGGAAACATGCGGTTCGAAAGGTCCGACAGGCATTTTTTTCTCAAACACA
Source organism: Metellina segmentata (assembly GCA_947359465.1). Taxonomy (NCBI): domain Eukaryota; kingdom Metazoa; phylum Arthropoda; class Arachnida; order Araneae; family Tetragnathidae; genus Metellina; species Metellina segmentata. The sequence continues at coordinate 36,896,321 of OX375882.1, forward strand.
AAGAAAATCGGCTTTTCACCTTGTTGTTCGAATGCATATCCACCCCGAATAAGACATCTGTTACTTTCTGTTACCTGAATGAAAGGACAAGGTCTTTGTTGGGAGACCCTTCATTATGCATCACTGTCCAAGATTTGGACACGATAGGTGTGCAGATTTACTGTTGGGGCCTGTTTCGGACAGGCTCCTAGTTTAAATGGGTGACGATAAAGAACGATTCCAGACAGAATGGCTTTTCGGCATTTAGACGTTAGTTTTGGAGCTTGTCGAAGGTGACAGTCCGCGTGATACTCAATGTCAATGGGTTTTTCGGTGGGATGGCAGATTTATTGTCCTTTCGTCCATTTCCATTCGCTACGGTTTTGGGAATTGCGAAGAGCTAACAATGCGTTTCTTGCGTTCGTGGGAAACGCGAGGATATTTTTCGGGATTCGGAGAAAAGATTGGATAGTCCAGGGCTGACTCTCAGAAATGAACTGCTGAAGTGCAAACCTCAGCAAACCACCTCTATTAAAAACAACTGATTTTGTAAAAGAACGCCATTCATCAAACACTTATTCAGAAAATAATTTGATGGTCGTCTTCTTTCACCCTGATTCCTAAGTATCGTCATATTCAATGAGTCTTACGTTTGATGATGTTTTCGACTGTTTCAAAGTATTAACGAATTTATACGTATATTTTGGCTATTTGGCGAAAAATTGAGCTGATATTGCTAGCTTCAGCCTTCTTTGATTACATTTTAAGTCCAAAATCTTTTCGAGCTCAGCGAGTTCATCCCAGAAAATATCCATGCCTTAAAGTGCTTTTTGAATGCACTAATGTAAATTATCAATAACATATGCTGATCCAAAATATCTTTTATTGGTATCGTAAGATGATTTAACGAAAAGTTAACAATGTGAACTCAACAATATCGAAAAACGTTTTGCTGGGCTTTTTTATTTAAAGCTGGAAGCATGCAGTATCTTCTTTTGGTTGTTCTCGTTTTCTCTTATCTATATGTGAAAGCACACGACCAGGAATGGCTCTGAATTAAACTGCTGGACGTCTATTTGATGCACTCATGATACTAATAGATCTGTTTAATTTCTTTTCATCGTAGATTATAAATATTTGTCTATAAAATTGAATTTCTATTTTTATTGGTGGATAAATAAACTATAAATTCCCACTGAAATATACTTATCACTGTGACCAGTAAATATTAGTGATATATAAACTAAACTAAAACATTAACTGTGTTTGGAAAAAAAATTTACTCTGCTTTTGTAATGAAGTTTTGTACTGTTTTCAGACTATTGAATTTAAACTCCAGTTACTATCGACTCCGGTTACACCGAACTAACTATTAATATCAAGTAACTGGAGTAATATGCTTGACAGTATGAATAAATAAACAACATTTGTACAATTATTCAAGTGTACACACCAGTTTTAGATTGTTAAGCATCTCAATAAATGGAAACACAGACGGTAAACAGAAACTGAATCTGCGCTGTTGACGCCAATTGTCAAAGTGATTTGTTTACGTTACCACCTGTTCCCTAATGTAACTAATAGACTTGTTTTCAGAAGCGAATTAATTGCAATCGATATAGGACTTCAGGCTATCCTAAGTGAATTCAAGTTTGGAGCTCTCTGGATCTTGCTTGAGTGACAGCCGCAGCTCGATTCAACACCTTAGTAATTGGACCTTCATAGGGGACAAAGTAAGCATCTCTATCCTGCAAAAGTTGATGCTCATATCACTGCTTCATGACATCCAGTGGATTCCATCTCACGTGGATCTTTTCGGTAATGAAGTAGCTGACAACCTTGCAAAGAAGGGCTGCAGTCCTCCAATCCCCTCCTCTTCTGAACTCACCTATTTAAAACTTTTTTCTCGGAAAAAATCCCAATACAAAGAGGAATGGTTGGTACCTTCACTCCCACCATTGGTATATGGGTGGTAAGCCGGGGTTGTTTCTAGCCCTTTCGTGCGATAGACAGTCCCAGACCTGTCTCTCACGTCTTGGCAGCGGTTACTTGAAATGTCTTTCATTTTTTAAGGGCAAGAAACTCTACGCTACATGCTCAAAGTTAAACGCACACCAGGCTTCTGCTGCGCACATCCTGGATTACATGGACCTCTCTAGGGAGGATATATACTCATCTCCTCTTCTTGTGATCGACTATCTCTGTGTCAACGGATTCTTGGACCTGTTCTGACTTCGTCAGACCATTTTGAAGGATAAGAAACATCAACAACAACAACTAATAGACTATTTCAAAACCACGTGACTAGATTGCCAACTCGTAAGAGCCAGAAATCTAGACGTGAAATGTACGTAGAATGAACCTTCCTCTAGAGAGGAGTTTCAAAAAGTGCGACCAAAATGTCGATTAGTTGTCAAGAGACTGAAAAATAGACTTGTTTGGCCGATTTGAATAAATTATGAGTTTAATGGATGGGTGTCTTCTCCCGTCCCGTGAATCAATCAGAAGACGAATCTTTTCGTTTCCACACCGGCGAAAAGAATTGTCTAATATTCATGTTAGTACTAGCTTTGGTCACGTGATGGTGGGCACAAACAAAGGTTACCATTGCTCACTTTTTTTTAATATTTACTCTATGACTATACTTGGGCTTAAATCTTCCAGTAGAGAGATGGAGCTCTGAATATTTTCCAAGATTTGATCAACGTTTTTATCCATCTGTTTCCTTTTCCAACTTCCTAGTTTAGAAGCGCTAATGGGACCAAAAAAGGTCGACGAAACGTGCTGACAGGAAAACGTCATCTTCAAGGGGAAAATGTCTTTCGGCCAGGACCGTGGGCTCCTGTAACCACAGAACTCCGCCGCTATTCTTGGAGACTTTTCCGAGAAACTGTCACCAACAATGAAGCCCCTGAACCTGCCTTTTCCCCAGTCCCCCCCCCAAAGCCCATTCATTGCATCTTCAAAAGGGAGGCCTATACACCTTATTCGTCCACCCACTCACCCCGGCCCGCATGTGCCTGTAGTTAGGCATCTTTGTGAACAAGAGCTCCATTGACGATTATTCCCCAATCCTCAGCTGCTCCCACTTCAACGCTATGCCTCATTTTTTTTCTATTTTTTCCTCTTCAAAAGCGTCTCTTTTCGCAAAGTGTAGAAAGGATGGCATTCAGTGGCGGAAGACCAAAAAGTTTTTGTGTTGCAGCAAAGCACATTTTTGCACCCCTGCCGCCTCTTTTTGGCTCTAATAAGCCGCTTATCGGTGATTTTCGACCTTATTTGAGATGTTTATTCAAGGCTTTGGGAATGGTAACGCGGTGCTATTTTGCAAAGGCAAGCATCATCCACAAAAATTTGGATTCGAGAAATATGTTTCATTCGCTTTATGTCTTGTCTGCGGCTTGTAAGTCTTTGCAAGAAATTGACTTATTCAGTAGATTAGCCACAATTTTATTTTGGAGGTGTCCCAAATTTAAAATTACGAACTTTTAAGTCAAAGGAGGATCTGTCCTTAGAACATTTTTCAAGGCATCGGTTCGCTTAAGATCGTATACTTATAACTTTTAAGATTTTAACTGGGCCACCAAATTTAGAGTAGGGAAAATACTAGAAACAAGTGCACATCGAAGTTCATTCGAATGTTGAAATGGATTTACAAGGGTCTCGAAGCAAATATACTGGCAATGAATAACTAAGCAGTATTTGAATCTGATTTGATATTGAAAAACATATATATGAGTTTGTTTTGCAATAAAACAGTGATTGCTGGGGAAAATATCACAAAATAAATCGATATGTTGGTAGAAAGAGGGCCAACGTCCATTTTGCAACGACCAAGTAACAGCTGATTTAGTAATTTTAATTTTCAATACAGCGTACAAAAATTATTTCCAGTGTTCTAATCCTTTCAGAATGTATTAACAGGAGGACATTGGTCCTTTTGCTATTATAACTTTCATTACCTGAAGTGATTGGTGGACATAACTCAATCAGTGAATTCGGACATTGGTCTTTTTTTGCTGCCAAAGTACAGACAGTTAATTCGTAAATGAATCCGCTTGTGTGTAAAGCCAAAATGGTTAATTGGTTTTGGGTTTCACGGCGCGTGGGTCATATTTGCTCAAGCAGAACCAAACACAAGACAACAACAAAATGAGAACATACACACACAAGGAAAGTTTTATTAACACATAAGAGAGAATTAAGGACGAATCAAACCTAACAAGAATCTAACCTGTGTCACCTACAACTCGCAGTTTGCTAGTAGGGATGCGACATCGATGTCGATGTTTTTAACATCGATGTATTGTAGTCGATGTTTTTATAACATCGATGTTTATACTTATCGATGTTTTTACGTTGTCGATGTTTTATTTTTAAATGAAAAAGTACAGTTATAAAAATTTTAAAAATAATCAAGTAGCATAATTTTTATAATCAGCAAATTGAACATACTTTTAGACCAAAGTGGCCAAGGGTGAAGGGTCTGAAAAGAAGAGATGCGACATCGATGTCGATGTTTTCAAAACATTGATGTTTTAAAAAAAACATCGATGTATTGGATCCGATGTCGCATCACTAGTTGTTAACCACTTTTAAGAAATGGGGATAAAAGTTTAAATACACTGAATTTTAAAAACATCGATAGTTTTGTGGCGATTTTACTATCAACATCGATGTTTTAATTTTGAACATAGATGTTTTGCTGTCTATGTTGCATCAATAGTTGCTAAACCAGTTTCAAGAAATGGGGATAAAAGTTTAAATACACTGAATTTTAAAAACATCGATGGTTTGGGGGCGATGTATTATCAACATCGATCTTTTAATTTTGAACATCGAAGTTTCAAAACATCGATGTTTTATTGTCGGTGTAGCATCCCTAGTTGCTAAACCAGTTTTAAGAAATGGGGGTAAAAAGTTTAAATGCACTGAATTTTAAAAACATCGATGTTTTTGGGGCGATAAGATTATAAGATTAATAAGATAAATAAGTTTATATAATGGTGTCTTTTCTTCAAGTAAAATAATACTTACAAAACCATTCTTGTACTTAAAATCAACCAATATTTGTCACTTTTTTCATATTTACAGAAATGATTTTAAAATTTCCAATCCCTGTATTAAAAATAGATGTATTATCAACATCGATCTTTTAATTTTGAACATCGATGTTTTACTGTCGATGTAGCATCCCTAGTTGCTAAACCAGTTTTAAGAAATGGGGGTAAAAATTTTAAATGCACTGAATTTTAAAAACATCGATGTTTTTGGGGCGATGTATTATCAACATCGATATTTTAATTATGAACATCGATGTTTTTGGGGCGATGTATTATCAACATCGATATTTTAATTATGAACATCGATGTTTTGTTGTCGATGGCGCATCACTAGTAGCTAGCACAGCGTGCGAACTCATTGAGCCATGATGACCGCAACGGCAAAATGGAAAGTAATATCAAAATATTTTCATACATGAATGAAAGAAGTACGTACTATATCCAATGGAGGTTGAGCCGCTCCCCTTTAACCCACCACTATAAGAATAAAGTCGTAACCCGAACAAAAGCTACCATACCATCTTTCCTTGCGCAAGAACCACATGGGTTGAGGCTTGATTGAGAGAAATGGAACAATCCACCACCCTCGATTTAACCCTCCTTTAAGAAAGAAAGTTAAGCTGCTTTACGATCCTCTCTGAACTTTGGAGACTAACTTACGGGGCCACTCAACTTTTGACTGCCTCTCAAAAGAACCATCAATTTGATTCGCCTGATTCAGTTGTATGGGATTGGCGATGTCTTTCTTGCCCGGAGTCGTGTAGTTTGTCAGCTAAGGTGGAAAATGAACTCTCCACACACTCGCTGCATGAGTCGAAGCAGGCTCTCATTCAAGTCGTTTTGATTTTTTGCACAAATTCCGGTTTCGGGGGTGACTGTTCCTCTTCCCTGTGTTATCGATGGCTCCTTCTAAGTCTTCCAAATTAGATTTACGAGACTTTGGAACATCCTCCACGAAACCGTGTGTCCTATTTTAACCTTTCGGGTGAGAGGTTAGAATAAGACATGAAAATTCTTCCATCAAACTAAGTTGCTTTCGTAAATAGAGAGCTAGAAATCTAAGGAACGTGTTTTGTTTTTTTCATTTGCAGTTGCAATTCGTGTGGTGACTTAGAATCATAAATAATGATTATCTTCTTCCCTTAAGTACTGCCGTGGAATGTAGTATTCCTAAAAATTGATACACTACTATCGATGTTTCCAAATTAAAAGGTCCTCATTACTTCAAGTTTCGAAAAACTTAATTTCAAACCACCTGCTCATCAGTGAGGAATAATTGACAGTAATTGAAAAAAATATTTTAATTATATTTTATAATAATCGTGTGAGAGGGAATTTTATTATAAACACACACACACACAATTACTTATCTGTGATACAATAATTGATTGACTATTTAAAAAAAGGATTCTTATCATATTTTCATAATTTATAACTGTATTTTCAGTATAAACATAGCTTTAGCGAAGGAAAACATTCTTCTAGTGAAGAACCTATTTATCACCGTTTTAGATGTGTTTGGCGCTAATTTTTAATATGTGACGCGCTGGAATTGTATTTGAATAACATGTCAAATTGGGCTGCAAATTCAGAAAGAGATTTATAAAACGCGACCGTTCTTTCTATTTAGCTTTTATGAAAGCTCCGTCAAACCAATAACTGTCATTTTTTTTTAAATTTTGCACAAAATAGTTATTGTTCTTGGAGTGCTACTGGTAGTTTGAATTGTTCTGTTATTTAAATCCGATTATTTTTTATCAAATCGTACCCGAAAACTAATAATTAGTGAATATTATTTTCTTATTTCTTATGCCCTACCTCTGACCTCTTAGGCCTTCAGCACTACAAGGGTTTAACTCACGGCTATTAGTGAAGAAGCATACCCAGTGGGTAAGCCGTTCTTACTTCTAACAGGGACAGTCATTTTCATCAATGCACTTACAAACTGGGATACCAACCCAAAACCTATTGGGTTGCAGACAAACGCTATGACCAATATATCAGTTGTCATTTTCATGTTCTTCATTACGTCAAAATAAGTAGGGGGGGGGGGAATTGAATTTACGTCACTATAGATCAGAGGTTCCCAACCTGTGGTACCCCCCTGGGGGTACGTAGTGAACCTGTTAGGGGTACGCGAAAATAATATTGATTGTGGCGGAAAACACCAGATAAAAGAGCTTGAATAAGACCACAAATATAGGTTATAGAGTTTCAATTGATGAGAAGTTTGGATATTTCTTCCCGCATGATTAATGGGATGATTCCTTTGCTTAGACGAGTAGTGAATTAAGCCGGTACTTCTGGTATGAAAAAGCGCGCGAAACACTGAGTCATCAGCGATTTAGTCCGTGTTGAATTTGTCGTCGACCCTGTAGCATCGTGTTTCGCTTCTCTTCTATTGATTGTAGCATTCGTGTGTTCCTGTTTTATAACAGCTTTATTTGAAGTTCTTAGTGATTTGAGTGACTTTATATTGAGAGTGTTTTGTGCCTCAAAATGGATAAGTGGTTAAAAACTGGAACTCTTAAGAGAACTGCAGTTAATATTAGTAAATATTATTTTAACTATATTTTTATTACTGTTTTCATCTTTCATATTACAAAAAATTGAGGCGCGCTACTTAAAAATTTAATCTTTCTCATAAATAACAATACAATTGTAATTTTATTTTGATATTTTAAGCGTATCTGACATACAACATGGAGGGGGGCAAAAAATTTTGCACAAGGGCGCTTCTTACCCAAGGCATTGGGTGGGTGTAATGAAGAGAGGGGGTACTCGTAAATGAAAAGTCTAATCAAGGGGAAAAAAAGGTAGAAAAGGGGAGGAAAAAAAAGGTCGATTTTTCACCTAAACATTTATGTGAACCGATGCTCTAGAGCTTTTAAGCTTAAACATTTTACTCTGAGTCGAAAGATTTTTCTAAGATTTGCTCAGGTTTCCACTAGCAGAAAGCCTCAATATTAGAACATACTAATATCTATCTAGCTTGGAATTTCACCAATCACATTGGCCCACGATCCATAAGAGGTATGAACATATTTCTATTAGAACGGAGCTGGCGAATGAAAATTATCATACATAATTAAACGATAATGTACTATGCAGTACAGTGCACATAGGAGTGCTCAAGACCCCGTACATTTCTTTTTTGGGTCAAAAGTACCCTCTTTAAAAAAAAAAATTCTTAACCATGGAATTTTATGAAAAAATTAACATGACTTATAAAAAGTGTCTACTATTTCTTTTTTAGTATCAAAAAACACTATAGCGAAATTATCTTGTTCCTAGTCTTATTCAAAAGTGATTTCAATGGAATTAATTCACAAGCGGGAATCGTTAAGAGTTCGTTAAATCGCATAATGATATATTTAGCTTCCCACAAATAGCTTTCCGATAGTATTTCTCACTGTAAACGTACACTGTGTACCGAAACTGAAACACCCGACCCCAGAGTTTTCAATCGGGATGAAACTTATCATGTATGATGCCCCCCACATGAAGAGATAAAAAAAGTATCACAAAATCAAATCTGGGAACTCTTTATTGTTGTAGAATTACATCAGAGAGATCATGAATCAGAAAGTTGTAAAGCTCTCTGGCGACGGTTCATATCTATATACGGCGTCGAGTCAAATAGTCCTTACGTTATTCTAAGAGAAATTATGCCATGCATTCTGCAGCTGCTGCGGGACATCCCTTTCATTCAGGGGATGGTGGAATTGACGGCCTGGCATATCGCAGATCTCACCGCAGATATCGCAGATGAATGACAGATATGATGGAGCCGTGTGTAGCCAGGTGTTATTGTGATGGTAAATAATCTCTGGGACACACGACATGAATGAAAAAACATATTATGGAATGTTCTGGACTCTCGTCACTGCCGTTAAACTACCCCTTACCACTACTAAAGAAGACCAGGTGCCGTACTTGACAGCTCTCCCCACCAGTACACTGGCGTTGCATCGATATGCCGCGACAGTGAACTGAGAATGGCATGGTATGGCAGTATCATGTGTTGTGACGTACCTTGCTTCTCCTTTGCGGTAGATGATTACGGCAGTCGCATAGGGTGGAGACCCGGTTGTTTCGATTTCTTTTTTACAGTGTAGTTACTTATATTTACTTGAAAAATGATACCACTGCTTATTTTTCGAAAGATACTATTGATTTGTGTACTGGGCTGCCACATCCAAAGTACTTGTGTAGCAAAAATTTAAAAAGCATCAGCAAAAGTCTTCTTAATCCCTATTTTAGTAGCAATTTTAGCTACTCAGACACACAAAATGCGACAATTAAGTATGAAGCAGATGCTGAAGATCTCGTAAAGAAATATAAATTTTAAAATTAGCAACGAAATATTTTCTTTATAAGGTTTTCAAGACAATGTAGCAACCAGTTTCCGATGTCTTTCTTTCATGGTTGTCACTACTCGGTGCCACAATTTCGAAATTAGCGTCCTTTGGAAATTACCTCCTCCATAGAAAAATCCAACAAATATTTTTTACGCCTATTAGCAAAAAATAACAACATTTTCGTTGACCTTAATTGAATTGTTAAAAAAAATCATCAAAATTTTCAAAACGTCGATAAAATTTTGAAAATAGAAACTTTTGAGACGAATTTGCTTAAAAAGATAGTCACTAAAAGAAAAAAATAATAGCAAAAAGTGTGCCCTGTATGTGTGCAATGAGTATACAAAACAATAGCACCCTTTTACCTGAATTTCAATAGTATGAAACCCTTTTCCCTTTTTTTTGTCAGCTCCTTTACCCTCTAAGCTCTCTGTTGTCAAGAAACCAAGCGTTAAGATATTTTACTCGTTTTGATCCATCCCTTCTCATTTAGTCATCCAGCCAATAGATTGGTTATTCGTTTGTATCAGCAACCTAACATATGGTTACAATGCTCAATGGACATTTTATTTGCAGGTTTTTTACTATTTTCAAACTTGTCCACCCTTTTTCTACAATGGGTTTTATGACGAAAAAAGGACCACCCCTAAAAAATAAAACTTACACTGCTATATAGACAACTGTTTCGTAGGTTATTATTTTTGTAATGTGGTTTGAGTTGATCGCAATTCTAACCTCTAGAATTTAGCAGTGGCTTGAATTTGATTGATGCTACTACAAATTTCGATAACGTGAGAACTACATTAAAATACCGTGTCATTCTACTCCAGGGATTAGCTGATGACAAATTCTGGGAGGTGTACTGACAGGACTAATGCCTGAACGAACATAGCATGCGCCACAAGTGCAGCCACAGGAACGCACACAGAGTTGGTTGGTTTGAGTGTTTTGGTGCAAGGTCGATATTTGACCCATGAGTCAAAGGGGGAAGTCGCGACCCCCATGTTTACTAGAGTCAATAAACCCCATGGGAAAATAATAGATCACTAGGGTCCATGAAGCCTGTTCGTGTACACACCTAAAGATGTACCCCGGAGAGGATGCGCACACGGAGAGACGACGACGTTTGGCGATATTGAGTTCAGAGATATTGTGCGGACGATGATAGTAACTGTATCAACCACTTTTTATGTAATTTTAAATCCTGCGTTGTTTCATTTAACTTTCTCGAAATATCTGTGTCCTCGTCGTCCATATACTACTGTATTGCAAGTTGATTTTTGCAGTGGTGGACATGACAACCACTACAGGTTTAACAAAACTATGATTTATTTAGATTAAGCTAACATGGGCATTTATTTTTGTAATACCAGGGAGATACCCGGGTCCCTCGGGAATCCCATCTGAATGTGTTCTTTCCTAATATAGGTATCATACCCCCGACGAGGATGGAAAAAACTCGGTCTATGCAAAAGCCACCCACCATGAGGCCGTTCTTCTTTGGAGGTAAAGGGAAAAAAATCTCCTTTATGGCATCTTGCGTGACATCTTGGGCGAGAGATGAGCCGCGTGCAACTCCGTCGTGTAATTATCTCCTAATGCGGAGCTTCATTGTTCTATGGGCGGATCTCTGGTAATGCGCGCTGATGCTCCATCATGGACGTCCCGAGTATGGGACGGTAGAGTTGGGCACGCGACTGTTTTTCTGTTTCTTTTCCCCCCTTCCATCATGATGCCGAAGACTCCCATCAAGGAGGACTGAATGAAGTGCTCGACGCTGCTGAATGGAATGCCGAGGCAGATTGCCTTGTCGCTTGGTGGGCCTTCTGTTGAAAGAGATTTAAAAACTTGTTTGGGGAAGACATTTCAGTTTGTCTGCTTCAGCAGGGGTTTTCAACCTTTCTCTGGAGGGCTACATTCAGAAATCCGCAACATGGCAGAGGAAGGGCACTCATCGAAATGTTATTGATCTCGTTAAAACAAGCTGAGTTTTTGCTGAATTGATGTAAATGTAAGTTTTGAAAAATCCATAAGATCTGAAAGACCACTTAGGCCCGGTACACTCATCCGGTTTTTCAACATGCGGCGCCGCTGCGGCACCGAAACCCAACTATGTACACATAACCGTGAAATGACGCAAGTACTCATTTCGCGTCATGTGCGACAAATATTCTATCTAAGAAGCCGTGTTTATTTCGCTTACTTGGTTTAAAAAAAAGTATATTTTGAAACAAAATAGACGTTGCTGGATACAACCATTTATTAATTATTATTTATATTCCATTTATTTATGAAAACAAGGTATTTCAGAACAGCGAGCGTGTGCGGCGCCGTGGTGAACTGCGGTACAAATTACACGCAAGTTGGACGTGCGGCGCCGCAGAGGCGCCGGAGGCATGTGTGCACTACTCCATTGAATGTAATGTATCTCAGACCGCACTTGCGTTGCCGCACGGCACGTTGAAAAACCGGATGTGTGCAATGGGCCTTGAATATATTTTCAAAAATGCTCATTCAGAATTGTAGCAATTGCTAGTTGATAAACAAGCGAAGAATCAATCTATTTACTAGACGAGAAACATCTTTTGTCTATTCGACTAGAAATGAGTGACCAACAGGGCTGTAGTGGAGGGTATACGGCGGTATACGTATACCCTCTGGGTTTTCCAGCAAATTCCGTATACCTTCTGCTTTCTTCTTAAAAACTACGTACACTGCTTTACTTTTCCTAGAAAACATTACGTGAAACGCAGATAGCTGTAGAAGTAAAAGAAACATTTCTATTTCAAGATATCACCTTGGTACATAATTCCAAAATCGTACCTATTAATCAAGAGCAATTCATCCAAAGTATTGTCGATAGAATGAAATCCAGACTTTTTTCTGATATTAATGAGAAGAATGTCAACTTGCTTCCATGCTTGATCCAGAAAATATAAATACAGGAAATATTTGCCATGGAGAAATGGAGGTAAAAAGGATCTGTCGACATTTTGGTATAGATGAAATGTGCACTCTTCAGAGTTTTCGAAACCAATGAAAACACCCAAGTTGTTCCAGAAAAATTAATGCCTCTTTTAAGAACAATTGAAATATTACTATGTTCCATGGCCGATTGCGGGTCTAGTTTAATGAATAACATAGTGTAACAGATTTGAGATAATCTTTATTGTTTTCAAACGTTTTCAATCTAATGTTTATAAATGCAAATGGACCACCTATAGAACACTTTCAACCGGAAAAAAAAATTGTAAATTCTTGGTTGGCCAACCATCGCTCTTCAGTAGACAATAGATCAAGAGTATGCGCAACAAAAAGACACAGAGACGGATTTCTCTCGTCAAGTAGCTTGGAAAAATTTTTTATGAAAATAATAGAGGTAAGACTTAAAATTTGTTTTAAAAAAAACCCAAAATTTCATCGTACTTTATATGAATTTAAATATTTTTCACTTAACATTTTTGTAATTATTTTATATCATAGTTAAATATTAATATAGCGATATTTTCATATTTGAATATCACTTGATGCTAGTCTACATATTTTGTTTTGCATAAATACAGTAAACTCCCAATAACTCGAACCTTGTGAACACAAATTTCTATTCAAGTCGAGGTTTCTTCTAAGTTCTACGATTCACACACATTTCCTATAGTATAAAATTAATATAGGTTTTTTCTCTCGATAATTTGAACTTCGATTAATTCGAACATATTCCACGGTCCTTTGAGTTTTGAGTATAACCCATGGGCGCCAGGAAGAGTGGGGAAAAGGGGGGGGGGTAACCCCCTGGCTTATGGATTTCCTATATATATATACATGTATGCGCGTCTGTGTACACGTTTTTTGCCCTCCCCCATGGAAAGTGTAAGTAGTAAGTACATGTTTCGCCTCCTGATGGAAAAAATTCTGTGGGTGCTCTTGGTATACCCTCTGTTTTTTTTACGACTATAGCACTGGTGACCAAGGACATGGTTTTTCTTCATTTTCCCGCCTTAGTCTGCTCCAAGTTTTAAGTCTGGGCGCTTGGAGCACTCATATAAAGTTGCAAGATTGGCAAGATTACGAACCTTGGGATCCTTTTTAATATAACTTAAAATTAAATGTAGTGTGTTGTCTTTAAGGGAAAGAAAGATCGGCGCATGGAGTTGACTTGTATAGTTTCTTTATGTACCATGTGAGGATATGTCACTACTAACTTGAAAATATAATTTATTAACAAATGTAAATACAGATTACGATGCAAAGGTACAATGGTGAATAACCCAAAAGTAGCTTAACTTAACAAAGCATCGAATAGCATTGAAAACTATAGTTGTAACTATAGCCAAGCGTATTCTTTTAGTCGGTGCGTGATCGACGCGGATCAGGGCGAGAATATGCATATCGATATTGCTGAATATTTGCATATCTAAAATCGCCACATTACTCTCCCCGCAGACTAAACACCCAGATCATATCGTAATATTGGTTTAGAGGAATGTCACGATTTAGTCTTCATGAAGTCAGTGGGCGTTGGATTTTTACTTGCAAGTGGGATTTTAGAAGTATCAGTGCAGCTATTTCGGCTTGATCCGATCGATCGCTACCGAAACTCCCCTCCCCCCCTTCTTAATTTTAATACACAATCTTTGTCATTGCTGAAATAACAAAATATGGTCCTTGGTAAGGCGGACTTAAAGTTCGCCTTACGGCATCAGTCCTCAAAGAAACATGAATATTTCTGCAAGTCTGGTGACACAAATAGTTTAGTATTTGCATGCGACAAAGCTGGTATTGGACATAATTGACTCATCCATTGTCGCAGTTGTTGGATCAAAACATCTGGGGATGTTTCACTATCAGTTGGTTGAAATAGTTCACCAGGTAACTGCAACGCCGTGCCACCATAGACTAGTTCTGACGATTCTGCTTGGAGGTCCTCTCTAACAGCAGAACGTAAAGACAGTAAAATAAGATGTAACGACTCGAACCAATGTATCGGGTCTACTGCCCTCAATGCTGCTTTGAGAGTCCGATGCCACCGTTCGACCATACCATTTGCTTGGGGGTGGTATGAGATCATTCGGATCCTTCGTACTCCCAGCAATGCCGTTAACTTCTAAAATAATCGGGAGTTGAAGTTAGTACCTCCATATCTAGTAATAACCTCCGGTGCCCACCAACTTCATAGAGACTGAGCCGGGATGCCGCTCTAAACTTGTAAGTTTGTCCAAAGCTAAGCATAAAATTTACTGATTTCTATCCAATCTCGGCGTCCTTCATTTCGCTCTACGTTACTACACTCACTCGATACGTTTTACATTACAACACCATTTTCCCCAACACTTTTTTTTAGAATTTTTCTGGTTCGCCAAATGATAGTTACATGAGCATGAAGCAATCGACGTTTATTTTATTGCTTAAGATTTCTTGGACTTGAGAAATGATACTAACCAGCGACCCTGGAACTTCGTGCGAAGTTATAGTCAAGGTAGGTAGGCAATTACCGTCGCACTGGAGCAACACAACGGGCTATTTTCGACGGTCCTGGATCAACCTCGAAGGTAAAGGTCCGAGAATAACACATTATTTTGAACCACGGTCAAATAACGAAACAATACCTAAGCTATCCCCCCCCCCCAAAAAAAAAAAATAATAATAATAATAATTCTACACTACGCCAATTTGAGGACATTTGAGGCCACTACAGTTGTAGTCGAGGAGGTTAGCATCCGCGATTCCTCATGAAGAAATGACTTTTAAATACCTGAAACGATAAGAAATATACGAACAAAGTGTGTTATTATTTGAATATGTATATATAGCTTCGTTGGTAAAAATGTCTTTAAAAAATAACCTTATTTTTAGCGAACAAAAATCCCTCTACATTCGAAAGCCCCTCTTGAGATTTAATTCGTAACTTTCAAATCATTTCTCCGTATGCGCCTGAATGCCTGTCCATGCTCAGACAGACCCCACACCCACCTTTGCACTTCGGATCACATTACCCAATTAGATGATGGACCTTGGTGTCAAGTTGAGGTTAACATTAGAAATTAAGAAACTCTCGTTTCAAGAATTTTCTCCAAGTACTTGTACTTGATTCAGAGTTAGTTTTTTATACATCCCCAACCAATAAGTTTAACAAGTGCACTGCACAACTATATGCATATGTATTTGGGTATGTGTTGCTTATCATGTACCATGGTTTTCAATAAAACCTAACACAAAAATTTTCTATAAAGCAGCGCTTATATCTATTGTGAATCTCTACTATCATAAAAGAAAGTGTTTGTTTGTCTGTCTGTTTCTTGCCGCAAAATCCTGACGATTCTATGCCACTTACAGCAATGAGATTTGGCATACAGGTAGTTCGAATTTTTGGGTCGCGGCGAATTTTAAATTCAATCGAGAACATTTATAAATGAATTTATTACTTTTATTCTCTGCGGGTTCTTCAACGCGTTTCTTCCGGAAGAAGAAACACCCGAATCTAGACTTTTCTACCCGCGTGACCTTGCCGTCACCCTTTGAAACCCTACCAAGTTTTTTTCATTGCGGGGAACTCAGAGAAAATTATTTTTTTCGTTTCCGCTTTCATTTTGCGCCGAGGAATGATTTTCCAGCAGAGAATAAAAAAAAAAAGTTTTTACTTTTAGTTACGTAGTTTTTTTTTCTATTTCCTAGACCGTTAAAAATAGAGTAAAAATTTCAACGGATTTGAAATCTGCGGAAAATTTCACTTTAGAGTGATACCTAAAAATATGATTTTCTTTTGATAAATAATTTTTAAATTGAATAGATGTATCTTCAACGGATTTGAAATCTGCGGAAAATTTTACACCAGATTAATACCTTACTCCACGAGCATGGGCAACGCAGTGGCTAATGATACATAAAATCAACTTCAAGTTCATTTCAGAAATCTATTGACCTATTTTCCATTTGGATGTAGTTAACAGTGGAACTAATGCTTGAAACAATAAACCGAAATATCTTCAAATAATAATTTAATAACTACAATAGAACTACAATTATCCAAACTCCAGTTCTCCGGATCATTTTGGCCGACCAACCGGTATAGTGGTTAAGGTGTTAGCCTCTAGATCGGAAGGTTCCTGGTTCGAATCCGGGTCCGGGCATGGATGTTTGTAAACGTATGGTGTAGAGGCGGCTGGTGCACCTTAAATCTGTCGTGGCCGAAAGTCCTCACGTTGGGTTGGCGTGGAAGTTTGGAGAGTGGGGTGCCAGCTCAGGTGTTGCTTCGTCATCTGACCGTGGTTCAAAATTACGAGGTGTTGTCCTCGGATCTATCCCTTAAGGGACTGATCCCGGACCGTCGTCAATAGCCGTTGTGTTGCTCTAGTACGACGTTAACTAAAAATTACCATTACCATTACCGGATCATTTTGAGAAGAAAATGAACTCGGCAAAATCTGCATTTTAAAAGTTTCTTATCGGTGAAAGATAAAAACGAGACGATGAAGTGTCAGTTGACGACACAAGAAACATCAGTGACAATTCCTGGGTGTTCCGAGGGCAGTGCAAAGGACGTAGGCGAGTGGCTGGTGTGTGGTTCTTCGGACCCTGGATCCCGAATTCTCAATGACGATGAACTCATTCAAAGTGTGAGAGAACTCATTGATAACCCGCAAGATGACGACATTGCTACTCAGCCAGACGCGGGACCATCAGCTAGTAAGGCGTTTGAGGGTTAAAATGGATGGAGCCTGAGTGCGACCATTTGCAGCTATTCACCGGACGGAAACGAGTAAAGATGGCGAAACAACTGACTTTGACCGAATATGTTCAAGCAATGATACATTTTAACACAGTATGTTTGTACAAAATGTAACAAAATTGTTTTCATTGTTAAGTTATATTACATACTGAAGCAAAATTCTTTTCTTTTTTCCTCCTAAGAAATAACCTTTTCATCGTGAATTATCCAACTATCTGGATGGGTTCTGGTCCCAATTGATCCGCATAATTGTAGTTCTACTGTATAAACAAAATAAAAAAAATTCACAAGTACGATATAACTTGACGTTTTATTCAGTAATTTCACTTTTCAAGAGTACTCGATAGTTCAAACTTTCAAATTCCAAGTTGAGATGTTCTGTTATCGTAAAGATGCAATGAAGCATGGAACTCTTTACAGTGTTGTGTGTGTGTTTATTATTTTGTACATGGAATGGTTTTAGAGTTTACAAGATTGTGAAGACATGAAATATCAAACCGCTCAAATGATCCATCACCTAAAAATAGATAAACCTCGTGCGTATGTATGTCGGGAGAGGTGAAGAGAAATATGTAGTGCAAAATTATTTTCATAAACATTTCAGAAAAAGTCGTAGTCCGGAGCAAAAGCGATTAAACTTTTTTGAGAAATTTTAAGTCGACATTTTAAAACGGGTTGTTTGACCCTCTTGGTAAATTTAGTGTTACATATCCAGACTCAACTATTTTCATGCGGTTCCACTTCTCAGTTAAAATAATCCACGGCAGTTCATCACTAGTAAGTGTATGGTCAAGTAGATAAGTGTTAGCTTAGAATACTTTCAGGCGCTAAATTCATTTACCAATTTATTGCCCTCCATTTTCCCTGGGTCCAGCATTCTCTACCCACCCTCAATATTTCATTACCTCCACTTTGGTGAACAAATCTCGAAAATCTCCTTATGCTTCACAAAAAAATATCTTCTACCAAGTTTTACGGAAAGTCTACTTCCAGTCTGCTTCAAATCCCTCTCAATCCACACGATAGGTTTTGTACCTGCCATCCGAGTTAACTTCATTAGGGGCTCATTGCCTTTTCCCCTGCAGGCAGCCTCTAACTATTCAAATAGCTTCCCGGCCCCCCTCATGGGGGCACAGCTGCAATCTGCAAAACGCAGCCACTGCCCCCACACACTCAACAAGGCACCTCTCTGACAAGCAAACCCCGCCCTGCAGTCCAATTTATCGACTTCACCTTGCCTCAACTGCAGAAGATAGCTACGAAGGGGCAAGAAACGCCATTATTCCGAAACAGCAGGTTAGAAAAGACCCCATAAATTCCTCCCAAACGCCTCTTTCTATTCTTTCTTGACAAGAGGACTGAATGAAAACCTCTCAAGTCAGCTCTCTATTTCGGAAATTTCGTCGTAAAACATAAAGAGTCAAGGGGGACAGAGCATGCAGTTAGTTTAGGATGGAAGTATTAATGGGTACTAGTTTAGATGGGAAGAGAGAGGGGTGAGAACGGTCCGGTTTAACAGAAGAGAGCGGAAGGTAGCTCGGGAAATGCGGGATGGTTATGTCATCAATGGTACAGCAGATAGGATATGGTCAGCCTGATTTTGGGGCTATAAACACTATAAACAAATAAAGAAAACTGTCCAATGAGTATCCAAAAGGGAAAAAAAAAAAAAAAGAATTATATAGTTGTGCTTGTTATCATTTGAGTACTTATGCTTGTTTCCATGAAAGGCTTATTATTTAACCTTGTATAGTGCGGCTTCTACGAGTTGCAGTCGAGTAACGGAATTTTTATTGATTAGTCAAATTAGGAATTGTATTAATTATTATATTAGTCAAATTAAGGGACTGGTGGTGAGGTAATGTAATTCAATTAACGTCGTACTAGAGACTACGCTTGAAGACGGTCCGGGATCAATCCCTAAGGGAAATATCCGAGGACAACAACACGTAATTTCAAACCACGGTTAGATGACGATAGTGGACTGGTGGTGAGCAAAGAGCTTCCAAAACTGGCGTCTTCAGAGCGGAATCTTCTTGAGTGCGGTGCCGAAAACGAAAGCGATAGCAGTGATGACCAGTTAGTAACGGGGAAAACATCCGCGACGATCGCTATTCGAGTCTGCGTATGGCAGACTTCTCTTAATGTGCTTTCACACTTTTTCAAAAATCGACTGACCCAAAGTCGGCTGCCTTCTCGCACCACACCTCTGACTGTCTACGGCAGTGACTATAGCGGGTCTTCTTGATGTTGGACTCATAATAGGTAGGTATTTCATTAACGTCGCACTGGAGCAACACAACTGGCTATTGGGGACGGTCAGGGATCAATCCTGGAAATGAATGATCCGAGGACAACACAACGTAATTTTGAACCATGGTCAGATGATGAGGCAATATCTGAGTTAGCTGTCACCCCCACTCTTCAAACTTACACACCACGTCAACGTGAGGACATTTGAAGCCACGCGGATTTAACGTGCACCAGCCCCCTGTGCACCGACGGTCTTTGATTGGATACCGGGTTATCGCGGCCCCGGACTACTCGGAGTAAGGATGAGTGTGTGGGAGCTATAAGTTCGTTTCGTAGTGTACTATAAATGTTAAGGTGTAGATGTTGAGTATTAGCGTATTCGCTTTAAAAGAAATTTCTGAAAAATTTTTACGACTTGTTCTTGGGTCAAATGAAAAGCGGTTTTATTATGGAAAGTGGTAAAAATACCTGTCGACCCTAAACACACTCTGCCACAAAGTCTGCGTCGGTCTGTGCCTTTTACCACAAGGATTTTGGAAGAAATGCATTCAAGTTTGTCACATTGGCGCACTTAATAACAAATTAAAAATGCACTTAAGATTTTTACTTATTGTAGACAAGCTGTTTCTCCTGTCTATCACGAGAATTTCCCCGGACACAAAGTCTGTTATAAATGGTCTGGCATTCTTATTCATGAGTATGTAATCTTTTGTGTGAATTAAGCGTCTCGTTAAATATAAACGATGGACAAAATTGTGGAGAAGAAAATCTTTTACCCAGGCATTCAAATGGAGCTCCTTAGTGAGTGCAGGGCCCTATTTGAGGGAATCGGTGGAATTGCGTTAATGCTTCCATGTCTATAGCGATTACAACCATCCGGAATTGGTGTTGGGAACACTTCTCGTAGTGGACAGACAACTCTCAATCACTTTATGCAGGCAACATGCGCCAAAAAAGAATCACCCCTAATCAAAACACACAAGTTCGAACACTCGAGTACATCCACCTTCTGCCGGCAACAAAGCGTTGCTCATTCAATATGCACAAGCCCTGTTCCCATAACGACTGTTGTTACCCAAACTTGACGGAGAGAGTTCTTATGACCAAGATCGAAATTACCGTATTACTATTTCTGTTTTTCTTATCTTGAGTAGACGTTTGTTTTGTATAAAGAACCACTAGTGGGAAATCCTGTGGGCAAAACTGATAATTGTTAGCGAGAAGGAAAACACACGAGTTGGGAAGTCGTGGTGATTAGAATTATAAAGAAATGATTTTTTCTTTCAAAAGACGAAAGCAAAGAAAACGAAGAGCTATAACGAATTATAGGAAAAGTGGACTTCGTTGTTTCGAAGTACAGTGAAATTTCGATTAACCGCCAGGGCCCGTGACGATGACGGTTAATCGAATAGACGGATAACAGCAAAACCCGAAGCAACAACCCACCCCATTCATTGCATATGCACGAATGATAAATGCACGTTTACGAACTGGAATTTCACTACATACATGTATTTTATTTTCAGAAACAAACAATATACAATTTACATTGAGTACAGTTTTCTGCAAATGGTTATATGAACTTCAGCTCTCTGGACCTACATATATATGTATATAAATATATATTATTCTCTAACGTGGCAAGCAAAAAAAGACGTTTTTGTTATCGCGTTTGGGCAACACTGTACAATCGTTGGTTTACCACGAAGCCTCGCGCCTCAATTGAATTTATAGTGTTATCGGATAAAGTTTTATTGAAAAAAAAAGAATATTAGTCGAGCTGTTGCAACTTACAAACAACATGCTTGGTATTCGATTTCCATAACAGCGCTCACATTGGGAGTCAAAATTTGCACACAGTTTTCATTTCAATTCCAAATTGTTCGAGTTCTGATTCTAGAGGTACTGTGTAATTTTTCACAAGAACAGCAAATTTATAGTTGAAAAATATATTTTTGGAATATCATATTTTCTAAACTATGTCTTCATTGATGCAAGGTTCGCGCAGCTTACCAATGAGGATTGCAAAGCAATCATCCGGGGGTTGGCGAGCGTTAGTCGAGCTGAGAGCGGGCCCCTAGTTTCAATTATATAATACTCGGCCGCTCTGGCGCCTTCGCAGTAGAGGATGATTTTCCCGCTGCAATTTGGTTACTATACATAGAGTACAGTATGTGTGTTAGTTCCTATAACTTTTAACAATTAATTATTAAAATTTACTGACGGTTAACAAAAACTGACCGATAAAAGAGTGACGGTTAATCGAAGCCTCACTGTTTTGAAGTTTTAGAAAAAATGACGGATTGGGAGCTCCTCAATCTCACTAAGCGCAATCTGTGAAATCAGAGAGAGCTACTATATCTTTGGAGAGGCGGCAGACGAACTTTACGAGGTCACAGCGGCAGATCCTTCTTTTCCCGCCTTAACTAGAATAAATGTTCTCTGTCAAATTCAGTCATTATTTTTTCACGCGCGGCACATTTTATTTTTCCTCCATTATTTTTTTATGGATACCGAAGTACGGGTCGTAAAGAACTGTTTCTTCGATGCGTTTCCGATGTCTTTTTTATCTTCCCCAAAGTACTGAAATAATAAAGAAAATAAGAACTTCAGAGGGACCGCTCGTTTCTTCCCCCTCCCAGACTTTGATGCATTCCCAAATCTACTTCGGTAGAGATGGGGAAAATGAACTCCTGCTCTTTTTCACCTGATCTTCAAAAACAACAAGAACAGAATGCACTCACTTTTCACAAAAACTGTTATCTGCTGTTTTTTGTTATTAAAAACACTCGATTTGTTTTTCTATTTCGATTATTACGCGACTGAACAAAATTGGAATTTTGAAAAGAAAGTACGTATTCTCATATTTCTCGAATTTTCCTCTGCTATAACTTGCGTCATACGCCTTTCATTAAATTAACGCTAAGTTCCCAAGGCACAGCTGTTCATCTTACAGTTCTCTACTAGGGATGCGACATTTACAGTAAAACATCGATGTTTTGAAACAACGATGTTGATAATACATCGCCCCAAAAACATCGATTTTTTTTTAAATTCAGTGTAATTAAACTTTTTCACCCATTTCTTAAAACTGGTTTAGCAACTAGTGATGCTACATCGACAGCAAAACATCGATGTTTTGAAACTTCGATGTTCAAAATTAAAACATCGATGTTGATAATACATCGCCCCAAAACCATCCATGTTTATAAAATTCAGTGCATTTAAACTTTTTTTTTATCCATTTTTAAAAATTGGTTTAGCACCTAGTGATGCAACATCGACTGCAGAACATCGATGTTTGAAACATCTATGTTCAAAATTAAAACGTCGAATTTTTTTTTTGCATCGCAACCAAACCATCGATGTTTTTAAATTCAGTGTATTTAAACTTTTTCCCCCATTTCTTAAAAACATCGATGTTTTGAAACTTCGATGTTCAAAATTAAAACATCGATGTTGATAATACATCGCCCCAAAACCATCCATGTTTATAAAATTCAGTGCATTTAAACTTTTTTTTTATCCATTTTTAAAAATTGGTTTAGTACCTAGTGATGCAACATCGACAGCAGAACATCGATGTTTGAAACATCTATGTTCAAAATTAAAACATCGATTTTTTTTTTGCATCGCAACCAAACCATCGATGTTTTTAAATTCAGTGTATTTAAACTTTTCCCCCCATTTCTTAAAAACATCGATGTTCTGAAAACATCGACGTCGCATCCCTACTTTTCAGACACTTTACCCTTGGCCACTTTGGTCTAAAAGTATGTTCTTTTTGCTGATTATAAAAATTGTGCTACTTGGTTATTTTTAAAATTTTTATAACGGTATTTTTTTATTTAAAAATAAAACATCGACAACCTAAAAACATCGACAAGTATAAACATCGATGTTACAAAAACATCGACATCGATGTCGCCTCCCTATTCTCTACTCACTCCTTTTTATGTTTTTCATCTGTTCCTCGCTGTGCTATACACATTCTGTTCCCAAACTGTTCCCTGCTCTGTTTTCAGTTCTGTACTGCTTCCTGCTCTCAAACTGTTCCAATACTGCTCCCTGCCCTAAACCTGTTGCAAAACTGCTCCCTGTTCTTCAACTATTCATCCACTACTCCCTGTTTTAGGGATTCATCCCGGACGGTCGTCAATAGTACGTTGAGTTGCTCTAGTACAACGCTAATTAAAATTACCTTACCTGCTCCCTGTTCTTAAACTGTCCTCGCTCTGTTCTCAAGTGCACACAAGCCCTGACGTTTGACGTTTGTGAGATTTTGAAATTTCATAATTTTTAGGTAATGACATGGAGATAAATGTTTAGTTTAAAACAAATTCAATTCAACTTT
Source organism: Metellina segmentata (assembly GCA_947359465.1). Lineage (NCBI taxonomy): Eukaryota > Metazoa > Arthropoda > Arachnida > Araneae > Tetragnathidae > Metellina > Metellina segmentata. The sequence continues at coordinate 36,920,054 of OX375882.1, forward strand.
AAAAAGCATGACTGATCAAGATTTTGCTGTTTAGCTTTGTTTCTAGTCGGTGTTGTCCCTACTCGTTTCTTCGATTTGAAATACATTTAACTTTTTTTTAAAGTGGAATTTTTGAAATTAATCGCAAAATTTCAAACGTGTGGACATATTTAACTGTGAAGGACGGAGATTCAGATCGTGCGTCATACTCTAAATTTTAGAGGAATCGATCTCGCTTAAATCATCTATTACAAATTTAAAGACATGTCAGAAACAACTCGGTACTTTCTAATTTTTAGCAGGCCATGGTCCATTTCCGGCGTATCTAGAAAGTTTCCATCCAATAACAAATGTGCTGTGAGTCTGCGGTAGGGTAGGTGATCCCTCTCACAAGCCCGTGACATTTTGTGAAACCTTCTCTTCTAAACTACTCTCATTGGTGCCAAAGCATTGCCATGGATAGACACTGACATCACAAAATTCTTAAAATGATGGAATTTCTCAGCTCGAACAATTATTACATCTGTGAGAGCTGAGAAGTCGAAAGTTTTCGAAATAACGTAGCTTTACTAACGAAATTATAGAATATCTGTCTTTTATAGTAGTCTTTTTAAACGTTTAGCTCTTAAATTTTTATTTTCTGAATACGTATCCCTTTATATTGTGTATTGTTTCCGTTTATTGTATATGGATTAGCTTTTAATCATTTTATTCTATGTAAATTTTATGATACTTTTCTTACGTCATATTGTATTTTTGTGCTTACATGTTTTGCTCTTCACTCACCTTTTGTTTTTTGTTCACTTTCTTACACCATATCTACACATTCGTTCGAATGGCGAGTAGAATCACGAGTCGTGGGGCAAATGTGTAGTCGATTCACTCGTCATTCGCCTCGTTCCACGCGGCTCGTAGCGCTCGCTCAGTCGTTTTTTGAGACGAATCAAAGGCTTGTAGAGACACCACTCAGCGAGTCTTTGTTCAGTACGCTATGAGCGCGTTTGCAGGGTCTAGATGTCGCCACAACATCGACGCCGTTCATCAGCCTTGAACTGAACACTGGGCGAGAATGGAAACAGTCATTCGCTTTGTGGGAACGAACGTGCGAATGCCACTCGCGAATGTCGGCGAGTGGCGAGGCGAAACACGAGCGCGAATGCGTAAATTAATTAAATGTTTAAGTATAATGGATTGCTCGGCTCTCCCTTATCCACGAATCTCCTCAGTAGGGCGGACTAAATAGCTGAAATTTACAAGTTAGAATAATGATTATACAATGTAATACAACCCTTGAAAGTGTGTAAAACCATAAGGAAATCAATTTTAACCTAAACAGTATGATTCCTTATAAATATTAATCTTAATAAAGCATATTTAATTGATGTAAAGCCCAATATATTTGTAACTAGGAACTGCACAAAGTAGATGTATTTTAAAGACAAATCCACACGATAAGAAAGCTATTTTTATGTTTTATTTAGTGGGAAAATGATTTTAATGTAAAAATGGAATCATGCTTTTATTTTGCAATGTAGTTAGATTAATTAACATTAAATGTCAACTGAGATGCAGTGCGAATTGTGCTACGTCCAACATCTGGTGATAGTAATTTAGCTACAATTTCATTTCTTGAAATTTGTGATGTGTCCTTCACATCTGGGATAAAGAAATATTCACTTTGCTTATTAGAAGAGCTGCTTTGTGTGCAAAAACGATCCAATTCCTACATCTTAATTTACCATTTCACAATAATCAATTTAATGTAATACCAAAAAACCTTAAAATTAAAAAATAGAATTATTTGTAATTAATTTTTTACATAAACAATCTTAAATAATAAATAAATAGCCTAAAATTTAATATTTAACACATGTTTTAACCACTGAAAACTAAATAGGGCTGGCGTGGACATATCCACAGTAACCCCACCATCATGTGTCCACACTAGCCCCAGGGAAGCATTTGTTTATTTAGGTTTAACTCTGTTTAGTTTAAACCATGTAGAGCAAAAGTGAATATCAAAATAGCTAATGAATATATTCATTTATAACATACTGTGGCCTTTTTTTAAAATATTGAATTAAAATAGTCAAATCTTGTAATTGAACAACAAATCAAGAACTTACTTTTCCACCATGAAAACCTAGTTTCACAAATTTCTACTGAACTATCAATTGCGTGATCATGCAACTACACATGAAAGTTTATATCAGTGTTGTTATTCTGAAAAAAATTTCCTAAATTTTAACTTCTAAATTTTCCAAATTAAAAAAAAAAAATTAATTTCTGCTACGTTTATTTGTCTTAAAAGCTACCTTCATATGTTGACAATCTGCTAATATTTCCGCGATAACAGTTGTTAACTGTTAATTTGTAAGAACACTGCTATCGAAATAACAGCCTCATCTCTAGAAACTTCGAAACATAATTACTACCTTGCTGTGAAAGGGATTTTCAATGCAAACCACGGTTACGACGGAATACGAAGATTTTGTTTTCGCTACCCACACGCTCTCGTATGTTTCATATTTGGGTTGCCTTAAAATATAAATTAGCGCTCAATCTTTCTTATGTTGATCAATATATAATACATCAATTCAAAATTCATTTTTTGCAGTTCTTGTTGGCGAATCGTGTTCCAAAAACAAGCTAATCCCACAACCGTTCTTTCAGAACTAATATTATGCAGTAAAAAAAATATCTGTCAGCATTCCCCTCACTTCTTTTTATTCCACAAAAGAAGAGCAGAAAGGCTTCTTGCAGCGGCACCCAGACAACTGATTCCTTTGTTGAATGTTTCAGAAGCCGAACCATTGTTAAGTCGACGTAAATCGTGGGATTAAATACATTCGTAGACAGTTATAGCGTTTAATTTCATTCGATCGCGATATTTTATGGTTCTCGTGAAAAGGCTAGTTTTCGGATTAAGTTCTCTTTCTAATATAGCCAATAAAATTAAGGGCCTTTTTTACATTCGAAAGAAGTACGTCTCTATATAACCGAAGTTATAAGCGCTGTAGGAAAAAAAAATTCTTTGGGACGCAAAAGAGCCTAAAGGAGTTTTCATTTCGATTTTTCTCATAAATCGTTTTAACAACTTCGTAAAAAGTAGTTAAATTTATTCAGCGCCGTTCCTGAATGGTGTGCTGGGCGTGCTCTCGCATATAGATAGTAAATAAGGTTGCCAAAAGACAGGGGTAGTTATGTCTCAATCCTACTATGTAAAAGGCAAACTTGCGACAAAGTAGATCACTTTGTATCCTCTATCATGGTTAAAGTTGAATTAATTGTTAAATACTTCCACGAGAAATCGTTTGCAAACAATAAATAGACAGTAAATCATGTCACAGATGTAAGGAAATAAGTAATGCATGCGATAATATTTATGACGAAATAGAAAACGCGATTACATTCGCATAAATGTGTTTAGAAAGATATTTTGAATCCACGAAATAGTTATAACTTTTAAAACGAATGTTTGAATATATTTTACAGTTAGACTAGAATATAAGAAATGGAAATACTTAATTACAGTGCAGGTTTTTGAATTTCCCTTAATTTTAAATTTTTAACATAGATTCTAACAAATATTTTACGAACAAATTCCAAATTCTGTAAAGTTTTTATTTTCATTTAATATTGTAAGAGTTGGGAAAATTTAAATGATACAATTTTCTTAAGAGAGGCACTGTTTATACGTACCAGTGTTCCTTTAATTCTTCTGGGGCTTAAATAGAGGCAATATGTTGCTCTAAAACATGCCCTTTATAAAGAAAAATTCTTTTGAAAAATCAGTCATTTTTTTCTTAACCACTTTCTTGCAACTTTAAAATATGTCTCGAATAGTAGAATACAGATAGTTTGTTAAGAAACTGTTACAGCAAGTTCCTTTGCTCACTGGGCATACGTTAGCCCAGTGGACAGATTTTCGCAGAACATGAAATAGGTCCCTTGCAAAAAAAGACGAAATATGTATTATTCAAAAACCTTGCACACATCAAGATTTCTCATCGAGCAGTCTTTCAAAATGACTAAAAAGCTTGAATTGAACAATATGTTCTATACAGAAAACATACACGCTCAAAGGAAGGTTTTACCGACACAGAAGTCTTTTTGTGAGGGCTGAAAAACAATGGAGAACAGGGAGTAGCTTTCGGTCAAAAATTTCTTTAAAAAAAAATTGCACATTTTCTGTTTATCTCCAGTGTGAGAGAAAATATAATAGAGGAGAAGCCCTTCCCACACAAACACTGGGGGTACTTAACCCCCTAATGCCCGGTGTACACATTCGGGTTTTCAACGTGCGGCGCCGTTGCGGCATCGAAGCCCAACTATGCACACATAACCGTGAAATGACGCAAGTACTCATTTCGCGCCATTTGCTATAATTATTCTATGGAAGAAAACGTGTTTATTTCGCTTACTTGGTATAAAAATGTATATTTTGTAACAAAATAGACGTTACTGGATACAGCCATTTATTAATTATTATTTATACTCCATTTATATATGAAAACAAGGTACTTCAGAACGGAAAAGCGTTTGTGGCGAGCTGAGGCGCCGTGGGGAACTGCGGTACAAATTGCACGCAAGTTGGACGTGCGTCGCAGCAGCGGCGCCGGAAGCATGTGTGCACTACTCCATTGGATCTAATTTATCTAAGACCGCACTTACGTTGCGGCAGCGGCGCCGCACGTTGAAAAACCGGATATGTGCACCGGGCCTAAGCCTACCCCGTCGCTTTTAAAAGTTTCTGTTATAATGGAAGAGAAGCAGACAAATTCGTTTATGTTATGAAAATATCAGGCAAATTTAGATTTTTCGAACCGTATGATTTATATGTACAGCAAATTGAAATAAATTGTTATTGATATATCATGGAAATTCAATAAGCAAGAGAAAAGCGAAAAATCGGTTTTGATTTGTCCTGTTCTCCGTAATCATTCGATTAATAAAAAGAGGCAATGAACACCATTTACAAAAGTCAATTTTTCATGCATCTTTTCTGATAACATTTTTAAGACCATTTTTTCTTGAATAGCACGCAATGTTGTCAACAATCAAGCTCCATTACAGGGAATCGAACTGCTGTTCGATCCGATCAATACGCGTAATTCCATTCTGCGGTACTTTTTTGGCGCGTACGGGAATTCGGCGACACTTTGACTGAAGAGATAAATGTTGCAACCCAGATGAGTGCAATGTTTGCAGTAACCCGTCCAAAAAGTACAGCAGGTCGTTCTGAACGTCGTGATTCGGTGCGGAAATTCGTGGTGAGCATAGCATTAGAGTTTAATTTATTGTGATAAATTTGTAGATATTGTTTTAATGAAGTGCTCGTTGACGAATTTAAAACTCGCCTCATAGTGTTATTGAATCATTTGCAATATTTCGTTTATTGCTTTTACAAGAACTTATTTATGTAATGTTGTGAACTTTATACTCGTGTATGATGTTCCTAATACTATATCTTTATAAGCCATGAAATCCTCTAGATAGCTTGTTTTAATACCACTTTGCATGTTGTACGTGTTTAATTTTCATTCTTAACCCCCAAATTCTTTACGGCACTGGTTGTGGTTTTGACTCCAAAGATTAGCCAGCTTTGGTGTAATAATTTAATCTATACCTGTTTAATTTAAATATAAAAAAAACTCATCCTTTTCTATTTTGTTAATTTGTGCATTTGACTTTGTAGAACCTCTTGGGTCTTCTATTAATTAGACTTGGACACAATATTCACGTGTTTCGTAGTGTTTTCGGAAAGTAGCAATGTTGAAATAAGACTATGATTTCCATATTAAGACTGGTAAATTTATGTTCTTTAAACTATTATATCAAACTTAAAAACAATGACAACATTTTGTTAATTCGCTTCAATTAAATAACATTAATTAAAAAAATATTTCAGCATTCAAAACCATTAAAAAAGATTTGTGGGTGTTGAGTCGATCCCCACACACTGCCGAACCTAGAGTTTAGTGACTTCCCATTTTTCCCTGAACTATATTCACAAGATTCTGCAACTCTGCATAACACCTGTCTAAATGCTGCACTGGTTTTATGCTTCAATTATTGAATACTTTAGCATATGGTGAATTTATTCATCAACATACATAAATGATAGATTCACTGATAGAAATACAATAAAAAATAGAACCACATTTAAAGCATGTTATTTTCATTATGCAGTTTTTCTGAAAAAGAAAATGCTTCAATTTTTACGACAGATTATTATTAAAAAATGTCGAGTAATGTATATTTTGATAAAAAAATATTTGTATATTCTTAATGCAACTACAGGGTGGTCCCGAATTCATGGTACAAACTTTAATGGTAGGTACAGGACATTGTAACAATGATTTATTGTATAGGAATGTATAGTCGCAAGTGACGCGGTGAGGCGAAAACAGGGGAAATAACGGTCGAAAGGAAAAACAAAGATTTTATTGAAAGCGTTGTTGACAAGTGTCATGTTTACAGTAATTGTTCAAAATTGCGTCCACCAGTATCGATACATGCTTGACAGCGTCGGTGGAGCGATTGGCGTACACGTTCAAAGATGCCTGGTATTTCACGCACACCTGCAGCAGCTACAGATAAGCGAGCGACGAGATCCTCATCTGAGTCAACTGGAGTCTCATAAACAAGATGCTTTAGATGTCCCCATAAAAAGTAATCGAGGCTCGATAAATCGGGAGATCGGGGTGGCCAAGGGACTGGTCCACCACGCCCAATCCATCGAGTACCAAACGTGGCATTCAGGTAATTCCGTACATCAATGCTTACTACCCACGCGGCTCACTGGCGGAAGCTATCTTATTTTTCTGAAAGAAGTGTTACCACAACTGCTGCATGATGTTCCGATCGCCATTCGTAACCGCATGTGGTTTCAGCACGATGGGGCGCCAGCACACTTCAGCATTGATGTACGGAATTACCTGAATGCCACGTTTGGTACTCGATGGATTGGGCGTGGTGGACCAGTCCCTTGGCCACCCCGATCTCCCGATTTATCGAGCCTCGATTACTTTTTATGGGGACATCTAAAGCATCTTGTTTATGAGACTCCAGTTGACTCAGATGAGGATCTCGTCGCTCGCTTATCTGTAGCTGCTGCAGGTGTGCGTGAAATACCAGGCATCTTTGAACGTGTACGCCAATCGCTCCACCGACGCTGTCAAGCATGTATCGATACTGGTGGACGCAATTTTGAACAATTACTGTAAACATGACACTTGTCAACAACGCTTTCAATAAAATCTTTGTTTTTCCTTTCGGCCGTTATTTCCCCTGTTTTCGCCTCACCGCGTCACTTGCGACTATACATTCCTATACAATAAATCATTGTTACAATGTCCTGTACCTACCATTAAAGTTTGTACCATGAATTCGGGACCACCCTGTATGTTAAATGTTTATTTTAATATTTAGATCAAACTACAGTTTTTTGACTACTTTAATTATGGGTTGACTCCAATGGCAGGCAAGCGGTTTCATGTAGATTTACTTTTAGCCAGTGACAATTTTGTGGAAGATTTCAAATTCGGCAAAAAATCCCACTCGACAGCAAATTTTACACTTTTATGAGTCATGGCAAGTAATCAATTTGGGTCCTTCAACAGACTCTTTTGAAAAAATTAAAACTGTACGAAGAAAAAAGTATTTACTAACTTTAAGAAGATATTCAAAAGTAAATGATTTAGGATTCATTTTAAAATTGCTTACTTGAACTAATACACTGAAAACATTCTAGGGCTACTGTAGTTCGGACTCTTGATGGGACATGGTCTGTGCTTATAGTTATGGCTGTAATGAAAAGAGCATGCAAGCTTCAGTGTTTCTCAGAAATCATTTTTGTGGATTTTACTGCCGGCTGTGAAAATACAGGTTCCTCACTCAATACTTTTGACATCAACAAAAGTAGGAGCTGTTCCTATTGCTGTAGTTGCCCATGAAAATCAAACAACCAAAGTTACTTAACTGCATTTTCTCTACTAAAAATATAATTTACTTTGTGCTTTAAAAATAGAGAGGTAAGATACATTTCCTTTTTTTTTTCAATTAGAAACTTGTGTAAAAAATTACTTAAGCAGATGGGTTAAGGCTTAACACCCAAAGTTGATACATATTCAAGGCCAGCAGCATTGAATTAATGGGAATATCTATTTAAAGAAATTATTTGTTACATTACTTGGAGTATTTAATTAAAGTAATGATTAATGATAGTCTTAAAAAACCTCAATATTCTCCTTTTCACAATGTTGGACTGCCTGCAAAGGCTTTGATAAAAACAAAATAAATAACTGCATACAATCTTACCATAGCATGGTGAGTTTCCAATGGGTGGTTTGCGAACTCTTAGGAGTGCAGGGAATTATTTATATTTCTCAATTTTACACAACCTTACCCAAACATGGAAGTTATTACTCGAGTCCCCACCAGATGGAGAATAGCCACATAGCTAACTATAGAATATTAACTACATCTTTTGTGAACATGGCAAAATACATTTAAAGTAATCTATGTAATAGACAATTTTTTAATTCCTTTGTAAAATAATTTATTTCAGGTTAGCAGTTACACTATCATTTAACATTACAAGACCTCTTGTATAAACTATTATAAATGTAAACAAAACCTGTAAAGGGAGACATTCTTATATCTAATTGTTAACATTCATTTGTACAGCTTTCTCAAGAAATGATCATTGTTGTATCATAAATATCAATGAATCCATCTGAAGTTTAGAAAAGATACCTCAATCTAAATGTAAACAAAGACTAGAAACATTTTCTGGTGTGGACATTTAAATGTAGTTTTGATATCAAGATATAACATTACTTTAAACATAATTTCATTTATTATATTGAAGAAGTACTTCAGAGGACTAAGAATTCACTGTCTAAATGTAAACAAAGCCTGAATGTAAACATTCTAAATTTTGAATGAAATCTGTTAAGTGTACAGTTAAGAACTAACACAACTTTTTATTAAAAATGAAATGTAAATATTTCACGACTAAAAAATTATGAATTAGTTAAACAAGTGATTTCTAAGATTCAACCCAGTTTGAAATTTTGTACAAATCTGAAACAGGAAATCTGAATTACTGAAGGGCAAATGGATGACTGGAAATGTATCTTTAAACAATAAAACACACTTGTTATTAAGAAAATGGACACTTATAGTTTTGGAGTTTTTATTTTTACATTTTATGTGTTCAATCATTTATTTTTACTCAATACACTACATTCTTAATTGAAGGGGCAAGTGGATAAAGGTGATACACTTGCCCCTTCAATTGTGCAATTAAATGCAGCATATTTTAGCTTAGGATAGAATAAATGTATTAATATGAAATGGATGTCTAAATATGTATATTATTTTAGTATTTTTCCATAAATCAGAAAACATGCTGATAAAGATGTAGATTGTTTGACCAAAAAATGTATAGTGTTTGATTTTTACACTGATAATTGGATATTATTTATATCTGGTAAAATTGAAATTCATCAATTGTCCCCTTTTAATTTTCAGACGCCATCTCTTTATGACTGATGATTCAAAAACAGGAATAAAAGCCTCAGTAGAAATTTATCCCTCATCTGTGCTACTTCTCTACCATTTCCACGTGGCACAAACAGATTGGAGATGGTTGCATAGCTGCAAGGCTGTTAAAGCCTGTTTTTATGAAAATGTTGAATTATGTTAATATGGAAGAAACACAATTCATTATAAAATGTATGCTATGTGTTAGACTACTGGATATGAGATCATTTATTACTTGTGTAACGTCGTGATAAAAGAAATAAGCCTTTTTTAAAGAATTAAAGTAAAATTTATTTACAATATGGTAGCGACATCACCGTTACAACTACCTCTCATCATATGTTTTACACATAACGGCTGAAACACGCCATTCGAACACTGCACTCAGTCCACACTTCAACGAAGCATCCAATCGACTAAAAAAAGCCGTTACAAAAAAAATATCTTTTCACCAACGTTATACATAAAAGAAAAAATGAACTTCCGGGAAAACCATTTAAGCTCACATAAATATGTCAAAAGAAAAGATATCCTTTCCAAGAGTATTAAGAAGTAAAAATAAACACAGGAAGTATCACAATATCTTGGAATAAGGAAAAAGAAATACTATAGAAATACATTTAAAAGATATTCCGGAAGTGTACGTTATAACTCTTCCCCCCTTAGAATAACTTTTTACCCTGTAAAAAGTTACCATAACTTTTCAAAAAAAAAACTATAAATTCTACAAAATTTTATACAAATATTTAACAAACATATATACAACTGCCAAGTTACCTACAAAACTATAAAATTAAGCTCAAAGGACATTTTGGTAACTTAGAACAGTCGGCTAAGGCTGTCAGCATTCTGGTGTTTTCTACCCTGACGATGGATTACCTCATAGTTCCAGGGCTGCAATGCAAGAGCCCATCTCATGAGACGTGGATTTACCCCAGAGAGTTCTTTTTTAACCATACTAAAGGATTATGATCAGTTTGGATAAAGAACTTGGTAGGTCCATCCAGGTAGCATCGTAGCTTCTTGACAGCAAACACAATAGCGGCACATTCTTTTTCTGTAGTTCCGTATTTTCGCTCTGCTGTTGAGAACTTTTTGCTGAGGAACAGGATAGGATGCTCCTCCCCCTTTTCTGTCTTCTGGGATAAAACTATACCCATGCCTAAATCTGAGGCATCACATTGAACATAAAACGGGGCATTAAAGTTAGGAGCATACAGAATAGGGTTCTGAGTTAGCCTCCTCTTCAGTTCTTGAAAAGACCGTTGGCATTCATTGGTACACTGAATTTCGGACTTCTTGACTTTTCCCTTCAGGAGTTCGGTCAAAGGAGCAACAATAACAGAAAAGTTTGGGATGTATTGGCGGTAATACCCGGCTAATCCAAGGAATGCTCGAATGTCTGTCTTGGTGGTTGGAATAGAAATTTTTTGGATAGCCTGAATTTTCAACTCATTAGGGGACCTCTCCCCCTGTCCCACATAATGTCCCAAATACATCACTTTCTCTTGGGCAAATTTGCAATTGCTACTTTTTAGACGAAGGCCCGCTTTACTTATTATCTCCAAGACACAATTCAGATGTTTAAGGTGAGAACTCCAATCCAAAGAGAATATGGCCACGTCATCCAGATATGGTACTGCGAACATGTCACACCCTCTCAAGAGCTCAGACATCATTTTGCTGAAGTAATAAGGAGCATTTTTCAGTCCAAACGGCATCCTTAATGGTCGAAACGACCCGAAACTTGTCACGAAAGTGGCATACCGTTGAGCACCTTTAGTCATAGGAATTTGCCAGTAACCTTTTGACAAATCCAGAACAGTGATGAATTTGGCATTGGAGACGGCTTCCACTCTTTCCTCGATGTTAGGGATAGGAAAATACTGAGTTTTCGTGATTTCATTCAGCTTTCGATAGTCAATGCAGGGCCTTGGGTCTTTCCCTGGTACCTCAACTAAAATCATAGGCGAAGTGAAATCACTCTCACCCACTTCAATAATTTTCATTTGGAGCATCTTTTCAATTTCGGCTTTCAAGATCTGAGATTGTCGGACCGACATTCGATATGGCTTCGCGCAGATGGGCTTTATTTCAGAAAGTTCGATATCAAACTGGATACGATCTGTGAGACCAGGCACGTTTGAGAAACAATTGGAATATTTACATATAATACAACTGAGCTGGTCAATCTGGTCGTCATCCAGTCTTCCTTTCACTTCACTGTTTCTCAATATCTCCTCGAGATAAAAAATATTGGGATTGTTTTCTACGGGCGGGAATTCTTCTTCCAACTCTGATTCTTCATCCTCACAAGTAGTGACCAGATTTATGAATTCTGGCCTCTGGTAGTAAGGCTTCAATAAATTTACATGATATATTTGTGACGAATTTTTCCGGTTGGACACGGCAACAAAGTAGTTCGTCTCCGAAATCTTGCTTTCAATGGTCCCAGGACCATGCCATTGAACCGCTAACTTATTTACAGGTGAGGGTGCCAGTACCAGTACTTTATCTCCAACATTGAATTCACGTTTCACGGTATTTTTGTCGTACCATTTTTTTCTTTTCTTGGCAGTTTCCTCCATATTATCAATGGCTAGGCTGCGACATTTTTCCAATCTTCTGAGAAGATTGATGATATATTCAACAACTGAAGAATTTCCTTCTTCCGGCTGTAACCAGTTTTCATACAGAAGAGTGACGGGAGTCCGCAAGTTTTTTCCATGAACCAATTCAGCTGGACTGAATCCGGTGGATTCATGAGTAACTGTCCTTAAGGCGAACAAGACTGCATGGACATGCTTCTCCCAATCTGGTCCTTCTTCGGTACACAAAACTCTCAAAATCCGTTTCAGGGTTCGATGAAACCTTTCTACCGGATTGCTCTGGGGATGATACACAGAGCTAAGTACCACCTTGATGCCGAAACGTTCAAAAAATTCTGATGTGAGTTCGCTCATAAACGAGGTTCCCTGGTCGTGTTGAATCTCCTTAGGAAAACCCATTCGACTAAAAATCTGAAGGAGAGCATTAATTACGGATCTAGATGTTATGTTTGGTACTGCCACAGCATCTGGGTACTTCGACGACATACACATTGCCGTAATCAGGTATCTTTGGCCTGAGTCCGTCACGGGCAAAGGTCCTACAGCGTCAATATTAATACGGAAAAAAACTTCAGTAATCACTGGAACAAGAGTCATGGGCGCTTTTTTCTTGTCCCTTGCCTTTCTAGCTCTCTGGCAGGAATCGCAAGCCTTCACGAAGTCCTCTGCTTCTTTGTAACAGTTTTTCCAGAAAAAGTATTTGGTCATTCTGTCTTTGGTCTTGGTGGTCCCAAGATGACCTGACGTGCCTTCATGACACAATTGCAGTATCTTTTCTCGATACTCTATGGGCACGACGATGAGCTTCCTTTCGATACCACTCTTGTCTTTCTTAATCTTTACCAAAAGTCGGCCTTTCACAAGTTCAAAATCTTTAGGAGGGTTTCCATTTTGGATTTGTTTTACTTGAGAGCTCATCTCTTCATCTTCACCTTGAGCCTTGATTAGCTGCTCAGTATCCACTTTTAACAATTCAGTGATATCTTGATCTTCTGCCACATGAGTGAACTCGTCACTTACTTCCCCTGCTTCCACTTCATTTTTTACCAATGTAATGAATTCTTCGGCTGGGATAGGGTTTTCGGATTCTTTAATTAAAGATTGAGAGAGAGAGAGAGAGAGAGAGAGAGAGAGAGATTCTTCCCTTTCTTTCACTTTTTTCTGATGCCTCGTCAGTACTGCATTTATTTGATCGACAGATTGACAATCTTCCCTTTTTACCAAGGCAGCAGTCCGATTCCCTAAAAGATATCGTCCGCGGTCTAGTTCATCTGGAATCACAGCAGCTTTAGTAAGTGTTTTTCCCAATTCACACTCTACCAAAACTTCAGCAAGAGGTAAACAAGTTGAGCTGGAGTCCAAAGGTTGCTGTACCCAAACATGTTCACCCGTCATGTCAGCTGAATTCACCAATTTCCGACACACAATGTCAATGGTCGCTCCGGTATCTCTTAGTAAATTTATATCCTGACCGTTTATTTTTCCTTTCATGATATACGGTTCCAGGTACTTATCAGGTTCTTTGTCCGAAATGTAATTTACAGTTTCCGAAGGTTTCTTCAACTTTGGACAATTTGGTCGGATATGACCAGGCTGATTGCAATGAAAACACCGCATCTGTCTCCTGCGGTCGAATTCCGGATTTGGGTCTTGTTCGGAAAATCTTCGTTCTATCTTAACCCCTTTACCATTTATGGTATCACTTCTCGTTGGTGGATTATCGGTCTTTTCAAACTTGTTTTGAACTCGACCCTCGAACTTGTCTTTCGCAAAGATAGGGTATCGTTTCACAGTTCGTCTAACGTCTTCAAACTTCTCCAACAGTTCCACCAAATCTGTAGGGGAGTTTATTTCTGTCCATTCTCTGAGATACATATCTTTGAATTCGGATGGTGTTTTTTTCTTCATCTGATCTGTGATGATCAAATCTCTCAGTTTTTCAAAAGTAAGGACCTGACAACCTGCAATCCATCCATCGAAATAAGTAGACAATTCATGATAGAAATCCCTCTAGTTCCGATCAACTGCTTTATGGTGTGAACTAAATAACTGTCGAAATCTTTCTGGTGTTAGTTTGAACCTTTTTAACAGAATATTTTTGATGTGATCATAATTTGTAGCTAGGTCAGCTGGTTCACGGGCTATTATATGAGCAATCTCTTGGGGGATCAAACTTAGTAGGTGAGATACCCACATTTCTTTTCCCAACGACAGCAAAGTTGCCTGTCGCTCGAACAAGATTAAATAAAGACTCATATCATCTTTCATGTCGTATTTCGGAAGGATCTTGGTCAAGTCTCGATTCGATGGTCTAGAATGATCAACTGCACCTTGCTGGGTTTGTCTAGTTGCTTCTATTCTCAATTTTTCCAACTCATACTCTCGTTCTTTCTGCTTTTCTTCAAGGTCTTCAATTCTCCGCTTTTCTTCAAGGTCTTCAATTCTCCGCTTTTCTTCAAGGACTTCATTTCTCCGCTTTTCTTCCACTTCAAGGGCTTCATTTGTCTTTCGAGTTTCTATAATTCTACCCAAAAGTGCTTTGGTGAATTCCTCATCATATCCCTCACTTGAAGTAATAAGATTCACTAATTGTTTTATGGATTTTTCTACGGTGATTTCTAAATCTATCTCCTCCACCAATTTGATCAAGTCCTCTTTCTTTCCCTTAACTAAATAAGTCATGATTAAATTCTAAACAGTTTCCCCCTTTGGACTCAAATATAACGTAAGGGACAAAATGAAAACTTTTCGAAACCGAAACTGTCCAGAATTCTGACTTACCTGATAGCCAAGCCACAAAAATATAACTCAAAGACAATAAAACAATAGAAAAAAAATAAATGTACAAAAACCAATTTTGTAACCCAAAAGACCTTCAAAAGAAAATTAATTAAAAAAAAATTTTAATCAAAATACCATTTCAAATACAAAACAAATTTAAATTATTAATTAAGATAAATAATCATCTACGACGATTAAAATCTCTTAAATTTCTATTTCACATAAATTCCAAAACAATACTAATTTCTATTATAAAAGCAAAATTTGCAATTAAGAAACTTTTTTGTTTCGAAACCTCTGTTACGATAAATGGAAGTTATCACAAAAACAGAAGTAAAATTGTACATTAAATATAATAGTGCATAAAACTTTAGACTTAAAACCGAAACCACTTATCTGGAACAGTTGCTTGATGGTACACAGGAAGTCCTTGAGCAGGAACCCAAAGTTCGAACTGGACTTTGCTGACGATGACAGGACGGGATGCCCAAAAAGTTCGGACCGGATGGCCCTTTTGCTGCTGAACACACGTGTTTCACACACAGGAACAGGACGGGATGTCCCAATTCTACTGACCGGACTAAGCTTCGTTGCTGGACACACGCAGTAACAGGACACGTTTCATACACAGAAACAGAACGGGATATCCAAAAACATCGGACCGGATGGCCCACTTCGTTGCTGCCGGACGCACGCAAATTCTCCACTCACGAGGACGGGATGTCCACAAACTTCGGACCGGATGGCCTCCTTCGTTGATGCAGGACGCACGCAAATATTCCGCTCACGGGGACGGGATGTCCAATAACTTCGGACCGGATGGCCTTCTTCGTTGCTGCAGGACGCACGCAAATTTTCGCTGAACACAGGACGGACGAGATGTCCACAGTTTATTCTCAAATCAGGACGGGATGTCCAAGACTTCAATTTAATGGGAACGATCACAGTGCATGCCACCATTAATAGGTAGCTGTAACGTCGTGATAAAAGAAATAGCTTTTTTTAAAGAATTAAAGTAAAATTTATTTACAATATGGTAGCGACATCACAGTTACAACTACCTCTCATCATATGTTTTACACATAACGGCTGAAACACGCCATTCGAACACTGCACTCAGTCCACACTTCAACGAAGCATCCAATCGACTAAAAAAAGCCGTTACAAAAAAATATCTTTTCACCAACGTTATACATAAAAGAAAAAATGAACTTCCGGGAAAACCATTTAAGCTCACATAAATATGTCAAAAGAAAAGATATCCTTTCCAAGAGTATTAAGAAGTAAAAATAAACACAGGAAGTATCACAATATATCTTGGAATAAGGAAAAAGAAATACTATAGAAATACATTTAAAAGATATTCCGGAAGTGTACGTTACACTTGATAATAAAAAGTATTTTTGCTTTACTACCTTATTTTATTAGTCGTGTATTTCTTTTTAACAGCATGTTTAAATTGTCCCCACTTGGGATTGATGCATGTGCTGTTAGTCACTAAATGCAGCATTGAATGTTTTGCTTGTATATATTTGACTAAAATGTAGTCATGTAGCAATGATGTATACTGACACGGCTAGCTAACACTTAAATTGAATTTATTTACACACACATACACTACAGAAATTACAAGACTTTCACGCACATAAAATATTCGGGACAGGGACATTTTTACTATCACATACTACAGCTTAGCTGCTGCTTGCTCCAGGGTTGGAGTTACACTGTGTAAGTTTTTTGTCAGTCCGCTAGGGGGCGTTGTTGGTTCCGTTACAGACTCCCCCTCTGGCTCTGATGACGTCCCGACGATGAGCCAGGATTATTTTTTCTAGGGCGACCCCTTCTTCTTATGGGAGCTACATGCCCAGTGTCTCTCTTTACTTGGGGTTCATAGTAAGTTTTTAATGCTGACACATGATAAGTTCCAAGAGTTTGGTCTGGACTGGCCGGGTCGGCAATATCATATGTTGTCGGCGATCGATTTGTGAGAACTACATTTGCTCTTCCTGGCGTATAATTGATTTTCAGATTAAACGATTGGATCTTCAGAGCCCATCTTGCTAAACGTCCTGAGGGTGACTTAATGCTCAGAAGCCATTTAAGAGGTTGATGGTATGATGCAATGATAATTTCTTGATTCTCGATGTAACCTCGGAACTTTTCTAAGGCCCAAACTATTGCCAAAGCTTCCCGCTCAGTAGTCGAATAATTGCGTTCTGCTGGGATCAACAGACGACTAGCGTATTCAATCACATGTTCTTCTGGACCATTTCCTTGGAGAAGGACTGCGCCAAGGGCGTAGTTACTCGCATCTGTGCGAATTATGAAAGGCTTACATCCATCAGGTTGCTTTAACACAGGGGCTGTTGTCAAGCGTTCTTTTAGGGTTTCGAAAGCTTCTTGCTGTTCAAGACCCCACGACCAATCGACTCATTTCTTAGTTAAATTGCTAAGAGGTCGTGCTATGTCTGCAAAGTTCGGAACATATCTTCTGAACCATGAGCAGGTCTGTAAGAAAGACAGAAGTTCTTTCACATTAGTTGGAACTGGAATTCTTTGGATAGAAGCGATTTTCTCTTGATCGGCTTCAATTCCATCTCTTGTTATCCAGAAACCCAAGTACTTAACACGATCACAGGAAAAATGGTATTTCTCTCTATTTGTGTGCATGAAGTTTAAAAAGAGAAAGTCTCTCAAAAACAGTCTTTAGATCTTTTAAATGTTTGTCAAAAGTCTCTGATAAGATGACTATGTCATCCAAATATGAGAGTGCAAAAACATCTTTCAGGCCACTTCGGAATTTATCTATCAGGTGTTGAAAAGTGGCAGGTGCGTTACGCAGACCAAAAGGCATGCGTAGATAACGGTAAGTTCCGAAAGGACAAATAAAGGCAGTTTTGTCCAAATCGTTTTCATCCACTTGCACCTGATGATATCCTGATTGTAGATCTATAGTTGACATGTATGATGTCGGTGTAGCTTCGTTTAAAAGATCGTCCATCCTAGGTAATGGATAAGTGTCCGGTTTCGTAACGGCGTTGAGGCCTCTGTAGTCAACACATAATCTTACTTTCCCGTTTGGTTTAGCGACGAGCACTACCGGAGCAGCATATGGGGATTCACATTCTTCTATTATGTTCTTTGCCAAAAGTTCATCAATTTGTTCTTTCAGTATTTCTTTCTTGGCCGGTGACATACGATACGGTGGAACAGATATAGGATGATGATTCATAGTAACTATTCTGTGCTTCATGAAAGGAGTAGGTTCTCCCCCTGGTTCAAAGCAGCGTTTGTACTCTTGAAGTAAGCAGTTTAATTCTACACTTTGCATCTGGGTCAGATGTCTTCCTTCATCACTTCTCAAGTGGACAATAGTAGTAGTCTCAGGCACAATCGTTGATTTAAAAGTTTTCGGCGCATCCTTTAATTCAGTAGGCCTTACATAGAAGAAATATTGTCTATGGGGATCTTCACTAAAATGCCAGGTTCCATTTTGAACGTTGAGAACAATACCGGCTGCATGGAGAAAGTCTTTCCCTAACAGCGTGCTATTCCCTTTTGCTTCAGGGAGAACAAGAAGTTCTGTTGACACAATTTTACCTTCTATACACAAGTTGATAACCGTTTTAAGAGCAACCATGGATTGGAGTTTTCCATCAGCAAGAGTCAGTGAAATCTTTTTGTCCTCGAAAGCAATTCCATTCTTTCGTAGAAAGTTATACAGCTTTTCTCCTGCAATAGAGTGTGAGGCACCAGTATCGGCACACACAGCAATTCTCTCACCAAAAAGTTCAAAGATAATCAAGCTTGAAAGATCTTTAGTTGTATTACTTGTGAACAAGTTCATACAGTTGACAGTTTCTTCAACTTTAGATTTTGTACAAGTAAGACATTTAGATATTACAACTCCTGGTGTTCCGCATCCAAAACATCGAATTGGGGGTCTTCCTTCTGATCTAGGAGTATAATTTCGAGGTATCGAAACTCTTGAAAATTGACTTTGCGTATGTTCGTGTCTATTAACCACAGGACGGAATCTTCTATCTGTAGAGGCTGTTTTATTTTCGTCTCTAGAATATGTTTTCTTTTGAGTCTGCGACACGTGTTTCTTCACTCCTTGACGGATATTCTCATAAGTATCCAGTTTTTCAGCTAACTCTAGAGGGTTGGCCCAATCTGTCCACAAATCAATGAAGTGATCTTTGATGTCTGGTGGAGTCCTTTTCTTAATTTGATCAGTAATTAATAAACTTTTGAGTTGATCAAAGGTGGTGACATTCATTTCCTTTGTCCAACCTTCAAAATAAGAAGCCAGTTCGAAAAAGTAGTCCCTCCATGTCGTATCAGGATTCTTCCTATGTTGGGAAAATAACTGTCGAAACTTATCAGCAGTGACCCTAAATCTCTTGAGAAGCCTTTCTTTCACCTTTTGGTAATTTTGAGCCTCCTGTTCATCTTCTCTAGCAAGTAACTGCGCTATTTCAGCTGGTAAGGAACCAATGAGATATGGTATCCATGATGACTCTGGAAGATTCATAAACTTCAATTGACGTTCGAAAATAATTAAAAACAGTCCTATTTCATCTTCTTTTGGATTAAACTTAGGGATAATCCGACTGAGTTCATATTTCGGGTACTCTGAGCCATGAGTAGAAACAACTGAATTGGAAACCTTTTGAGCTTCAAGCTGGAGTTTTAGCTTTTCGAGTTCATACTTGCGCTCGTTCTCAATTCGGACCTGTTCTTCTGCTTGTGCTTTAAGTAATTTTTCCTCCTCATCCTTCTTTTCAGCCTTCAACTTGTCTTCCTCGACAGCATTCTCCGCTTTTAGTCGATCTTCAATTATAACTTCGAGCATATTCTTTACGAGCTCTTCTTCGTAATTTTCACTTTTAATTATAAGTTCTCGAAGTTTGATAACTTTTAAGCTGTCCGACACAGCCAGACCAAGCTCCGATGCAAGAGTTCGGAGGTCTTCTTTCCTTCCTTTCCCTAGGAACGCCATATTGTCCAAAACCCCTAACTATTGTTTAGGTTGGAATTTTTTTTTCTTTAAGAAGAGAGTCCTAAATCTAGAGTCCTAAGTTTAAAGTTCAATAGTCCTAAACTTAATACCTTTAAATGCAAAACGTTTAGATTATATTATGTTCATTCCGTTATGGACACTTAACTAAAGTTACATGCAAATATTCTTGAATTCTCAGAACCATTATCAAAATACAAATAAAACATTTCCCAAACACTTTAAAAAATTCACTTAGCTAAAGTATGAAAAATAGCAAAAGTATGAAATATATTCAGAAACACTTGTATACAGATACTTGCATTAACACTAATTATAAATCATGAATTCCTCAACACTTTAATAACTTGATCTAAACTACCATTCATTACAAAAATAATAATTCAATAAAGGCAATACTTTAAATATCAACTTCTTTTGAAATAAAATATCTCCCTAAATTCAGAAAGTGATATTTCTTTTGTGTGTTATCTTTATTGAAACACACTAAAATTTTTTTTCTTTTCACTCGTTGAAGAATGACAATGCAGTAAATATAAAATACCCCCCCCAGATCATGAAAAAAAACCCATACATACAAAATCTTTTTTTTATTTTTTTTATTTCAATGCAACGCGCCTAATAAGAAAAGTAAAAACAACTGGCGCCGTGTTAGACGTCGACTAAGATTTTCTTTAGGCGGGAAATTTTAGACTTCAAGGTCGTTCAACTACTAGATATCGATACATTATTTCTGCACATTACACACATTCTACAGCATTAATATTCATAATAAATCGTTAATTATCCAACTATTTAAATACATACATACAATTAAATAGTTTTAAGCTTTCTGAAACACTTAAATCAGGATTGATTTGCAAGTTTAAGTAGTCAGACGAACAACAGCATTAAAACGAAATCAATTTCTCATTACAATACATACAAAATAAAGGAATTTCTTCTGAGTTAAAAATTACTATTTCTACAATACAACTTTGAAAAACCTTCTTTATAAATCACTATTTGTCTAGGTTTAGACTACATAAAGTATAAAAATACTTATCTATCCGATGGATATCGGGATCGGGCCCACAGTTGGGTAGCCACTTCTCTGTAGCAATGATGTATACTGACACGGCTAGCTAACACTTAAATTGAATTTATTTACACACACATACACTACAGAAATTACAAGACTTTCACGCACATAAAATATTCGGAACAGGGACATTTTTACTATCACATACTACAGCTTAGCTGCTGCTTGCTCCAGGGTTGGAGTTACACTGTGTAAGTGTTTTGTCAGTCCGCTAGGGGGCGTTGTTGGTTCCGTTACAGTCATGTTTATACCAAGTATTAGCATTATTCAGTGTGCAAATAAATCAGTTAAAATGGTTTTAATTGTATGGCTAGTTAGGGTTATCTGACAAGCATAATAAACAGAATGCCCCAACTATATAATCTTCTGTAGAGTTAATAGCTAATGCAGAGCCGAGCTTTACTCATGGTAGCTAAAGGCTAAAGTTAGATTTGGAACAGAATCTGAAAGTTCATATTCAAAAACAAACTCCACAAATCTTAAAGACCATTCCAGAGAATCTTTTGTTGAAACTTGGCAGCTTGTAGATGTTTTCTTACTCGTGGAAGCTCTTTTAAGATATCATCTTTAGAAAGTTTATCATAATTTACCACTAAGATTTGTATTAACTGTGGCAGTTTGTTTTCTGAAGTTGTATAGTAGTAAAAGAATGCACTCTACAGATTAAGAGTGATTTGTACAAGGAACAAATGCTTTAGGATTAAGTTAAGAAATCCTCGCCTGGACACTTTCCCTTTAAAAAGAGATGTAGTGGCAACCTTAGTTGTAACCTGATATAAAAAACGGTTAACCAATAACTGCTTATTTTCTGATTGTTGACACACCTACTACAAACTGTAGAGGCTTCCATTAGCCATACGCATCGTCGAATTCAATCGCATTTCGTTGACCGAACTAATAAGTTTTAATACGCATCATCGCTTATTGAAGTTAATTGTCAGATGAAGTTATTAAACTTATTTTAATTCTAATATATTTTTTTTAAGTGTCGTAAGACACTAATTATTTTTTTAATTTTACAAATTTTTGTCACCTTGGGCAGCTCGCACACCTTTCCTATGCCACTGGGCCTATGGTTGTATTTTTCAGTACATTAAATATTGCAACCATAAGTGCCCGAGTACTGCTGTTGCTTCCAAAAACAATATAGAATTTGAAATACAAGCGATTCAATATAGAATTTGTAACCAATGTTTCCACGTGAAATGCGAGAACTACTAAACTGTAGCCACACATAGAAAATTGTAAAGTACCCCAGCAAAAAATGAGTTCTTCAATTTAACCACGCCCCCTCCTCTATGCTGTCAAATTTTGACACTGACAACACTCAGTAAACTTCAAATATCTTTAAAACTAATTGGATATCAGATCTAGAATTTTGAGGCAAGCTTCCTAACTGTATAAGCCATCAAAAAATGCAAAAACATTTTTTTCGATATTTTTGTCATTTTTAGGGTACTGTGTTGCCTTAATAAAGATTATTTCTACAAATATATTCTTTATTTTCATAAAAATAACTAAATGCACTTTTTCAAATTCAGAATTATTGGCTAATAAATTTTGCATAGCTCCTTAATAAGTTAAATTAAAGAAAATTAGGTTTTACTAATTTTACCAACAAAATTCATTGAAATAATGGATTTGATGTTTTATTTCATGTAAATAATAAAGAAATTTTGTGATTTGCCAAATAATTTAGACTTTTTCTAAAACTTCAATTGTTGAAAGCATGCTTGAAATCATTTTGTTTATAAAATATTGTTACATTTGCATTATAAAATTAAATTAATAAATTCATATTTTAATTATTTCTGCTGCCCTCCTTCATAGTACATATGTTGGTGTTCTAACTAACAGCCAATCAAACTGAAATCATCTAGTCTAACTTATAATAAGAAGAAATAAATCAGAAGCTACTTAATGTTCACGATAAATGCTAGCAAATATAGGACTGAACTAAGTTATTAAACAGGTTATAATCAATTTTGTAGGCAAAAAAAAAAAAAACATGACTTTCAGTTCATTGAAAATTTGAAGTTTAATATAAAATTTTCTCTTATAATAATTTGATAGGACCATTGTCACTAAAGCCTATGCTACGGGCAAAAGAGATTTTAACTCAAATCTATCTTTAAATCCACACAAATATTAGCAATTTTTTCAACGCAGAAGTTACAATGGAATTATACAATTAAAGCTTTCTGATTTGTTTAAAATTTATTTTTTAAGTGGAAAGATATTTGATAAAGGCAATTACATCATCAATATTTTATATTTAAAAAAGGCTCTGGCCATTTTATTGCTTTAAATTTATCAAATATGGCAATACTAATGGCTAGGGAGGGGGCTTGAGTGCCTCTGTATGGGTGCCCATTACAAGGATTTGATGAAAAAAAAGCATCTGCAAATAAATTCAATACTTTTAAGAAGCATAATTATATTATTGAACCCTAAGTTTAAAAAAAATGGTAACTATAACTTACTGCATTTCACATTTTTAAAAATCTCGATTTAATGTATCAAATCATCTATGCATCAATTAGTTAATAAATTTAAATGTCTTGTATTTACTAGACTATTATTACTTACTAGACTATTAGACTTGTATTTACTAGAGGTGCTTTAGCATAGTCAGATAGGAATCTTTTTTCCTGATTGAATTCCAAAGAAATCAACCATGGCAATGCACAGTTAAATCGTTTAAAAAATGTGTTGGATATCTGCATGTTACAAAAGCAAAGGACATTTTCATACAACCAAAATAATGTGTTCCTGAATTCCATGGTATTCATTCATCTTATTTACAACACAAGTCATTGAGATTTAAAATTAATCAGTTAAAAATTTTATTAAAAAAAATATACATTAAAATAAACTCAAGTTAAAGTTCAGGTGAAAATTGAGCGAGAACAAGCGCCGAAAATTAACTCAAACTTTGTTTCAAATAAGAGTTCAGGGAAAAAAGTTGAGAACAATCGGTACAAGTAAAGCAAAATGAAAATTTTTCTCAGTTTAAACATATAAAACCCTGTATTTCTATATGCTTAGATATTAAAGGATGTGCGAGATTCATCACAGTAAAAACAAATTGGTGTTTCAAATACATCGGTCTGTTTAAGAAGTTCCGAGATAATCTACAATGCTTGTTACCAAATGGAAAGGAAAATAAGACAGTACGATCATGAAGCTATTGTATTGTTTACATGTAAATAAAGATGTTATTTTGCTGAATTTTCTAAGTTTTTAACATTGCTGATCGTTCTCTCTCCATCCGCTTGTGGTCAGTGGTCACGGTTGATTACATTCGTTCGCATGACGTCAAGTTACAAGTTGGCATTGTACGCTAGCTGATTTTTTCGCCAAATTCCCGCACTCGCCAAAAAAGTACCGCAGAATGGAAATACGCGATCAATACATTATGCTCGGACTTCTGTTATGACCATTTACAAACAGAACCTTGGAAATGTCTGAGTCTTTGTCGAGAAGTTCCGTGTTCCTAAATAATCAGGAAAATCAATGCTTAAATGGCTTTATTTATCAACTATTTTTGTGTTTCGGACTTTTAGAAGGTCCTGAAGCATCAAGGAAGCATCTAGTAACAGCATGGTGTTTTCAGATTTGCATGTTGGTAATTTACGTGAATTACTGCGTTTCGTTATTTTTCCATTGCAATGATCCAGAATTTACGTGGAAAACAAGCTTGGGTTATGCCTTGAGCTGTACTGCGACAATGATGGTTCTGCTTCTAATGAAACTGAGACGAAAGCTGTTAGTCACTCTGTTGCTTTTGCTACAGGACAGAAAGACACTTCAAACTATCCATAATAGAATAAATTGTGCTGCCATTTTCTTGATATGCTTGCCATTTATGTACTCGTTTCTTGCTCTAATATTCTGCCACCTCAATAGAGAAAGTGAAGCCGTAACTTTCTACACCTTCGGGCATTCTATCGAGGGAGCACCATGGCAGTCTGCGTTATTATACATAAAATGCGCTTTGATGAATTTCTTATTTGAGTTTCCGAACTTAATAACTTTACTGTACTGCGACATGTGTCACCAGTGCTACATGCCGCTGCGAAGTCTTACGAAAAGGATCGAGAACTGTGAGTTGAAGGCCTTCACATACTTAAAACAAATAGAATTATTGAAGAGCAGGAGGAGGGCACTGAACAACCTGGAAAATTTTCAAGATAACTGTTCTCTTATTTCTTTCTTGGTGTGCAGTGCGAATTACATAGCGATCTTTTCAGCTCTTGGCTCATTCTTGTCACATAGTTGGAATGACAATAGAGCTTTCGATGTGATTGATGGTTCCTACACCGTGTGCAACTCTTTGGGATCGTTGGTCTTGTTGTTCTTTACCGCCGGCCAGGTGCCGATAGAGCTAGACAGTTTCATGGATGCATTTCACAAGAAGTGCGAGGAAAAGTTGTTGATGTTTATGGACTCGAATCCAAGGGAATTCTTACTGGCGAAATCCTTCCGTGATCATCCGAATTTCGTTTTGTCAGGCTGTAAGATTCTTCATTACAGAAGGGAGTTGATATTAACTTCACTCGGCACTATTCTCACCTATAGCCTACTTATTATTAGCATGGACACGAAATAACCGTATATACTATGTTTGGACTGATTGATCTTTTGTCATATGACTATCCACTGTATTTCTTATTGCTTTATGTATTAGAATCCAATCACACCATTAGAATCCGCGTTAATCCGAATGCAGTAGAAATTAAGAGACGAAGATTCAGAAAAGCTTTTTCAATACGAAATAGCCCGCTGTTCGTCAAAATCCTCTCACACAACTTGAATTAGAACGTTCCGCTTCATATAGTCCAAGAATCATTGAGTCTGCAAGACTCATATTATTCGTCAATCGAAAGAATAACTTTGCCGATGTTAAGATTTCTACTTTATTTTTCTTAGCGCAAAATTTTGAAATTAATATTAATATATTAATTCGAATTCTAGTATAAAAATCCCTAAAAAAAAGATTCATAAAAACATATTTAAAAATGGTATTCTATATGAAATAAATATAGTTTTAGCGTTTTTTTCGTTAATAACACAAACATTTTATTTCATCATGTCAAAATGTTTTATGAAACTTCAAACTCTGTTTAAAGCATTTTTACCAAGTTTTTTTTCAAATTCGTTGAATTTTAAAATGTAATAAAATTGGAAAATAAACAAAGGAATACCAAAGTTTTCCTCATTTGTCGGTTTTGAAATGATAATATATTAATTACTTTTTCCATGATGCCCAAGGAACATCTTATAAAAAGTGCTTTGATTCGAACTGATTCAGATTCTGTAAGTCGAAAATGTATGAAAACGTCAATCCGATTCGGCTAGATTCAGATTGATTCGGACTAACTCGGATTCTGTTGGTATAAAGGGAACTTTAAATATTGATTTTTAATTGTTTTGCATAAGTATAAAAACATTGCTGTAGAGTAGACAGTAAAATGTTATGAGAGTGAATCTATAATACAAAAGGAAGTGTTTCTCTGTCTGTCTGTGTCTCTTTAATCAGTATCGTGACGAATCTCTGGCACTTATAATAATGAAATTTGGAACATAGATAGTAATAATGTTGTGCGATTTTTGTTTAGCGCCCGAATTTTAAAATTTAATCTAGACCATTTAAAAATTAATTTAGTAGTTTTTTCACCTTTCGTCCTTCTCTCCGGAATGTGACGTCATTGAAGAAGCGAGCTGATTTTGCGATTTTCGACCGTTGACGTCACAAGCGTTTTTAGTTCGACTGCCTTTAGAACCATTTCAAGTTTTTTTTATTCCAGCGTGTTTTAATTTACGCTGTTGATAATAGCCACATCGAGGCCATCACGGCTATGCCTGTGGAATTCGTTTGCGAAGCAAACTAAATGGGAATACGTAGCAATCCTGCACCCGACAAACCCACTCGTTTTGGACTCCCCAGTGCGTCGACAATTGATCTGGCGCTTATTAGGAATTTCCCTTATCATCGCACTATGGACTCGCTCTCTGAGCTATCCAGCGATTATAACCCAGTGATATTGTTTTTGACACACAGGTGTACTCCTCGAGAGGAAACACAGGTGTACTCCTCGAGAGGAAACACAGGTGTTTTTCGTCCAAATTGGACAAAATTTTCAAACACCTTGGACGACATCCCATACACAATTAATCACATCTCTTCAAAGGCGGAGCTTAACTCCACCATAAAAGAGTCCACGCAAACACTCACCAGTGCATACCATGAGACTGGTGAAGTCGTGCACGTCAAACCCGGCAGCCTCCGAAATCAGGGAACTTCGAAAAATTAAGATCCGTGCCAGAAAGACCTGGCAACAAACTGACAAAAGGGTCACGAACCAAGCACAAAATAAGTTCAGGGACTCAATCC
This sequence comes from Metellina segmentata, assembly GCA_947359465.1. Taxonomy (NCBI): domain Eukaryota; kingdom Metazoa; phylum Arthropoda; class Arachnida; order Araneae; family Tetragnathidae; genus Metellina; species Metellina segmentata. The sequence goes on from OX375882.1 coordinate 36,947,476, forward strand.
AAAAACACACAGAACAAAATTGGAGTGATTATCTACAATCCCTGTCACCACAGGATGGATCCCTTTGGAGGGCAGTCAAAAAATTTAGAAATACCTTCAATAAAATTCCGCCTCTTAAAGGCCCAGCTAGTATAGCCTACAGTAATTCAGAGAAGGAAGAAATGATTGCCGACAGTCTGGAAAATCAATTCTTGGAAAACGCTATACCCAACCACGATACAACTGGCTTAGTTAATTCATCACTCAGAAAATTAATTAAATCAACACCAACTGACACAATTGAGCCTGCCAGACCCTCGGAAGTAATAAACTATATCCAGAAAATTAAAATTAAAAAGCACCAGACATTGATGGGATATCTAACATCATGATGAAGAAAATTCCTTTAAAAACTATTTGTATCATTACCCATATCATAGATGCCATTTTGTCTCTCATACACTTCCCCTCCGACTGGAAAATAGCTATCCTTGTCCCGATTTTCAAACCGAAGAAACCTCCTAACCAAGCTGACAGCTGCATGTCGATCAGCTTACTCTCCATCATCAGTAAAATTACTGAAAACATCATAAACACCAGACTTGAGAATTTCTGTTCTCAAGCTAACATCCTCATCGACCAGCAGTTCGGTTTCAGAAGGCAGCTATCAACCACTCATCTATTGCTCCGAGTTACGGAGCACATTCTTGATGGCTTTTGATGTAAACAAAGCACTGGAGCGGTATTCGCGTACATAGCGAAAGCCTTCGATAGGGTCTGTATCAATGGGTTAATCCATAAACTCATAACATTGGGCTTTCCTGCCTCTTTAACACAATTTATACCTACCTATCTCACAGATAGGCACTTGTCGTTCGAGCCAACAACGAACTCTCCACCAAACGTGCCATTCAGGCCGGCACACCACAGGGTTCCTTACTTGGACCCAACTTATTTAATATATACGTGAATGACATTACTCAAAACCTCCGACACTTTGCTCTACATGTTTGCAGACGACACGGCTATACAAGCAAGAAATAAAGACCACGCTGAAATTGTTCGATCACTAACAAATTACCTTCATGCACTTGGGACCTGGCTTATTGCTTGGAAAATTAAAATTAACGTGGACAAATGTCAAGCCATACTCTTTACAAGAAAAATGAACTCCCCCCTTCAGCTTTGTGGAAATAATATTCCATGGTCCCCTAAAATTATCTACCTTGGAGTCACGATGGACTCACGTTTAACTTGGAGTACGCATATTAAATTCCTCAGAAACAAGTTTCAAGCGGCCAGACACACCCTATACCCCCTAATTGCTGGCAGATCAAAGCTTTCTATTAATACCAAAGGGCTCATTTACAAAATCATGCTTAGACCAGTAATCAGCTATGCCAGTCATGTCTGGGGAGATGCAGCTAAAACCCATATTCAAAAACTTGAAACCCTTCAAAATTCCACACTCAGGATAATTTTAAATGAAACTTGGTTCAAAAGGAACGCTCAAATTCGTAAAGACCTAAATGTGTTAGAACTCCGTAAATTCTTCAACAAAATTGCCCTTAAATTCTTCCTCAAAATGGAGGCTATTGATAATACTACAATCCAGCAAATCCCCATATATGACTTTCGTCGAATGAAATGTAAACGACCTAGAGCCATTTTAAACCCAAGATATTTAACCCCTTAAATGTAAACAAACTTCCTTTATAACTCTAACTTTACACTCTTATGTAATTCTTATCTAAAATCCAAGCTGCTTTGCGGCCTTTTCAAACTCCGTCCATTTTTTCCACCATCCTTGCATTTTAACATCCTGACACAGGTTTTAAGTTATTCGTCACATGATTCTACCAAACAACCGGATTGGATCCTGCCTCACTGATCGCCCCACCTCCAACAACGCTAAAAAAATGCCTAACAATTCAACATTCAAGTCATTCTGGAGTTAAAGAGCTTTGGCCCAGGAATTCCCGCTACGGCAAAATCCGCTTGATACGTAGCAATCATCAGGGGTTGGCAAGCGTCAGTGAGCAGTGGTCACACCTGACCCCACGAAAAGAACTATCACGGACAACGCCGTGCTGGTCACGCAGTGGCTAGTATTTGATAATGTATTCAATTAACTTGCATAACTGTTGAACTCCATTGACTGCTTGCCAACCCGCGAATATTAAGTAATATCCATTGTTTCACTGAGAGAACCGCCCTTCTCCCCTAACTCGTTCACAATGCTGTCTAGTATTAAAATATGACAAGTTTTTTTAAAAGTAGAATTAAGTCCATAATGAGGAACTTGCACGTTTTATGTTTCTATTTTTATAATATAGAAAATGAAAAAATATGATGGAAAGTATCTTTCTTTTTTACTTTTATAGTCCGAAAATGTAAAATAAAAAATTTAAAGTTCGCACTTTTTAATTCATATCAAAAACTCTCTTTTTCTAAGCCGCTACTTGTGACGTCACTGTGCCCCATGATGATCTGTTTACTCACTGCCTTCTAGAGATCTAGATGTTTATCTAGATGGCAGTGGTTTACTTCGATAGCGACGTTGAAATAGCAAGAAAAAAAAATATTTTAATTCATTGTTTAAAAATTAAAAGAGCAAGCAATATGAAATTTCAACGCTCTAGACAAACGTAAACATTACATCGCGGTGCACAATGACGTCACGTAGCGTTTTGTGGACATGTGCTTTTACCGTACTTTACGGTAATTTAAAACTTGAATTTTTAATTAATTAAGTCCATTTTCTGGGTTTTAATTGTCGTTTTTGAACATTTTGACAATCAATCTATTAATAAAACACAGAAATGAGCATTTTCCTCACTGGTGCAAGTTCCTCAGTCCACGGATAGTATGGTACACTTATGGTCGACCTCCTGTGATAAAAATAAGCCTAAAGTGAAATCGTTATATCATTACAAATACATCCTGAATAAAAATCGTGTTAGCTATATTCGTAACCAGCATGAAGTCCAATATGCAAATGTCCAATACATCGTGCGCGTAACTCAATCCCCTCCCTGTGGGAAAATCATGCCACCTTTGTGGGTGTGTCGTTGCACTTCACATACTCTATCTCGGCTATCGTGAGTGTGACACAACTGTAGTGGTATGATTTTAAAGCTCTTAAGTTTAAAGCTCGAGGAATAACAAGCATGAAGATGCTTAGAAACGTTATTTCGTCCGATATTCCGCAACAATAGCTCATTTTCTTAATAGCATACATTCGGTAATATCAATTGATAATCTGGTAGTTGGTGATGATGTATCGTTTCATTCTTTGATGTTTGATACCTATAGTTCTGGGTGGAATCAATTTTTACTAGCATCATTTGAAATTAGTTGCAAAATTAGACTTTGTGTAATTCACTTTCGATTATTCACATTCAGTTTAGCTTTTACCACAGAGGTTCACAGACCGCGGCACACATGAGTGTGTTGATTTGCTGGCGGCCAGCCTCGCCATGCGTTATTTGAACGTTAACAAGTCATATAATAGGTAATTTTTAAAAAATGCACAAAACAAAATTGCTGAGTGCCAGGCGTGACATATATATCTGTGAATAAACTTTTTCAATCATGAATATTAAAAAATCGAAAAATCGGAACCGCTTGACTAACGAAAATTTAGAATCAAATATGCACTTGGCTACTAAAAAAATTATCACGCATCAAATTAAATTATTTACTTACTTTTTGTTATCTTTTTCACAACAACTAGGGGCCCCGCCCCCTGCTCGCTGACGCTCGCCAACCCCCGGAGGATTGCTTCGCAATCCTCTTTATTTCGCTGCGCGAACCTATGCTCGCATCAATGAAGACATGTGTCCTAGCAGAAGGAATTGTTTACAAAATATGATATTCCAAAAAAATGTTTTTCAAATCTAAAATTGCTGTTTTTTCAGAAAACATATATACAGTACCTCTAAAATCAGAATTCAAATGAAAACTTTGAGCAAATTTGGACTCGAAATGTGAGCGCTGCTTTGGAAATTGAATACCCAGCATGTTGTTTGTGTACATTTCCCCAGCTCTCGAACCACCCACACTTTTCATTGCGTTTGTTGTTGAAAGTTGTAGTGCAAGCGTCTTGTTGAACTATAATTGCTGGCCCTGAAAAGGACCGTTTTAAAATGGCCCTGAAAAGATCATCCGTTTTCTTTGATTTCTATTATAAACTGCAACAGCTCAACTAAAATTCATTTTTTTCAATAAAATTTCATCCGATAACGCTTATAAATTCAATTGATGCGCGAGGTCATGTGGTAAACAAACAATCGTACAATGTTGCCAAAACGCGTTAACTAATAACGTCTTTTTTGCGTGCCACGTAAGAGAATTATATATATAGATGTATCTCTACTATTAGAAAATGAAGTCCGTGTATTGTGTGTTCACCGTGTCCTGACGAATCTATGGCAATTACAATAATGAAGTTTGGAATAATAAATATAAGTAAAATAAATAATACATGATATATAACTCTCACATACACACATATTTTCTTTGTCGACCTATCCATAGATAACAGAGAATCTATGTGACCCATAGTCTTAACAAGTCAGTGCATCCCTATTTTAGCAAGATGCGCGACAGTGCAACTTCGCCACCACTACAAAAATGAAAGTGTAATTTAATGTTATATACTACTAGGATAAATGTACCGGCAAACGACGGGTGCATAACAAAATTTATTTATTTTCGTCAAACTTCATTTATAAATTTTAAAACCCTGACGGTGGCGCGATCACTGGCTGCGTATAAACCTTTTTTTCACCACTATCTGTCAACTTTTGTTGACCACTGGCTCCCAGGTGCAGAATTATATTCAGTGTTCTGCAACACAACTCCAAGAAATTGCAATTTTGTTCTGCAGGCATTTTGTCCGAATTTTGAAAACTGCAGTAAAACCAAAAATAGACGTAAAACACAATTATCGGCTAAATATGTATTACATATTTATAATAAAACATGAAAATTAACCTACTTTATTTAAAAAGAAGGCATACTTTCAGAATTTACAATTCTGTCGATAACTTCTGAAGTTAAATATTTTGTCATTGGCATAGAAGATGTGTTATTTATAAAGTGTTTATGGTAATTTGGGCTGTGTAGGAAGGTTGTTCCGTAGCTAGAAAAGAAGAAAGGTATGGCAAAGAGGGGGTTTGCACTTCAGAACAATCGTAACTTGTGATTTAAAAAAAAGTGGCCAAAATTTTGATAAAATTAAGGAAAAATTGTTCTACGAGTACAAAGACTGTTTTGCGACGTATATCGCAGATTTAAACACTTTCTGCTCCCGGGCACTGGCTATGTACAAACCGCTTTCTCATGGTGCGTTTTTTGAGCAATACTGGTAAAACAATATTACTGGAAAACTTAATTTTTGATCAACTCTGGCAATGCATCTCAGGCAACTCTGGCAATGAGAGGCGTACGGCTATCATTTAATACCCATTGCTATTTCCATGGCGATTTCGGATCTAATGATTTTTTATATTTCGTGACGTCATACAACTCCTGACGTCACACAACCATTCAAAACTTCAAGGTCCGGTGCACACATCCGGTTTTTCAACGTGCGGCGCCGCTGCCGAAACGCAAGTGCGGTCTGAGATACATTAGATACAATGGAGTAGTGCACACATGCCTCCGGCGCCTCTGCGGCGACGCACGTCCAACTTGCGTGCAATTTGTACCGCAGTTCCCCACGGCGCCGCAGCTCGCCACAAACGCTTTTCCGTTCTGAAGTACCTTGTTTTCATATATAAATGGAATATAAATAATAATTAATAAATGGTTGTATCCAGTAACGTCTATTTTTTTACAAAATATACATTTTTATACCAAGTAAGCGAAATAAGCACGTTTTCTTCCATAGAATAATTATAGCAAATGGCGCGAAATGAGTACTTGTGTCATTTCACGGTTATGTGTGCATAGTTGGGCTTCGGTGCAGCAGCGGCGCAGCACGTTTAAAAACCGGATGTGTGCCACGGAATAGCCACGGAAGCACAGTAGAATCATGGAATTACTTCGATGGGTAGAATCTAACGTTTTACGAAATAAGGTAACAGTGGTTCCTAGGTCTCTAACAAAGCTGCAATGCCTTTCGTGCGTCTTGCTAAATATTAATTTGTTCTTAATTTACATTAGGTGGGTCAGAAAACACTCACTAAGGTCAGAATTTTCGATTCAAAAAGCTATCAAAAACAAATGACGATACTAGTTATATCAGATAGAATAGAAGTACCGTGCTGAAAAGAAGTATCTGAATCCACCAATAAAATCTGACAGCAGTCAAACAAATCACTTAACCCAACATTTAATATTATAGCACTTAGGGAACCAAGAGAAAGGTAGATAGTTAACTAACGTCGGCACTGGAGCAACACAACAGGCTATTGGCGAAGGTCCGGGAGCAAACCAGAAGGGAGAGATTCGAGAACCACACCACGTATCGAAGGTCCGAGATCAATCCGAGGACGACAACTCGTATTTTTGAACCATAGTCAGATAACGAGGCTAACACCTGAGCTGGCGCCCCACTCTCCAAACTTCTACACCATTACAATGCAAGAATATTTGAGGGCACGACAGATTTAACGTGCACCAGCACCCGCGTCCGGGCTACCGCTGCTCCAAGGGAAAGACTGGGGCGTCAACATTGTTCCTGAATGCATGCTTTGTGAGGGGCGTTCCTTTACAAAAAGAAGAGTGGCTAGCTCATGGTTGCACGTGGTCAGCTTATACCGCAGGACTGGCACTTATAAAACCGTATAAAATTGTCCTGGTTTGAATAAAATTATGGTACGCTTACTTAAAAAATATCCCGTTTTCAAGAAAAAAAATATGGTAGGCTACATTAAAATGCCACAGTATAAAGAAAAAATTATGGTAAACATTTAAAAAGGTCCCGGTTCGAAAGGAAAATAACATGGTAACCCTAAACTATAAATATAATCATGGGAAACTAAATCTGGTGTTAGCCTCTAGATAGGAAGGTTCCTGCTTCGAGTCCAGGTTAGTGCAAGGATGTTTGTAAGCGTATGGTGTAGAGGCGACTGGTGCATCGTAAATCTGTTGTGCCCGAAAGTACTCACGTTGGGTTGGTGTGGTAGTTTGGAGAGTGGGGTGCCAGCACAGGTGTTGCCTCGTCATCTGACCGTGGTTAAAAATTACTTGTTGTCCTTGGTTCTTTCCCTTAGGGGATTGATCACGGACCGTCGTCAATAGCACGTTGTGTTGCTCTAGTACGACTAAATGGAAAACTAAAATAATTGTATTCATAAAATTCAGTTTTAATTGTGGATTTATTCGAAATGTAGCTTTGTGATGTCAAATGTAACATAGAGTTTACATTTCAATTCCTTAAGTAACAGCACTGATATCATATTTTTTCTTTACTAGGGAACTCCGCCCCCTGCTCGCCAACCCCCTTTTCAATCCAACGTTAGCGGCGGTAACTTTTTTTTAATATAGAGAGACATCTACCTTGATGTTGTTATTTCGGATGGCTGATATTTAGTCCGTGCTCGCAATTCACCGCTTTTCCCGATTTATGGTCTACCATCAATCATTTATTATTTCGTAAATCAATTATTATAGCTCCAGGCTAATGTTAATTTTTACTATTGCGAAATCCTGTACACAGACTTGACTCGCGTGTATTTAATTTCACATAATGCACCCTAAACTAATAGTCGCATCTGTAAAAAACCTTCCCGAGCTTGTTCCCTGTACAATTTCGAATAAACTATGATAATCTCGAAATTTTTGGACGTGTACTTTCTCGCAAAACCGTATGACAGTTTAAAAAAAATAACGAAAATGTCCTGATTTTTCCCAAATTAAAAAATATATATTATGAGGAACCAATTCAAAATTTCTAAAAACACTCGGCGTCGTGCAAAAAATCACATTTAGATGTACTCTAAAAAAATATCACGGCTGAAGGCTGAAAATTGTGAGTATTTTGCTCAATCGCGTTAGAAATTTCGCTCTTTTAAATATGACACTAATAAACCCTAAACTAATAGACGCATTGGAAAAAATTTTTATTCGTCTTGTTCCCTGTACAATTTTGAACAAACCATGTCAATTTTGTAATTTTCTGATCCGTACTTTCTCAGGAAACCGTCTAAGAATCGAGCAAAAAAAGCGAATTTTCAATCCTGCGGCGGCAGCGGTACCCTTTTTTAATATAGAGATAGGGAGATTAAAATGCAGCTTTTAAAATTTAAAAAACTAGCAGACCAACACATAGTGCCTGCGCTAAAGTTTTTTAAAATTCTAATATTGATTGATGGCAGTATGATTTTAGCTATATTTCACACTTTTTCATGAACTTTTAATTGGTATAATCATTGATACATTTCATACGTCCAAATGAAATAAAATGGGACAAAATATATAAAACGGATTTCGTTAATATTTTTCAGATGTACGCTTACTGGTGTTAATTTTTTGATAAAGTGCATATAATAAAAAGTTCACACCTCAGTTATGTTACCGTAATTAGCTTCTGAATCTCCACTTCAATTGCATTTTATTCAGCATCAAAAGCTTAGTGTTCGTTTTGTAGTCAGTTTTCCCTTCATTGTTGCTGATGAAGGCTGGCAAGGGAGAAAGTAGTGTTCATAGTAATTCTAGTCTTAAACCTCTCAAGGAGTTGAACGCCAGTAGCTCAACCCCTCTCTCTATCTCTCTCTGTAAGGTTTGGTTGATTTTTTTATGGCACAAGGATTATATTTGACCATGCTACGCCAAACACGACAACGTCAAAGCAATGGATACACAATCACAAAGAAGGTTTTACTGATACAAATCTCTTCAACTACGCTGAGAAACAGTGACGTGCAAAGAATGATTTTTACTTTTAACATGTCGTATTCCTTCTAATATTAATTTCCTCATTAAATACTTATTATAAAATTGCGCATTTTGTATTTACCTCCGATGTGTGAGATAGGACACAGTAGCGGAGCTCTGATCCTCCTCACTAATACTGGGGATGCTTAAACCCTACGATCGCATTTTCCAAGCTCACTGTGAGAATAGAAACAAAACAGATACATTCGATAATGTAATATGAATTTAACGCAAATTTAGATACATATACAATTTTATGATTTATGTAGAGTAAATTGAAAGAAGCGGTTATTAATTTCCTAGAAATTCAATAAACAAGAGAAAATCGATTTTTTGTCTCATCGATTTTTCGTCTCGTGATTGTTCTATTCATGAAAAGAAAACATAATTTCCAAAAGTCAATTTTCCATACATCTTTTCTGATAACATTTAGAAGACCATCTTTTTTCGAGAACAACATGCAATTACCTTCAATCCAGCTCCATTAGAGCTGATGGAACTGCAGTTCGATCCAGTCAATGCTGTGGACTTAAAGACTTCTACTGTCACCCTTTACAAATAAAGAGTTCGAAATGTCCGAGTCACTGTCAACAATTTCCGTGTTTCTAAATAATCAGGAACACCACCGCTTGGATGGCTTTCTTTACCAAATGTTTTCGTGTTTCGGGCTTTTGCAAGATTCTGAACCATCAAGAAAGCGTCTAGTAATAGCTTGGGTGTTTCAAATTTGCATGTTGATAACTTACGTGGATTTCTGCTTTTCGTCATTCATAGCTTACAGTGATCCAGAATTTTCGTGGAAAACCAGCTTGGGTTATGCATTGAGCTGTACTGCGACCACGACAGTTCTGATTCTGATGAAAATCAAACGAAAGCAGCTAGTCATTCTGTTGCTTTTGCTGCAGGAAAGAATGACAATTCAGACCATTCATAATAGAATAAATCGTGCCGCCATTTTCTTGACGTGTATACCATTCATATATTCGCTTCTTGCAGTAATATTCTTTTACTTCAACGACGAAGGTGATTTTGAAAACTTCTACACATACGGGTATTCCATCGGGGAAACAACATGGCAGCCTGCGTTAGTATATGTAAAAAGCGCTTTGTTGAACTTTTTATTTGTCTTTCCGAACTTAGTAACTTTGCTTTACTGTAAGCTTTGCCACCAGTGCTACATGCCGTTGCGACACCTAACGAAAAGGATCGAGAACTGTGAGTTGAAGGCTTTCACATGCTCGAAACAGAGGGAATTCTTGAATAGCAGAAGGAGGACACTAAATAAACTGGAAAATTTTCAAGATAACTTTTCTCTAATTTCTTTCTTGGTGTGCAGTGCGAATTTCATAGCGTGCTTTGCAGCTCTTGGTTCATTCTTGTCACATAATTGGAAGGGCAATAGTGTTTTCGTAGTGATCGACGTTTTCTATACTATGTGCAACTCCTTAGGTTCGTTGGTCTCGTTGTTCTTTACCGCCGGCCAGGTGCCAATAGAGCTGGGGAGTTTTGTGGATGTATTTCACAAGAAGTGCGAGAACAAGTTGCTGATGTTTCTGGACTCGAATCCAAGGGAACCCTTATTGGCGAGATCGTCCCGTGATCAGCCGACTTTCGTTTTGTCAGGCTGTAAGATTCTTCATTACAAAAGACAGTCGATACTGATTGCGCTCGGTACAATTCTCACCTATAGTCTACTTATTCTCAACATGGACGCGACGAAAAAACAGTAAGTACCATGTTTGGACTGATTGATCTCTCGTTACTGACTTCCGTTTCTTGTGGCTGACTGTTATATAGCTTGTTTCTTTATGGGCTTATGCATTGAGCTTCCTCTACATCCATAGAATCCATGTCAATCTGAATCTAGTAGAAACTTACAGACGAATTCAGGAAAGCGAAGCCTGATCATCGAAAAACTTTCAATCTGCTTGAATCAGGCTTCATTGTTTACGAATCATTATCCCGCAAGACATAATTTTCGTCAATCCGGGTAACAGTTCCAATGCTGAAATTTATAATTAATTTTCTGTTTTCAAGATTTTGAAATTTCCACCGGCATGAAAATTGAAATTCTGTTATAAATATACCTAAAACAATAGAAAGAATAAATATGTACATATTTTTTAAATGGGGGTGCCTACATGGAATTGGATATAGTTATGCGTTTTTTGTAAACCAGACAAAATATTTTCTGGGACTTCGAATTGTATTTTAAGCATTTTTACCAACGGTCCTTTGAAGCATTCCTTAATTTTCAAAAAGTTCTAAAATGGAAAGAAAAACAAACATAGTTTCGTATTAATCGTTTTCGAAATAATAATGTATTAATTACTTATTGTATGCTGCTTAATGAGGAACTAAGGAAAACGTATTTTGATTAGGATTTATTCAGATTCTGTTCTTGTAATAGGTATGAAAGCGTAAATCTGAATCGGCTAGATTCATATTGATTTGAATAAACCTGGATTCTGTTCCCATGAAGAGAGCCTTACGTGTATTAATTTTTAATTGTTTTGCATTCATATGTAATAATATTGCAATACAATGGATAATAAAATGTTATGAGTGAATCTTGCGTAATGTATACGATTAATTCATAGTAGTGGTCTTCATCTCCTGATCACCAACCTTTGAATACTCAAAGTTTTCTCCATTACTTCGCTGAGTGAACCGTCCTCCTGTTGCACGCAGGTACGAGATTAAATAAAATAACTTAGTTGTCTCTGCATGGCAACACTCTTGTGTAGTAGTCGTTAGAAAATAAATGTAGATGTTGTTCTTTAAAATATATTGAAGTTGTGATTTATAATTACGTTTACGCGAATTAACATCTGGTGCTGCTCTAGCACAGGGATAGCGAACCTATGACCCTCGGATCAGACACTGACCCACGCGTTTATTTTTATAAACTTATCATCATCATTTCATAAGAAACAGAAATAATTTAAATTATTTTTCGAACCCCTCTTTTAAAAAAGGTGAAGAAATTACAAATGTTAACAAAGAAATTAAAAATGACAAAAAAAAATGCATATAGGATTTTTGTAAAGTGTTTTAGATTTATTGATGAAAAACGTAATGCTGTTTTGAGATTTATATGAATGCCGATTGAGTAGAACATGTAAATTTATAAAATACCGCTTAAGAATGAACAGATGTGGTAAATACTAACAATAAAGACATATTTATTAAGGCCTCACACGTGAGACGCGTAAAACGCGCGTTTGGAGAGGCTAGCGAGGTCCCGCTCTTCAAGGGTCGCAAAGATAGTAACTTGAATTATAGGAATAAAAAAACACAATAAACGACAATTTGCACAATTATTAGAGGAAGTGGAGTGCTAGTATTCAGGGATTTTGACATACAACAATGTTTGATGGTTCGGTTCCATTCAAGTTCTAAATCGGTTTGTCATTTTATTAGAAGGAATTACGCTCTTTTTGAATGAAAGAAACAATAGTTTTGACGAATTTTCAAATATAGATTGGTTAAATGATTTTATGTTTTAATGCGACATCACTCAGCATTTTAATGAACTGAATAAAAAACTTTAGGGAAATGGTCAAATTGTTTTAATGATGTTTGAGAATATTAGGATATTTTTGACGAAACTTGATATCTTTACTAGGGATTTGGAAATGAAAATCATGAAACATTTTCCGCAATTACATAAAACATTTTCAAAACACAATAACAAGGGAAAATACGCTTGACGTTCAAGAAAATACAATAGGAAAATATTTAATGATTATACAGTAAATAAAACAAGCCTTCGAGGAGAGATTTAATCAATTTAAAAGTATGGCAAATACATTTCACTTTATTTTATATCCTCCAAACAAAACGAAGTTCGAAACAATGTAGTTAAACGAATTTAAGTGGCTAAGTATCCATGATTTAGAAATGGAATTAATTGAATTTCAAATCAGCATAGTTTGGAAAAATAAATTTGATAACTGCATTTCTGAAGTAGAAGGGAAAATGTCTGAAATTAGTGCAAATTAGAATGATCCCACACTAATAATTACAAAATAATTTTGTATCAATGAAGAAACTTACTAATGCTCTTTTAACACTGTTTGGATCCACATATTCTTGTGAAAAATTATTTTCTTCGATGCATTTTGTTAGTCTACCAATAGAAATAAACTCGGAAATGAATTGACTGCAAAATGCGTTAAACTAATGAATATTGAATATGCATCGAATATTTAGAAATTATCTGACAAAAAACAAAAACAGATTTCCCATTAAATATACTTCAACTTTATTGTAAATACACATACCTGTAACTATATTATCTACTAGCCATTGCGTGACTAGCCCGGCATCGCCAGGGCCCGTGGTGTTTGGTTTTTATATCTGGTGTAAAATTTTTCGCAGATTTCAAATCCGTTGAAATTTTCAATCTGTCTTTAACGATTCCGATTTTACGAAAAAAGAACTTAACAATCCCAGTCAAAATGTTTTTATTTCTCTGCTCTCCTTCGCGAAAGGAAAATCTGTTTTTCTTTTTATTTTAACGCGAAGGGCAAAAAATGCAATCTGTTTATTTTTGGAAAGCGAACGTTCACGTGACGTCACAGTCTTTTGCGAAAATATAAAAGATTAAAATAAGGTATCTATCTGTTGTAAAATTTTCCGCAAATTTCAGATCCGTCAGGAAATCAAAATGAATGAATCTCGAAACAAACGAAGGTTATTTGAATGTTTTCTCTCCACGGAGATGAAAAAAAAACTTGCATGGTTCCAAAAGCTGACGTCAAGGTAACACGTGAGGGCGAGAAGTCTAAATTTTGATGTTTCTTCATTCCTCGGAATTACCGCGGTAGAATGAAGAATGGTGAAAAAACTATTAAATTCATTTAAAAAATGTTCTAGATTGATTTTTAAAATTCGCCTCGACCCTAAAATTGCAAAAAATTCACACTACCTGTATGCCAAATCACATTACTGCAAGTGCCATAGATTCGCCAGGACAAAAAACCAGGACAAAATATATATATATATATATATATATATATATATATATATATATATATATATATATATATATATATATATATATATATATATATATATATATATATATATATATATATATGTGTGTGTGTGTGTCTTTTTCCCTTGTTCATTAAAAATTCAGTGCAGTGGGGGCTGGGCATGATTTCTCCTCTTTTACATCGATATTTTGCTCTTCACTTGCAAAAGTAAAAGTTGCAAAACAAAAAGGAATCGTTAACTTTTTAAACGATTAAAAAATTGAGAACCAAAAAAAGTAGTTTTTTGCCATGCTCCTTCCCTCAGGTCCAAGTGACCCCCGAGCTAGTACTAAGAAAATAATGCACAAAATTTGACCCACTGCTTAAAACGGTTCGCCGTCCCTGCTGTGGCATAATAACGGTGACACATATTTTGTCGTAGAAATTACGCATACAATTTAGGGAAAGTATCGGGTACTTATGATTGATTCCTGTGACGAAAATAAGTCCCAATTGAAATCACCATATCATTAAATATACACTCTATAACAAAAAAAATCGACGCACTAAGGAGGAGTCCGATGGAGACAAAAATTGGTGGATAGGAAAATTATTTACCGAATAGAAAATGATTAAAATTTCAGAACAATCGAATGATTTATTTCATAATTACAGTAACCAGCTCAATAAGGTGTTGACCCACCTTTAGCCTCGATGCAAGCTGCCACACGGAGTGGCATAGACCGATAACCGATAAAGCTCCCGGATGGTCTCCTGCGGTATTTCTAGCCAAATTTCCTCCAATCGTCGGACTACGTCATCAACATTCCCTATCGGATGCAGTCGCCTTCCCATCATATCCCAGACATGCTCGATGGGAGAGAGATCTGGTGATCTGGCTGACCAAGGAAGTGTTTGACAAGCTTGAAGACAGTTCATAGCAGTGTGTGGGTCGCACGACTTATGGTTGATTGCGATGAATCAGGCGCTGTAACAGCTGATCTGACAATCACTCTAACCTCGCGATCTATTGTGGCCCTACGTCGACCGCTACCATCATGACGCTGAAATCTGCCACTGTCCACCCACTCTTGCCAGCATCTTCTAATCGCCGCATCGCTTCGACTCACATGACGAGCGATTCTCCGATTTGCCCAACCTGCCTCTTTCAATTCAATGATACGACCTCTTTCAAACTTGAAAGTTGCTCGTAATGAGCTCGAATCCTGCGGCAAGGCATTTTTTCAGTCGTTGAAAAGTATCCTAAATCGCAATGCAGCAGAAATTTTTAACAACAGTTCAAGAACAACTCCTTATATACATCTGCTGGATGCGCAGTTCCGATGCGCTGGAGATCGCACTATTCATTCATTGGACACCAAATTTTAATCATTTGCATATTTGGTCAAATAATTTTTGCATACGAAATTTCAAAGCAATCGGATGATTCCTTCTTGGTGCGTCGATTTTTTTTGTTATAGAGTGTACATGCCAAGTTGTAATCGTGTTAGTCATATTCGTAAACAGCATGGAATCCAATTAGCATAGCGTGTAATAAATCGTACCCCCTATGCTCCATTCCTTTCCCGTGGGTGGAGAAAATGATGCAATATTTCTGTACGTGCCACCATGCTGTTTGATTAACGACCGTATTCACAAGTCCGAGTTAAGCCGTGGATAAAAAATAATCCCCCGATCACCGTAGAAAGCATGACCCAAGGTTTTTTTAATTTTTTTATTTCCAATGGCAAAAAAAAGGCTGGGTACAGATTGCAAAGACAAATACAATGCATGATACAATACAGTACAGAATTGACCGAAGTCATTGTAGCCTTATACAAGGCCAGAAGTGATAGTCACTTGTGAAGTGGCAACCAATGGGTGGACCATCATTGTCCCTAACAAAGGACAGCACTATTTACATCCATGCCCTGACCCGAACCAGGAGCCTTCCTATCCAGAGGCCAACACCTTGACCACTAGACCTGTTGGTCGGCTATGACCCAAGGTTTAAACCGCCGTTTCGGTGTTATATTTTGTTCCTCCGAAATCGCTGGATCAACTCTCGGTTGAGAATTAATGCATGCGCAGTACTACGCGATGGAAGCGAGATTTATCGTAAACAAAGCAAAATGGACGACATACTTGATTTTGTATAGTATAAATTACAGTATTCTTACGGCGACGCTCGCATTCAATTAATCTTATATGTTCCAGAACAAGAACTTGACATTTTCTACAAAATGCATATGCCCAGATGTGATGTTCTGGTTCGGCTTGCCAGAGTATCTAATCCAGAGTACCCAATAAGAGAACCGTTCGGTAGAACATGAAAATAAATTTTTTTTAGTTAAATACCTTTGCACTTCTCTATTTCCAAACGCGAATTGAAATGGGGTAAAAAAAACCACAGTATCCATTTTATTGAAATCACAATTACTTTAAACGGAGTTTGTGAATACGGTTCTGGGATAATCTGCGATTTATGTCTGACCAGCGGATCAACTGATCCTCGGATTATCTCGAGACTTGTGAATACGGCCGTAAGTCTATATCGGCAACCGTGAGTGCAACACGACTGTAGTGGTATTGTTTTAAATCTCTCGAAGCATTATATTCAAATATACGAAGAAGATTTCGCAATGTATTGGTAGTGAACATTTAAAGATCTTGTGAACCGCAGAACACTTTTATTACAAATTAAATAAACGTTTCGAAATAAAATTCGTCTAGAAAAACTCTCCTATCTGCAAGTCGCAGTCCGACGCTCCAAGTTGACGGCTCAACCAGAACTGAGCCTATTTTTATTTATTTAAAGTTTTAATTTTAGAAACCCAATTCAATAGGTGTGAAATAAACTTGTTAACAACGAATTAGGTAAGAAATATCAATACTAAATCTCCAAAACAAAAAAATAAAACACCAGATTTTATTTAAGCTCGACAACTATATATAGTGCCTTACGATTGTAATGAATCACTTGAAATTTGCTTTTAAGATCCTCCATTGCTATTAAATATGTGATACGCTGCTAAATTTTTGGCAAAACGAAATTTCCAGTTTTTTTATTTTACATATAGTATTTGAATCTATCCTTAAAATCTGGTTAAAACGTGTTTTCGAGTCCTGAGAATATTTTAAAAGAATTCCAAATGTTTACCTTTGAGACTTTTTATGTCACCTTTAAGAAATTAGACAATGGAGAACATTCAAAGGTTCCAGATCGGAATCTATTTATTTTTATGATTAATAGCCTTTGAAGTATTAAAAAATATTTCTCAATACCTGCAACAACAAAAAAGTAGCAGTATTTTAAGCAATAATTTCTCGGATTTATAATGACCATTTCTGTGATAAAAGAGTGTGATCTAGATTATAATAAATACATTCTATATGAAATGATAATCGATTGAATTTTAAAAATATGAATTTAGAAACTCTTAACAAATAATAGGCTTGTTGCATTTTACCTAGAAAATGCTTTCAAGAATACATTGAAATCGAAGAATAGCGAGCATGAGGATGTTTACCAACATTATTTCCACAATATTCCCTTACAATAACTCATTTTCTTAAAAGCATGCATTTGGAAATATCGATTAATTGATTATCGGCCAGTATTGATGATGTATTGTTAAATTTGGTGATACTTGACAGTTATCGTTCTGGATAACATTCATTTTGATAAGCTTAAAATTTGAAATCAATTGCGATACCTTGTTGAATTGCCTATGAGATATCAATCAC
The DNA here is from genome assembly GCA_947359465.1 of Metellina segmentata. Classification (NCBI taxonomy): domain Eukaryota; kingdom Metazoa; phylum Arthropoda; class Arachnida; order Araneae; family Tetragnathidae; genus Metellina; species Metellina segmentata. The sequence continues at coordinate 36,965,070 of OX375882.1, forward strand.
ATCCGTATCACCAATTGAGCAAGACTTGTGAAAGACAGTGCAACTTTATCTACCCAAAAGTACTTCATGGTTGATATATTTGGTATTTTTAATTGACGTCACACTGGAGCAACACAACGGGCTATTGATGGTCGAGATTGGTTTCGCTGCCTTTTTATGTCACAGATTTGTAAGCTATTTTTTTTTTTCGTGGTGGTTAAGTTCACAAGTTGCTGGTGAGCACAAGCAATCGTTATATTCTTTACTGTAGAAAATATTTGTTTGGATCATGTTCAAGCACGGTACTAAATTCGCGTTTCCTGACAATAACATTTTGTACAGCCTTCTCGCCAGAATCGGACTGATAGATACTCCAAACTGTTCGCGATGGAGAAAGGTCACAGCGAATGTCTTCCAAGTGTTCGGAATTGGAGCATACCTCGATTCTTTATTAACAACTTACATGTTCTTTTCAGCGCATGATTGGAAACTGACTTTGGCATACGTATTGTCAACATCATTGAGTATAGTAACTTGGATGGCCTTACGGTGTAAAAGAAATCGAGTAGCTGCCTTAATACAACACCTTCAAGTAATATCTCAACCTAGCTCCCATAAAAAGGTAAATTCTGTCTTACTTTACGTTATCAGTATGCCCTTGATCTACTCAGTTTTGATGACAGTCTTTGAAAACTACGAGTACGACAGTATAAACTTTTCATTTTATTCGTATGGGAGAGAGATAAAGGATACGAAGTTACGAAATGCCGTCATTTGTATCAAATGCTTTCTTTACATTTTCGTGTACCCGACTTTGACCAATTTGGTAGAGTTGCTTTATTGCCACGTGTGTCACCAGTGTTGGAAACTCATTCGAAACCTCACGCATGAAGTTGAAGGATGTCCAGCGGTGGAATTCACAATCTCGAAGCAGACTGGGATTCTGAGAACTAGAAGAAGAATCGAAGATATCTTGACCGAGGTGGATGCCGTGTTCTCCATGCCATCTTTCACCATGTGCATCGCCAACTTCTGCGCTTGCTGCAGCATCGTCGGCTCTGTGGTAATTTACGACTTCAAGATTTCGAATGCAGCTATGATGATAGAAGTATTGTTCGTTGTTTGCAATTCCACTCTGGCATTGGTAGGGGTTATTTACGCTGCGGGGCAGCTGCCGATCGGATGTGGGAGGTTAAGGGAAGCATTCAAAAAGAAAATAGAATCCAGAGTACTCATTGGAATCTATTCGTCGAGTGCTAATCTGGAAAGAGGATTGTACGACAAGGAAGATTACACGCTATCTGGATGGGAAATTTTTCATTTCAGAAGAAGCCTAATTTTTACTGTTGTAGGGGCAATTCTTACTTACACTTTTCTTTTAGTGAGTTCAAACCCAAAAGAAATGAATCTCAAGCCAGAATAACGGCGATTGTTGAGAAGTCACAATGACAATACTTTATATTAAACTTTTCATGTTTGGATTCGCTTTTTTGATGTCTGATTTTCCCATCTTGTGTCCAATGGGAAACTTAACCCTCCAATCTGGTCCATACAAAAAAAAAAAAAAAACCCGATTGTTTTGATATCGAGATCACTGTTTTGTATTTTAAGAACACGTGAGAAAAATAGCCTATTTTATGCAGGATTTTAATGAATCTATTAAAATGTTTAAGGCATGAAAAAAGCAGTGATATTGAAAAAATGAAAACAGAAATTATAAATTTTAATAATAATTGCCAAATACGTAGAACAGGGCTCGAAATACCCGGGTGCACACGAAAATAAAATTGTGCACCTAACGTTAAAAAAAAGGGAGTTGGAAAAGAATTTGTTGGAAAGTACTATGAAAGATGCTTGAACCTAAGTTAAGAAGAAACTAAAACAAGACTAATTGCTTGTACATTAGATGGTGCAGCATGTAATTTCGGAGTGGGTCTACAAGCTACTTCGTGATAATCATCGCAGTCATCTAATTGGCATACATTGTTGTGTTTATCGACTGAAACTTGCAATCTAAGATGTTATGCGAAATTCAAAATATTTGACGCAAATGGAATCTGCAATGAATGACTTATTTGTAATTCATAAGTATTCTTCTATAAACTGGGCAGAGCTTCAAAAAGTTGGTGAATCATTGGAAGCAAAAATTCTAAAACCTGTGCTGGTAGGAGGTGTTTGTTGGTTGGTTACCTCATCATGATCGTGCCATTGATATCTTTCTGAAGTACAATGGAGGAAAAATACAAAAAGAAGGATGGGCACTAAACCTTATGGGAAAAGATCTCCCAAATACGTAGACGTTTCTGATTGCCCACCAATGTCTGATGATGACTGAATATTTATAAATAATAATTTCGCAGATAAGAAAAATTGTTTAAAAATATTTATTTACAATCTGCTACTAACCTATGTCAACATACCGAACTAATAAAGTTGTTTACATTACTTTAATGCTCTTATATTACGTGTTTTTTTTTTAAATGTGCTCCTAAAATATAATCTGTACACCTAATTTAAAAACTTAGGTGCACAAGGTGCACCTGTATTAAAAAATCTATTTCGAGGCCTGACGTAGAATATAGCTTGCAACTGGTTTTGTGTGAAAATGTGACGTGATAGAAATATTTGGAAAATATTCTTTTATTATATATGTGGCTAAATAAAAATATCCAAAAATATTTTGATAACGTTTGTGCAATTAAATTGTGTAGTTGTTATTTTTCAAGCCTAAACTGGAAAGAACGTTTTGAATATCACTGTATTCCATTGCGCTTGTTGCACCTTTTAAAACTTCCCAGAAACCAGAATATGGAATAATCATGATTTAAAAAAATCAGATTTTTTTTAAATCAGCGGAGTCTTGCGACTTAAATTAATTTTTCTTTCATATGTTTGAACTTAGTGGGTATTTAAACACGAAACAGTGCATTTTCTCGAGTAGTAATGTATAGGAAATAATACCTAGACAAATATTGATGTTTTCATACCAAAATTGAAGAAAATATATTTAAAAACAAAATTTCAAGAAAATAGTAAAATTTAATGTGCACTAGTAAGAATTAAAATTTTTTTTAATAATTGAGGTTAATCTCGGTGGTTTGTAACTGTTCATTTTGTTGCGATGTAGCTTTGTTCTGTTACGATACAAATCCACAATTATTTAAATTTGAGTTTCGATGTGCCTCATTGATATCCCGGACATTTGCCCTGTTGTGTTGCTCCAGTACGACGTTAATTAAAAATATCTGTACCTACCAGACATTTGCCTTAATTTAAATATCATCAGTCCGCCTCTGCTTCCTGGAGTGTATTATTTAGCTCATAGGTTCAAAAACATTTTACTTCCAAGTCGCTCTTCGAACACACAAATATGATCAGCCCTTCTCTTCATGTTTTATGGAGGAATAATATAATCATACATTCACAAAAAACATGTTCATGTATACATTACCCTACAATAATAAATAGGATATGCATAAAATCCGACTACTTGTTTGGGGGTGTTTTTCGTGACATGGCCTGGGATCTTAGTATGTTGTTCATGGTCAATTGAACGCCGACGCCTAACATGAACATTTTGGACAATCAGGTTCTTCCTACGCTCAGGCAATTTTATGGAAGAACCTCCAGAACAACAACACTCCATATCATGTTGCAGCCTCTGCCAAGCAGTGGTATCAAGATATGGATGTAAAACGTCTTCCCTGGCCTGCTCAGAGTTCCGACCTAAACCCCATAGAATATTTGTGGGACGAGTTAGAGCGACGCTTACGGACCATGGAACCACGTCCGAAATCTACAGCTGATTTGGCGGCATCTTGCAGCAGGAATGGACACAAATACTCATAGCTGTGTATCAAAACCTTGTTGAATGTATGCCCAGAAGGGTTGCTAGTGTAATTGCAGCACGTGGGGGGACCATCCTCCTTTTAAAGCACGTATTCTTTCCCTTTTCCCATCACTTCTTGCTGTCCGCCGCCCAGCCAGTATGGTGGTTATGATCCTCAGTTGTCACCGACTGGGCCCGGGTTCGAATCCCGCATAAGGCATGGATGTAAAATTGGGAAAAGAAGTCGGACTTTCGCCTGGAATGGATTCCCGTCTTGAAAGGAAAGCAGCGCACCCCTTCTGTTCTTTGCTGGGATCATCGTTTGTAATAATAAAAAAAATATTCTTCTTCTTCTGTACTTGTCTTGAATGTTTCTGCTCATCCCCTTGCTTTCATATGTATCCCAGAAGAACATGCGACAACAACAACATTTTGCTGTCCGGTCCATTATTGTAGGGTAGTGTGTTTTGTTAGTCTGCGAAATCCACTCAATAGAAAATAAGATCTCTAGCACACTTTCGCGTGAAAATCGCGAGAGCAAAATGTCCCGTCTGCACAGATTTATCCCCGAATAGGGGGAAACGGCAACAGGGATCCCAAGCAAAAACATGATGTTATCTCGCCGCGGGGCAGCGAGCCAGCCGAAGATTAAGACATCAAGTTCCTCTGACGGCCGCTGATGACGGGTTACCCACGAAACTTACCCAACCCCAGCCTCAGGTTGGTCGTTGGTACACGAAACTGACGCCCCTTCTGGCTTCCAAGGTCAGTGGGGTGACTGCGAAAACGCGTTGGATCACACCGCCGCTGCAACAGCGAGTGACCACTCAGATCCGGCAAGGCATCATTAAGCGCAAAAAAATCGGCAGAGCATTCTGCAATCACTGGAGTGAAGAACCATCGTTGTGGATGCTTAATTTTTTTCGTCTCCTTTCTGAAAAAGTTCGGTGACGAATTTCGCCTCATTTCTTTTTCAACGCCTAAGCACTTGCATACCCTTTTTTGTTTTGACCCTGTTGCCTATCCAGGGCCGTGACCAAGTGACGAGCACTTGCAGTTTGTCAAGAATAGAATTTGGGAGACCGCAACCAAAAATTGAAACGGTCAGCGAATAAAAATAAAGGCGATCAATTGATTGAAATCACTTTTTTTTAAAATCAACTCTGTAAACAAAGTTTAATTTGTAACTGTATGTGTTTCGAAAACTGATACCTATTCAAAATATAACGATCTTTAGTGAGTTAAAAGAGATTTTTCATGTTTATTTATCCGAATTGCCTGATTTCTTTTCCACGTCTAATCACTTGCGTACTGTTTTTCTACCCTGTTCCGTTTCCAAGGCCTGAGCTGTGCGTTCCGTTACATGTAGTCGGAAATAAAATCAGAGTGTCACAGTCTCAGCTCTCTCTCTATTCTTTAAAGATACCATGGTCTAATGGATTAATGATACATCTCTCAATTTGATTAGCCATTCTACTCGAGGGGAAATAGATACGCCTGGTCAATCATAACATTGCTTTATTTTAAGATATCGACGATACTTACATAACGTTAACAGGAGTACAAATACGGAAACCAAAGTAGTGTATGGCAAAGGCAGCTTACCCGCTTACCCATAGTAGGACCTCTCCGCATTGGTGTTTTAGAGATGATAACTTCTCTTCTTCTAAACCCTCCTCCTTTGCTCCTAGCGCCCTGTGTTTTTATAAGGCCCGAAAGAATGTTTCTAGGGTTCTAGAAGATACGAACTCGTGATCCTGATTTTGAGGTCTTATGATGCTTAATTAACAGTCACGCTCTGATAGAATCTTTCGAAAGTCAAAGGGTAGCACGTAATGACCACATTTTCAAGCTGGAATAAACAATTAAAAGGTTAATCTAATCTACGGGCGATATGTTTGCCTTTTCTCAGGGCAGTCACGTACTCAAAGGTACTTGAAAAAGATTTAGGATGAAAATTTAACGATTCAAACTGTGACGATAGCAGCGTCACAAGAGCGACCACAACTAAAAATAAAAACTTCCAGCAAAATGCGACCATTTGATGAAGTTAAGTTTTTAAAACTCAACCGGCTGTGAACTAAGCTGGATTATATCATTGCGTGTGTTTCGAAAATGGTACTTATGTAGCTTCATCTTTCTCTCTTACCAGCGGAAGACGCGAGTGGTTTTGGTGGATCAGGGAGGAGCCTGGACCAAACAACGCAAGATGGTGTTCTACAAATGAACAGCAAAAATGTCCATACTCTCCCCCAAAACACCACTGAAAAATTAACATACTTAAAATCTAAATTAGTAATTTAAATATTAGAAGTGTAAAGATTTATGATTTGACAAATCCTTCGAGCTGTAGACGGCGCAAATTCGATTCCTCTCAGGGTGTATCTCTCCTTTATGTTTCATTAAAGACTTTCTTTGTTTATGATAGTCCATTTACGTTGTATGACGCAGCTTCGTCAAATAAGGCCTTTGCGCCATGAAAGCCCAGCCAACCAATCATTAACATACTGCTCTCGCATACTTATATCCAGTGACGGAACATTCACTAGGTAATTGGTAATTTTTTTAAATTAACGTCGTACTAGAGCAACACAGCGGGCTAGAACATTTACTAGGAGAACTAACCTAGATTGTTTTGTGCGGAAGGGCCGCTGAACGTGAAAGTATTGATGCCAAATAAACATTTTTCAGAAAATGTCCCATACAAATCCAAAAAATAAATTTAGTTCGGATTTATTTAAGATTAGCTTATAGCAGGGCTCGAAATACCCGGGTGCACAGGTGCACTGTGCACATGAAAACAAAATTGTGCACCTAATTCTTTCACGCGTGCACCTACGTTATGGTATTGGTAATTTTAATTTTAGTTAACGTCGTACTAGAGCAACACAACGGGCTATTGACGACGGTCCGGGATCAGTCCCTTAAGGGAAAGATCCGAGCACCTACGTTAAAATTAATTCGTTAATTATGTTATTTATTTATTTGAAAATTATGTTATTTATTTATTTGTTAATTATGTTATTTATTTATTTGTTGATTATGTTATTTATTTATTTGTTAATTATGTTATTTATTTGTTAATTATGTTATTTATTTATTTGTTGATTATGTTATTTATTTATTTGTTAATTATGTTATTTATTTTTCGATTGTGTTATTTATTTATTTGTCGATTGTGTTATTTATTTATTTGTTAATTATGTTACTTATTTATTTGTTGATTATGTTATTTATTTATTTGTTAATTATGTTATTTATTTATTTGTTAATTATGTTATTTTGATGTTTGAACAAAATATTAGTATCTAGCTCTTGCTCTAAAGGAACGTAATTGAAATTCCCAAATACACACTATGTGAAAACAAAATCGCTGGGTCGTAACAAGTTTATACAGGATGAAGGTTTATATGTGTCACTGCTACCAGAACTTTCCTATGATCGAAACATTTTCCAGCTAGCTCTGTTGAAGCGACTGTCGCGACAGCCGTGCGCCGGAGAAGGGAGAATTTAGATGCTTAAATATTTTTATCTACTATCTACTACTAACCTATATAAACATACCCAACTAATAAAGTAGTTACTCTCAAATTTAAAAAAAGTTGCCGCCGCCGTTGCAGGATTGAAAACTGTGTTGTTTAGCTCGATTCATAGACAGTTTTCCGAGAAAGTACGGATCAGAAAATTACGAAATTAACATGGTTTGTTCTTCATTGTGTTCCCTGGAAAATTTTGAAGATTTTTTTTTCCGATGCGGCTTTTAGTTTAGGGTTTTTACGTGTCAAAGTTGAAAAAGCGAAATTCTACTGGGGGCGGAGCCCCCTAGTATATTACATTAATGCTCTTATATTACGCTTTTTTTTTTCAAATATGCACCTAAAATATTACCTGTGTACCTAATTTAAAACCTTAGGTGCACATGGTGCACCTGTATTAAAAAATATATTTCGAGGCCTGGCTTATAGTATAAAAATTCAGTCTCGATTTTTTTTTTAAACAAAACTATCGCCGACCAACCGGTATGGAGGTTAAGGCGTTAGCCTCTAGATACGAAGGTTCCTGGTTTGAATCCGGGTCAGTGCATGGATGTTTGTAAGCGTATGGTGCACCTTAAATCTGTCGTGGTCGAAAGTCCTCACGTTGGGTTGGTGTGGAAGTTTGGAGAGTGGGGTGCCAGCTCAGATGCTGCCTCGTCATCTGACCGTGGTTCAAAGTTACGAGGTGTTGTCCTCGGATATTTCCCTCAGGTGATTGATCCCTGAACGTTGTGAATAGCCCGTTGTGTTGCTCTATTACGACGTAACTAATAATTACCAATTCATTAACAGCATTATCTAAATTTATATTGGTCAACAAACCTGAGTATACTCAAAAAGTATATCTTCGCCTACGGCCCAACATGATACATAGAATATCATTTACACTTGACTTCAATCCAAACCCACTATACGTATCCATCGAATTAATGAGTGACGAGAGAACGGGGATTCAATGATTTCCATTCTCTTCATTCTTTGCCCCGAGGGATCCAGATACATATAGCGGGTTCGGATTGACATTCAAGTCTAAATAAGCCTTTAATCAGTGACAAAATTAGAGTATAAAGACTAGTGAATTAAAAAATATTCTTACAAGACCAAATCTTAATTTTAAAAATAAATAAAAATTGTGTTTCTAACTTTGGGCTCACTCTGATACGAGGGGCCCGGTTTGGAAGAATAACGGATTATCAACCGGAGGGTTGCGAGTTCGAATCCAACAAACACCGTCGTGTTCAAACGGGGCTGATGCTTTATCTGTCGTCGAAGTTTGGAGAGCGGGCTGCCAGCTCAGGTGTTATCCTCGATCTTTCCATTGATCCCGGACCGTCCCCAATAGCCCGGTGTGTTGCTCCAGTGTGACGTTAATTAAAATACGTACTTACCTTACTACATTTAATCGAATAAAGTTAACGATTGCGATAATTTTGTCCAAAGTGTGGCTCTATGCAATGAAACGATTCCTTCTCATTTTCCTCTCAGAAGGTGCACTGTCCGTGCATACGCTCACCAAGTTCACAAGGTTTAGTTCTCTTTCAAGACATTCCCCCTCCCTCCTTTAAAATTATTAAAAATATCAATTCCGCTAGTCCTTCCAGTAAGCATACCCAAAGCCACTAGTTCCTCGTAACAATATCACGAATAAAATATATTTGAGCAGTCAGTTTTTATCAATCTAGCGCTATTGAAAAATACACATTTTTAGTTTTCTATAAGTTGTAGTTCTTGAGAGGTATTTTATCATTTCGATGTCAGTAAATGGTTCGTCTTTTTTCCAAAGTTGTTGCGTTATTTTGTATGTAAATCGGTTGCAGCAGTTCCTTGTTTTATAAAAGCACCCCCCACCCCCCAAAAAAACCCTTTCCTGGTGCTGTTTTTCTTTATTTTTTTAAGTATATATTTACGATCTTCTAATTTCACATTTTATGTTCCTTGTGAGATACATAATATTGATTTGCATTGTACTTTTTTAATGTTGTTATAGTGCTGAATTACATAACAAACCATTTTTTTAAAAAAAGAAATAAGAAAATATTGCATCTTTCTATCTTCTTTACATGTTGTTTTCTTCAACGTCCGTTTACTCTTTTGGACATAATATGTTATCTAAGAATTAAGCAATTGTGAAGCCAAACTTAAGAAATCACAGAAATACATAATTCAAGACAATACATACGGTTGTCGAAATATTCAGTTACAAATCGGTACATAAAAGCAACAGATAAAAAGAATGTTACAGGCATGGAAATAATTGGCCATCAAATACAATCTAAACACAACCATTCAGCCATCAATGAGATACAAATTTCAAACTAACATAGTCAGAAACAATCATTGGCATGAGGAGACGTAAGCAATGAGGGGCAAATTTCAGTAATTAAAAATTGTTTGTTAAAAACAATTACAATGTAAAAAATATTTCAGACTATGGGTTAGTCTTGACATCTGAATCTTATCTCATTGATGGCTGAATGTTGTTTGATTTGTGGTCTGGGACAGATAAATGCTTTTTACCATACAAATTCTTTAATTTCATCTTTATGCGACTACATTGACAAAGGCCCGGTGCACACATCCGGTTTTTTAACGTGCGGCGCAGCTGCTGCAACGCAGTCTGAGATACATTAGATCTAATGGAGCACTGCTGGCAGTGAACACATGCCTCCAGCGCCGCAAGTCCAACTTGCGTGCAATTTGTACCGCAGTTCCCCACGGCGCCAGTCACATGAGTCTCCGTTCTGAAGTACCTTGTTTTCATAAACAAATGGAACATAAATAATAATTAATAAATGGTTGTATCCAGTTACGTCTATTTTGTTTCAAAATACACTTTTTTTTTTACTCCAAGTAAGCGAAAGAACACGTTTTCTTCGATAGAATATTTTTCGCAAATGGCGCGAAATGTGTCATTTCACGGTTATGTGTGCATAGTTGGGCTTCGGTGCCGCACGTTGAAAAACCGGACGTGTGCACCGGGCCTGAGGCCGCACATTCCCACTAAATGGAGCAGATTTGAAAATATCTAGTCAAGGAAGGGTTTCAATACCATGGAAGCACTATAGGAAGGAAAGCTGTGTATTGTGCTGGCTCTTGGCATTTAAGGCAAAACAGATTGTGGATCTACTACACATTTCTGTGCTGTCAAACTCCCTCGTACCACTACTAGAGGATTGCATGTTAAGGGATTCTACACCGTTACGCTAGCAGTGTTGTGTTCAACAGCAAGACTGAGTAACCTACCAAACATTGTCTGGAGTGGTGGCGTGGACAGGGAACATCTCGTTTATAACAAATCCAGCTTCCAGCCTTGGGGCAGATGATCACAATATTCAAATATAGCAGCAAGTAGAAACCAAGAAAAAATTAATTATTTTCAGTCGGCTATTTCAATTACAGCTAATATTCCCGAACTAGGGTGGTGATTAATCCTACGATGGTATTTTGAAATGAATAAAAAATAAGCGATTAATAGGGTGACTTTTAAATAACCTACAACTGAAATAACTTTCGAATCGTTGCCAGATACAACTAACAATTTTTATTGAAAAGAGCTCAGTCAGTAGAGCGTCGGGCTTGCATAGGAAGGGTTGTGGGTTCTGTCCTCAGCGGAGCCTGCAATTCTGATGGTTGCGAGATCGGCGCTTAGACCTGGCTGTCCGTTCGCTAAAGGTGACTGGGGCACGTTAAATAGGTCGAGGTCACAAAGTCCCCCATGTTCCCATACCAAATCAATACCTCTGGGGCTACCTGATCAGGGGGTTATCGGCCTCTGATTGGGATCTAAATTACGATATGTGTGAGTGAATGGATGTGTGAAAGGGACCTTCCTGTAAAACGGATGTGTCAAGTATGAAGAAGTCCAACCCTCCGGGGCAATGGCACCCCCAATTGGGCCATATATGGCCCGCACGACAACAACATTGAAAAGAGCATGGAAAAGGAATTAATGGATAAGGTTTTCAAAGTGATAACCTTCAGAGGGGACACAATAACGCAACCTATTCACAAAGTTGTCAGTTACAAATTCAAAAGTTTGTGTTTTAAGGGGGTCCGGGACGCATTGAAATTTTTTTTTATTAATTAATTTAGAATTTTTTTGTACTGATTACCCATCTAATTAATAAACGAAATCACAACACAAAAATTTTCCAAGTTTTTTAAAAAATTTTAAAATAAAATTTTTTGAAAAAAAGAGGGGTCATTTTAAATTGCTAGGACTCAAAATATTCTTGATCAATTTTCAAAATTATCGCAGTAAATTATTTACAAATTTATAAACTTTAATTTAGATTCAGCAATTTAAAAAATATTAATTTAATAAAAAATATTTGAATGAAAATTTTAAGGTACTTTTTTTTAAAGTAAATATTTGTTTCAAATTTGCTGAATCAAAATTAAAGTATAATGTTTGAAAAAGATATATTCCAAATTTCAACCCTTAAACTTTATCGGTTTTCGACTTATAGTAATTTGAATACAGGAAATCTTGAAAAAAGTATCATGGAGAAAAACGAATTTAAAGTTTTAAATACAGATGTTGTTGCCATGACAACAACTGTCAAGAGTGTTAGATTTTCAAAACAATGCACCACAAAAATTATTATATCTCTAGTTCTAATTAAGATAGAAACATGATTTAGACTTCATTTTAAGCAGAAAAACACAGATAATTTCTTAAAATATAATAATAATATTAAAAAAAAAAAAATCGAAAATTTGACGATTTTTGTGTCCCAGACCTCCTTAAAGCTTGCAAATGCGTCAGTTATGGTCTGTCGGCTGCTTCTTGTAAAACCTAATCTTTCAGATGACCCCCAAAGATAGAAATCACATGGATTCATATCTGGTGAATAAAGTAACCAGTGCAATCCACCAGGATAACTGTCTGGGTATTGATCGGCGATAACTCGGGTTCCAAACTCACTGTTAATGGTGTCAAACATACTTCGTGTTATATGTGGAGGGCAGGCATGAGAATGCAAAATTTAAAAAAAGAGGAAAACCAAAATGTGAAATTAAATACACGGGAGTCAGGTCTGTGTGCACAGGATTTCGCAACAGTAAAAATTAAAATTAACAACTCGCGCACGCTTGAGGAACAATTTGTACGCTATTGAGTTGATGAGCAGTGGGCGGACCCTCTAGTAGACCTGGGCGATGTTCAAACTTTTACATTGCGATACATCGTCATTCTAACATCACAATATTGTGATGTTAACCATGCATTTTATCGATAGTAAAAGCAAAACCTTGTTCCTATATCACCATATATATAATTATTATTAAGTTCTTTTTTCTCTTGGTTATTAAAAATCGTGGTAGGAAAAAAATAACAAGTATAGATCTACGTTGTACATTTAAGAAGCACGTATGATTAAAAACAAGATTTTACATATCTATCTGTTAGGGTGTGTGTGCATCAAACGCTCCATCTTTTTAAAAATTTCATGGAAATGGTCTGTCATTGTGTTATTTTTGTTCGAAATGCAGAAAAAATATTATACGTAATAGTTTTGAAAAATTGAATAACATCTATGTGGTCCACCGGTCTCAGGAATGTACAATAAAAGAGGAAATTCTGATGATAAACAAAGCATCATGAGTAAAACAAATTTTTTCAAAATATATTCTCATGAAATAATGTAATTAAGATTGTGTTTTGTGATATAATAAAATAATATATTATCCTATGCTAATAATTTATATTCACACAAGTACACTCAATTTAAGATTCAGTCAATTTTGGTCGTTTTCGCAGATTTTTCCGTTTTTTTTTCGATCTTGTTCGACAACCTGCAGAACATGTTGGGAATGATTTTCACATTTTGCTGACTGCATGAAATCAGTACTTAGCTTGATCCCTCTTTCTGCAGTCATTGACAACATTCAGTGCTTATAACTTTGTGAATGATGTGGTATAGGATGCAGAACTTGACCGTTCTGAAACATCTATTTAAAAATGTGATTCTAGTTCATGCAGATAAATTAAAAACCAATAAACTGCTCCAAGTAAATCAGAAAAAGTTGTATTTAGAGTGAGATTTTTTGGAAATTTGGGTTTTCCAAAATCCATGCCATATCTACCTTGCAATTTAAAAGCAGTATTAGTGGAATTTGGTTTTGTAGCTAGCATAGCATTAGCGATGGCTTTTTGTTCTTGTGGTGGAACTTTGTTGTTCCAAAGGGCAAGTAGCACCATCTCTTCTGTAAGATACCAGTAGTGGTTTTCAAAGGCACGGATTGCACTTTTAGATATAATGGGATGGACAGCCTTGTACACTAAGAGAATGAAGCATTTGTAGGTCGTTACAAGGGGCATTTATGACAGAATCGCAGGTTATCCACCAGGTGCAGTAGATGAGAGTGAAAAAGTTAGCAAAATCCCACAGTTTGGCAACCTGTTGTTTTACAGTTATTGTACCAGCAGGTAGTTGCTGTATTTGCTTCTCAAGAAGACAAATTTTAATTGCGTATAACAATTTGGCCATACAGCATACTTTGTGCAAGGCTCCTGTACTATTGGAAAAGTCTAGGTACAATGGGCAAAGCTTTATGAACTCCACATAGTCATCTCTGTTTTTTTCTGAATCGATGGCAGATGTTGCTGTTTGGATTGCATTGTCTCCAAGACCATCAACTATGCTTCTCGCTTGTACATTCACTGACTTTTGAGTCAAAAGGTTCCAATTCACTATCAAAATATTCAAGATTATCAAAATTGTCACGAAATCGTTGAAACAAGGTTATATCTGGTGACTTGGAAGCCTCAATCTTTAATTCATCAAACACGTGGGATAAAATGACTTCTCCAACATTATGGCAGCAAGCTGACCAAAGAACCGCAAGTCCCAATTTCTTTAGCACACTGACGCAGGCAGCAGTAACATGACCTGTGTTGGAAGAAGTTGTGTCAAATGTCATGTTCATAATTGTATGTGTGCATTGCCAAGAGGTGAGTTACTCGTATATTAAATCAGCAATGATTGAGCCACATTTACGATCAGTTCCTTGGGAATATACTTGCATATCAAGAATCTTTTGCTTTTGAACGTTTCCAATGACAATGGTGAGACATTCTTCAGTTTTGTACTTATTGGACAATGATGTTGAAAGTTTTGAATCCAAATGCAGTTGTATATTTAGGAAAGCACCATTGTTCCTTGCAGGTAGTTGAAATCTTCATTGCAACTTGCCTTCTTGATCTATCTGCTGTTGCGTAAGATGCTGCAATTGTAGATGTCTCTCCTCTTATAAAGTCATTAATGCTTTTGTATATGCTGCTTGTTGTGCTGGACTCGTGTTTAAATGTGTTGCTAGTGAAACAAGATTAGCTTTCATCACATAATGTCGTGTGGAATGAATAATGTCGATCCTGTTCTTTTATTTTGATGAGGACTTTGAGTACTTGTTGATAATCCTTCAAAAGGAAAATTTTCCACATCATTTGTATCACTTTGTTCATCACAATCATCGATAGAGCTGAGAATATCACGTAATATTAAGTTAGAACTGATTTCTCTATTCACCTTTTCCCTTCTTATTTGTTGTAGCTGTAGACGCTGTTCTTTTCATTTGAGTTTTCCGCAAGACATTTGTCATGTGATCCAAATGTTACCAAATGGTCACTTTGCATTGACTGAATGAAGGCAAGGTCTTTGTTCTGTATTTGCTTTTTTACAATCACAGTCCATTAGGAAAATGTTAATGCTAGTTTATATTCCATCTGTTTTAACTTGTCTATAGTATTTGGTGAAGATCTTCGATTAAGGGGGTATCCCTCTTAATTTTTCGCTATCATCAAGAAGTTTTTCACAAGCCTTTCGTTCACTGTATATTTGCTTTTTCATGAAACAGCTTTGCTTGGGAAAGGACTAGTTTTGCAGACTCCCATTTGGTCCTATTTTCTTGGACACCTTCTTCAATATGATACATCATACACCTCAAAACTTGAAAATTGTTGGAAGTTTGGAGCCATTTATTTGTGAATCCTCACAAGTTATCATCCAAGACCAAAAATATTTGAAGTCAGTCTGGTTTCCATAGGGAAATCAGAACAAAAAGTTCAGTTAAAGTTAAGCCAATGTACACTGTCCAAATCAGAATCAAACTAGCAATAAACAAAAGTTGAAAATCAGTTCATAATGAAAACCACAAGTTGAAATAAACAGGAAATGTATTGCAAACAAAGTTAAAGCTGCAGTCACTAGTCTAGTCAGTGTTACCGCATGGTTTTGGCAACAACTTTATCTTGGTTGTAATTGATGATGATGCTGATACAGAAAATCTAAAATTTCAAAGTTCTAGTGTACCCCCTAAAACTGTTTGAAAGACAAACAGAATTGGTATGGTAACTTTTTACGGGAAATGGAACATTTTGAGATTGGGGACAAACTGATTTGTTTCTAGAGGGGCGTTTGATGCACCCTAATATCTGTGTGCGTGTACATGTGTGTCTCCCACACACCATATATGCTCAAATAGAGATTCAAAATTAGCTTTAAAAAAAAACTTCAGCATAAATAGAAATAAAAGGGCATTTGATACCTCTAAGTAATGATGACGGCATATATGACCTAAATTGCCACAGAAGTTCGAAATAAAAAAGGATGCAAACTTATTGATTGTTACATCAAGAAACAAGAATGGGTTTTTGGAATTCAACTTAAAATGTGCAAAATCATTTTTGTTTAAATTATACTGAATTTCAATTTTGCTAAAAAAATTAATTTGAAATCGAAAGTCATCTTTAGGTCACAAATGACTTTGAGAAATTCCTCATTAATTAGGCGCTGAGCGATACCATCGTCGGAAAACCGCTAGCTAAGGAATGCCTGAGTAAGATCGGAAAAAATCACGATGACCGCGAGATCTGCGCTAGCTAAGGGATGGCTGAGTAAGATCGGAAAAAATCGCGATGTCACGATGCATCGCCATCGTGAAACCGATGTGGTTGTCGTCCACACATAGCCCAGGCCTACACACTAGTACATAAAAACGTCACTAGGACATCCGGTTCTTCTAAGCTTGAAATATACACTCGTTGGCTAGAAACACTGATACGTCATATTCTTAAAAACGGCCAAAATCACGTTAGAAAAACGCGGAAAATTACTAAAAACATGAAAAAACCCTAAGAAAAGCGGAAATCCGCGGAAGATTCTCATGCCTGGTGGAGGGGCACCGTCCTGCATGAACCAATATTCACCGGTGTTCATACCCAGATTACGAATGTCGGGAAAAAACGACTATCTGAGCATTACCTCATAGGCGTCAGAGAACCATATCTTCTTGTGACCCACAACGTCCCAGTATCTCATCCGCAAAGTCCCATCGCTGAGCGATAGCAGTATCTGGGATGAAGTGTAAAGTTTGGATCTTGTAGGTAATTTTTTAGTTAACGTCGTACTAGAGCAACACAACGGGCTATTGACGACGGTCCGGGATCAGTCCCTTAAGGGAAAGATCCGAGGACAACACCTCGTAATTTTGACCCACGGTCAGATGACAAAGCAACACCTGAGCTGGCACCCCACTCTCCAAACTTCCACTCCAACCCAACGTGAGGACTTTCGGCCACGACAGATTTAATGTGCACCAGCCGCCTCTACACCATACGCTTACAAACATCCATGCCCGGACCCGGAACCTTCCGATCTAGAGGCTAACAACTTAACCACTATACCGGTTGGTCGGCAGACGACGGTCCGGGATCAATCCCTAAAGGGAAAGATTGGAGGACAACACCTCGTGTAATTTTGAACTACGGTCAGATGACGAAGCAACAAAACCTGAGCTGGCACCCCACTCTCCAAACCAACCCAATTGGATCTTGTAGGAAAAAGTCCGATATCCAATTGACTTGCCAGTTTACCGAGTGGAAGTGCTTGGCTAATCTGATTGCTCTTAAGTTACCTTTGAGCCAGCTTTTCTTTCTTTCACGTAACCAAACTTGTCAAATTTTCTGAGATCTTTTCACCAGTGCTCAGGTTTAGGTCGGTTTCTGAATGTTGCATTTTCTCACCACATAACAAGTTCCTTTTATATCCTCTCACTACACGTATTCGTAGCGCCATCTAACGACACTCCGAGAAGTTATATCAGTTAAAAGTTGTAGGGGTTAATTAAAAGTCATCCCATATATTTTTCATGTTACTTCTGTGGCACATTTCCTTTTACTACCAACAGTTGTAGATTTTATTGACTGGTAATCATATTCACACCAAGAAAAGAGCCTGATAAAAGCACCGGCCAACATGGAAATGTTAAAAGACCATATTCCTTGACTGTTGAATAAAAACTTAAATAGGCTACTGAAACCATGCACTCATTTCTATTTTTATGAAATTCCTTCTTATCGAAAATCAAATTGATTAGTTTGACTTTTTTGTTGTCAACTCATTACAAACATTCAAATTTCATAAAAGTAATCTTAAAAATAAAATAAATTTTCCATAAGCCTTTGTGGGCATTAATATTTAATTCAGTACTGCATGGCAAAAGCACACTTAACAAACCAAGCTGATAAATAGTATAAGCAACACACACACACAAGAAAACTAATATATAAAGATCCACTTTAAATTAAGTCAACTTCATGCCATGTAGATGAATCAAAAAAATAAAGTGTTGCATGCAAATACACAGGTTGAAGTTTTGATTTAACCAGTTAAGTGTTGCAATGCCGATACCATCTAATGCATTGATATAGCTGAATTCAGCTTTCCCAATCCAACACTGATTTGAACATCTTAAGTCACTTAACTTTGTTTTAAATTTGTCCAACATTGATGACTTTGCTGCATCTGGAGTATAAACAATATTTATGCAATTGCAGAGCCGACATTAAATTAACAAATTTAGATGTGTAATTTTTGTTCTAAATTTCCATTTTCTTTGACAAGGACAGATCACAGCTAACGTTCATTCCCCGGCAGAGGATGGATACAAAAAAAATGAATTAATAATTTAATTTTTAACACCTGGTGTTTAGTTATCATACTCAACTCTGTTAACATGATTTTTTTTCAATATTATGCAATGAAAACGTATTTTATCAATTTAAATGCATTTTTTAAAGTTATTTGTTTGTCTCTACTACTATAAAAGGAAGTGTTTGTGTGTTTCATCTCTGTATTATCCAGACGAATTTATGACACTAACAATGAGATTTGGCACAGGTAGTCATAATTTCTTGCAATTTTTTTTTATTGTGCCCGAATTTCAAAATTCAATCTAGAACAATTAAAAATTAATTTATAGTTGTGAATGCCATCATTATAAAGAGAACACCGATTCTAAATTTATTCCTCCCCGTTTTGTGTGTGTTTGAAATTGCAGAAAATATTCACATTAGATCGATACCTAAAAATATGATTTTATTTAAAAAATAATTATTTGTAAATGGTAACTTTTTTATTTTTGCAATAAGAATATGGACGCATTAGACAATGACCTTTACGTTCTTCAGTGCTTTTTTCCCCATCTCAGCAATTGTTAAAGATAGAATAAAAATTTCACGGAATTCGAAATCTGTGAAAATTTTTACATTAGATCGGTATTTAATACATTTGATTTTCTTTAAAAGAATAACTATTCAATTGAATATATTTGATATTTTCGCAGGAGATTGCAAACAGGTAGAATAAGGCATGACATCACAATCAAATGGGAATGCATAGCAATCATCGGGGGTTAGCAAGCAGTGGTCCCACTAAAAGAACTGTCATGGTCAACGCAGTGGCTATTCAATGTCCTAAATTATATTATGTATTGAAAATTGCATGCAAGTAGGATATAAAGCTGAGCACCATAGATAACAAAAAATATCTTTACCAAATTGAATGTAAGGAAATTTTACTTTTTAAATGAAAGCTCTCCAATAATTTAACTGTTGCCACAGAATCTATACTATAGCGTATTAAGCATTTGAAAATATTTCTTTTTCCAATCGCGTCAAAACGTGAGATTTTAAGAAATTAAAACATAAATTAGAAATTCACATTTAAATACATATATTTTTTTATTGACAAAAGTATTCATACAATGAGTCTAAAGCATAACATGTATCATTTCCAATACAAGTTAATAAAAGGGCTGCTTCATGCAACAAATCCTGCTACATAAAAAAAAATTTATATAGAAGCCTACCACACTATGCTCTTCATACCACATAAAACAAGAGTCCACAATTATTGATAACATATAATTTTGGAACCATATACACATCATGGTGTAAGGGAATAATGAATGAAAAATAAATGTTAAAGTGATGAAACATGGAAAAAAATCTACATGAAGACTTAAGCACTTATGCATAGGCCTTTACAAACATTTAGGTGTGCATCGAACACCAGATTATATAGTTTAAATTAAGTTAGAGAATACTACTAGAAATGCAATTTCGGAGTTTGTCCATTTTTTTCTATTATGCTTTTGACTCAGAAGTTTCCATTTTTTCAGGTTTGTCATCTTCTTTTTTGTCTTTTTTTTGTCCATTAGCTCCTGCAAAAAAGATATGAGTAAGGAATTATAAACTTGATAAAACTTAACTATTCAACATGTTAATTAATTACAAAATGCAAATATTTAATTAATCACAAATTAGTTTTAAACAATGAATTTAAACCAAATATAATCTTAAGTTATCCTCAGATGAAAGTAATACATACACAGATTCAGTGGATACCAGTTGAAATATTCAGATGTGTTTACATTAAAATAAGTGTATAGAAACCAACTCAGCACATTTGGATATTCAACAATAAGATTAATAGAAAGGGAAAATCAACACAGCTGCTTTGTTGAATATACAAATGTTTTTTACAAATTAATTTTCCACCAAACATGTAAAACTAAATAAAATATTATACATTTTTAAAAATAAAATTTCTTAGATTCACAGAAGAGCAAACAATACTACACCTTTACTAGGCCATACACACATATAAATCTCAATTAAAATAAACATTTTTGAAACAAAAGAATTCATTTATGGGCGAGAGAAATTAACAAGTGGGTGAATAGCATGCAGAGTAATATTTAAGAAAATAGGCTGGCTTTGGCACAAGGGCCATATTTGGTCAAGCTGCACCAAACACAAGGTTAACTAATGTCAAAATACAGGGCGATTCAAAAAGAATAATCTGATTTCAAATTGTTTTCATAAATAAACGACACAATAAGTAATACATGAAATGTTGGGCACACATAAGGAAACTAAATTGTTAGTATGTTAATCAAAAATAAGCCTAAGACATAATTTAGAAGCAAAAGAAATAACTTCTACGAAAGAATATGCAGATTTTGATGCAAGGACAATCGAAAATAATTTTTGAAAGAATTAATGTGTAGCCTTAACATAAATTCTTAAAAAAATAAAATCCTATTAATTTTGATAGGGTCTTCAAGAAAAATGAGGGTTCTTAGAGGGAAATGAAATTTGTAAATTGGTTTTAGTAGAAATACGTCGATTTGATCACTACAATCCAACAGATGAAATCCGATTTCACAGAATGTATTTGTAAAAGTAGGTACCTTCTGAATCATTGCCTTCGCTAGTGCTGTTATCACGTCTTCGCTTTCTTGGAAATGGTCCCCGGGTAAATTTAGGAGGAGGTAGAGGATCCATTCCTAGGACCTTGTGTATTTGACGGAAAGCAATCAATCTCAAAGCATGCTGCAAAGAAAAAAATATATGCATTTTAATTAGATACAGCAAATTTATGTATTTAAAAAAAATAAAATTTAGAAAGCAATGCTGGAATATAATTTGAAAATAACAAGAATTCAGCAAAAATTAAAATAAGATTAAAAATCCAAGTAGAAACCAAACATAACAACTATACTTAACGTTAAAAAAAAAAAAAATGCGTGAAAGAAATAACATAAATTTAGGGAAAATCCATCAATTAAATTATTGCTGTATGAAACCACCATAACAAAACAATCTAATTTTTGTTTTGGAGAAGTTGAAAAACTTCGCGATAGGCAATAAGATACTACAAACAAGTTTGCAGTAACATCCATTGAAGAATTACATGCCTGTATTAGTAACCATTATCATAAGCACAAAATATATTGAGTTACATCTTATGGATAATATAGATTTCAATACAAAACCCAAAAATTGTACTCTTAAAAGAAAACATACTTGTGCACTAGCTGTAATATCTTCTCTTTCTTGGCTAGTGAGATTGCCAGCCGCGTCAGTGGGATCTTTTTCACAAGGATCAAGCAGACCTGACGATCCTACAGGAAAATTGATAAAAACAGATTAGTTCAAAAGTTAGTCTATTATGAGATTTAATACACATAATCAAAACATAAAAACATAAATACCAGGGAGAAGTATGCCAGAAGCAATAGCTTCAAATACACGTCGCAAAGCATCACCAGGACTTAAGGGTTGACCACAACTACTTAGTACTTTTTCAACAAGGAGTTCCATAGCCTAAGAGAAAGAATGGTAATCTAAATATCAGCAAATGGAATTGGATTAGCATATTCTAAACAAATTTGAATTTACACAGAAATGTATACTTCAAAGTTATCGAAAATTTCAAAATTCGATTTGGAGGCATATTTTAGATATTTTTGTATTACTATAATTTTACTTTACAGGTAAAATAATACACAACTAAAATAAAATTAAAGAAATGGAAAATTAATGTGACGAATAAGGCATATTTTTGTTATGCGGCTAACCGTGTACAGCTTGTTCATCACGACGAAACAATTACCACTAAACTATCCAACCTCCACATTTTTACAGTAATTTTAGAAAACTACTCAACGGGTATTTGTGCTGAATGGAACAGGTGAGTCTGCATATGCACTTGACTAAGACAGGTTACTACCCCAGGGAGTTGTGATGCAATTTTTACACTCCTACAAAAAGGGCAGTATAAGCAGATGCCAATCTAGGGAAGATGGCCAGGAACAATACACTTGATTTTTCGAAAATCTTTTACGAATACTATTCAGAATTTTAGCAATTATATTTCAACACAATGTGTCATTGGGCTTAAACAGACATTTTGGTGAATGGATATTGTACTCTTTCGAGAAAATTCGCAGTTTCTGCAACTCAATATGTTAAAAAAAAATATTACAGTAAATATATTTTATTATTGACAGTGTGATAAGCATTTTCCCCAATCAACCATGCTTATGCTATCTTACTTCTGATCATAACCAATATGCAGAAAACAAAGTACAGATGTTAACCCTCAATTTAATTTTTCATTGATCAATGCAATTATCAGGAAGGTTTAATGTTCAGTTAGTATACGCTAAAATGAAAACTAACACTTTCAGGAGGTATTTTCCACCTGAACATCAAATTCAGTTATAGCAATTGATTCTTGTACCCTAAAAGAAATATTTAAAACAAATATTTTGTGTTTAGAAGTTTTAGCAAGCCGGAATGAAATGACGCAACTCTGTCTACCATAAAGTACTTCAGGGTAGAGTCGGGCCACACTGTTATGCATACCACTGCATCGTAAGCTGTTAATTTTTGTAGTTGTGGCTAAGTTCACTATAACACTACCCTTCCAGAATTCAGTGGCAGAGGAAATTTGATAGACGCCTCTATCAGAATGATTGCATTTTGCGCAAGACTGAGAGCTGTGTTAAGATCACAGTTGTAATTGTCCTATGTTGCCTTTGAAAGCCGAGAGTGACTGCTATTGTAAAGTGAGGGCTGAGTAGCAATGAATCGACTGAAGTCGTGATAGTAAATGAGCAGTGTCTGCTATCACAGAGCCAAAGGTGATTGTTGAAAGCGATTAGTATTACATTGCCGATTCAACTATCCATCGTGGACCATCCACCAAAGTAAATTTGTGTGTGTTTAAATCATGTCCATCAGGTACCAACTTAGCAAGTCGGAATAAAACAGCACAACGCCGTCTACCAAAAAGTACTTCATGATAGAGTTGGGCTACACTGTTATATACATTACTGCATAAGTTAATTTTTTTAGTGGTGGCTATGCTCATTACAAAGTTTCAGTAAAACTCCAATTGACATTATGCAGGATTAAAAGTTTTCTCCCTTAAACCACTGCCAAATGATAATGAGTGCACCCAATAGGAAGGCACATACCAATAAACAAAATAATTTACTAACCCATCCATTGAGACGGCTCCAAGTGGGCACACGTTGGCACAGATCTCTTAATATTCTAATAACCATGACACAGGATTGAAGTCCACTGGCTCTAGCCTACAGAAATAATCAATTATAACATATATGGCTATAAAGTGTTGACACATACCTGAATTGCTTAAAATGGAAAACTACGAGTAACAAGCACTTGAAAATTTAAATCCTGGTTTTACTATTGAAGGAGCACTGTTCCATTTACACATAGTTAAACGTTAATAAGTTAAGTCTTTTCTTTTGAGAATGAGATTTAACACTGCATTGATTCAAAAATATTAAGTTGTACTTCATTCATAAAATAGAATGAACAAAATAAGATTCCCTAGGTAACTAAGTAAAAAACCTCACTTTCTATTAGACAAGAGAAAAAGGTCTAGAGAAATCTTAGAAGCAAGGACAGTTAACTCAAAATTTAGGAAAAAGCTAAGTTTTCAATTCCAGATTCCATAGCAAAATTTGCACCAACAAAAAAAATTCAATTATGTGAGTAATCTAAATGTTAAAAAAGAAAACTGCGAAAAGAAATTTAAGTAAATTCATGAGTGTTAACAATATTCTATCAGAAAATCAATGACATGCAGTCAACAGTTTTCTGTAAAATTATAATGATTTTGTTGCTTAATTTAAGAATGATTTGCAAATATTTCATATAGTTCTACATTAGCATCTAGTCAGGCACCCTCTTTTCTTGCTGTCATTGGATTTAATTTGAACATACATACATGGGCCACTTTACAACTTCCTCCAATAAAGTGCAAAAAATCTGCATGCACGTTTCACTACCGTTCAAGGAACGGAAATCAATGCTACATGATTTGCTTGCCAATTTTCCCTCTTAGTTAAATATGCTAAAACTACATGGAAGAGCTTGCCACTCTAATGAAAATTTTCATCAGTCTTATCACAGAAAAGCAATGGGAAATTTGGAAAATAAAAATAAGCACAGAAAAGAAACTGAGTAAAAAACATTTTTAACGAAAAAAAAAAATTGCCTTTTAACAGAATGAGATAAAATTGAAGTAGATACTAAGGAACAAACAAACAGCAGTGTGCTTTTAGCCATGCATTTTTATTGAAAATAAGAATTAACACTAGTGAAAGTAAATGAAATACTTTAACATATTAGATAATTTTATTTAAAAAAAAATAGTCATCCATTTAAAATTTTATTAAAGACTAAAATAATTTTTTGCATTTCTGATTTAAGAATCGGCTTACTGTCAACTTCATATTCAAAAATGAAATATTAGCACTAGTTTTCACTTCCAAACAAAATGTTTTGTTAGTGTAAAGAAATACAAACAATAATTTCTCCAAAACTGGCAACTACAATAAGTTTTACTCATTAAAGAGTGGCATACTTAAGCAGATGAAGTCACTCAGAGCAAATCAGCATTGCATTTTTGCAATTCTGCAGGATATTTTGTATATTCAAGTTGACCCAGATTATAGCAAAATGTTAAAGTTACAATGCAATAACAATGTATAAATTGCACAGAAGCAAGAATGGGAGGGGCAAACATTTAAACATGTCAAGGAACAAACATTCTTTGAAACATCAAAGGGGACAGAATAGTTACCATAAGTTTATAAAATTAAGATCAACTAAATCTTTTCAATTCTCAAAACAAATATTTCAAATGAAAAACAATTTTCTTCCAACTAAAAACAATCCTTCTGTATATTGTCTAATTTTGGTAAGATGCTATATGGGTTGTAGTCAAAATTATTTTCGCAATTTGGCGAGCATAGGCAAAACCTCCTAGTTGAGTAAAATTAAGTATTAATTTTTTATTTCACAAAACTGCATACATGCCAGCCTATAACAACACATATCTTTCCTCTCTCCCCATGACAAAATTCAGTAATTCTAGCTAGTTAATAAAAAATCCCCATTATCACTTCAACCCAATAAAAAGTAAACTCAAAATATCACATTATATTGAAACTACTTGTGTCAATTATCTTTCACCTATCCCCATTAAATTTTAAATAAAGTAAGGAATAGTATGAGTAAATTGATATTTACTGTAGCCAAACACAAACTTTGCAGTTTTACAAATTTTCCTGAATTTGTCTTGGATTAACCAAAATGCAGTAAAGTTCTCAGGTAAGAAACTGATAACATTGAATGATAGAATACTTCAAAAAAATAAATATTTCTTAGAATTCAGTTTATATCATATACTATAAGAAAAGTGTCTGTGTTTGTGCGTCTTCAGACAAATTTATGCAACTTAGTCATGAAATTTGGCACACAGGTAGTCCTTAAGGTGACTGAATGCACCTCAAAGTTCGAATTTTAAAATTTAATCTAGAACATTTCAAAAGTAATTTATAGGCATTATTATTATTTGGTTTTTAAAGAATGACAACAGTGTGAATCTAGCATTTCTTCTTTTGCACATGCGCCAAGTTTAGTATGACGTCACTGACGGACTGGAGTTGGAAGAGAGATTGCTGATTCTGCTTTGATTTCATTGGATCTTTTTTCCTTCTAATTTTTAACGGATTGTAAACTGGAAGAATTTTTTTTTATTTGTGCCACAGCCCAGTCGCTCTTTTAGGTTGTATCGTTTCTTGGTTTTTAAAAGCATGACATGTTACTTTTTTTTTTATTTAATTTAGCATTAAGACCAAAAGCACAACTTCCTTGCTTGTTTTCTTTTGAGAATTTTTGAAAGTATAGCAATATTTAATTTGCAATTCTTGTTTACTACTGTTAAATTTGGTTTTGCCAGAAACGGTTTTAGGTTGACTTTTTAAAAGCGGCAACACCGGGCGGGTACTGCTAGTCAATCACAAAACATGTTTTTATGAGTTTTCCTTAAAATTAAGAAACACATCAGATTGTATTCAAACAATTATGTGTACTTACTCCATTCACAGAAATGTTAATTGAAAAGTGATACCTTTACTTTCATGAACACTAAGTAGAGAACTAAGAAAAATCCTAAATTGAATATTTGAAAAACAATTTATTTTCACATTTCAATTTCCCATGGATGTTAATAAAATTAATCAAGTATTAATTAAAGAAAGGAAGGAAGCAGTCTTCGTAAGCTTTTGCACACAAAAAGGAATCCTGGATAAATGGAACAGCGTTCAATTAGCTTATTTGATGGAAAGTTATATCACTTGCCCATTCAGATTCAAGATTCTACCTACCAAATTCTAATTTCAAACTTGGATTTTTAAAGTTAATAAAAAACATTAAATTGAGCAGAAATTAATATTTTTCTCTTAGAATTTTACCTTCATGTTTATACTACAGTAGTAAAATTATACCAAATGCTAAGCCAATTCAGGTATGCTGCCAATTTTTAGACAGCAGTAAAATATTCAGCTACATTTTAGCAGGACTTAGTTTGACCACATATATATGCAAAACGACACCTAAAGCAAACATTTTTATATTCCTTTGTCTTCACATTTTCCTCTACTTAAAATATTTCCTTTTCACAAATTGTATATTGTCTTCATTAACAATCCAATTATTCTTTCAAGCCCTAATTTATGAGGCTATCCTGAATAGCAGAAATTGCATATATATTGGGTCTAAATGTGTGCTTTTCAATTTTATTGATACACACCCTCTAATACCACTACCAAAACGTAGCAAAAAGCAATTATGGAACAATTAAAAGTGATTATGGATATCTCTAAAAATTTAGAAATAATTCTTGACCCGAAAATAAAATTTTGTAACTTAACGTTATAAGAAATTCTTTTGTCTATCCATAATCACACTTAGTTTTAAGACAATAACTTGTCCAACATCTGACATGCACTAAGTCATCATGAAGGACTAATGACTTTCCAGCCTCATGTATTGCAAGTGTAGACTTGCAATGTATACCATGTTTGTCCATTTTTATGAAACATGAGTTATGTTTCAAACAGGTTATCATACATAAACTAAAGCTATGCCATCCAAGGAAACCGTTGTTCAAACATCAATCAACAAAGCACTTTCAAACATCAGATGAATGTACCAACACATTAAATAAATAATTTCAAGAAATTTAAGAATTTGTAAAATAAAACCCCACAATTTTTGATTTATCCCAATCATGTTCAATACAACAATCAGTCAGAATCCTGGTGGTTTGCACAGATTTCTGAACATAGGACATAGATAGCAACTTCTACACCATAAATGATCACAAAACATCTCTTGCAAATAAAATAAAACTAACAAGTCAAACTTGATTTGCTGAAATTTATCAGAGGGAGAAAGCTCCAACCGTTACACTTCTTGTTCTAGTCATCCAAGTTAAAATATAAGTAGTAAGTTGGTTTCTTTTAAAAAGAAAAACATGGAATGGAATAGCAGGAATTTGAACCTGATTAAATTTCTGGTATGTAAATAAAACCACAATTCTTTTGATTACTGTATTGAAAATTTCACAAAAAGATCAGCATTAAAGAAAATCAATACATCTTGACTAATTTTAATCAACAAAATGGTCCATGATGAAAAACAGTTTGAAACATAACAGGTCCTAAGCAAATCTTATTTCCTTTTAGTTTTAAAATTTAAAAAATTGACTTTTAACTGACATGGATAATTTATGAAACACGATGACATCGATCATACAGCAGATATACATAAGGCTGAAAAGTAAAGAAAATGCAAACCTGGAACCACTTGGCATGTCTCAAGGCGGCCAAGGCGTCCAGGCATTTCTGCCTGTCCAGAACATCCGGTGGGTCTTTAATAGTCTCTAGAAAACCAGATGACAGAAGACTGATATTAGCACAAGGAGACTGAAAGGAATGGGTGTTTGACCTATGGGAAGTATGCCTATGTGCTGCCTTTCAAGAAATTAACTACATTAAATGGAATATATCTAACTTAAAAAAAATAATCATAACAGTTTAACTGTTTATTATAAAAAGGTTGTACTGTAAGGTAGAGTAAGCTTCACAACCATTACCATAGACTAAAAATTCACTTATTGACTTAATACTGGAGCCTATATTCTTACAAATACTATGCTAAGTTTGAATTTTTTCACTTAAATGGTCTTTTATATTGTCCTTTACACAGCAAAAGTAAATAATTTTTTAAATTGAAAGGTGGCAGTTCCAATGAGGCCCTCATTTCAATTTATGCATATAAAACTTGAAACAGATATTTTAAAAAACTTTTTATAAATTCAATAACTGAAATAATTATCAAAATGTTAAAGCATAGACATAACAAGAATTACATTAAAACATAAATAAAAAAAATAATAATAATAAAAAAAAAAAGACAGCACAATTGGCAACCACCCAGGGTGATCAAAAATCCTTCCAGGTCAGCCACCCACAGCATTCAATGTTGAGGATGTTCCTCTGAAAGCTTCAAAGCGAAACTAAACAAAACACACAGGTTACTTGACACATACTCAGTGTTTCATTATGGAAATAGCTAGAATTCACACTTGATCGTAACAAACACGAGACAATTTACAAATTGTAACATTTAAATATTTATGAATTTTAAATGACTGAACAATATGCTATT
Organism: Metellina segmentata; assembly: GCA_947359465.1. Taxonomy (NCBI): domain Eukaryota; kingdom Metazoa; phylum Arthropoda; class Arachnida; order Araneae; family Tetragnathidae; genus Metellina; species Metellina segmentata. Next base: position 36,994,099 of record OX375882.1, read on the forward strand.
TTCTATACAAACATACTGGTATTCTTTCCTAAAAAGAAAGCCATATATATTTTTTACAACCTAAACACTAATAGCTACAATAAAAAAAAAACATTGAAGCGGCTTCGTTTATATCGAAGTTGCAAATAAAACTGAATTATCGGGACCATATAAAATTATATATATTTTTATCTATAGGCTAAAGGAGATTCTGTATTAAAAGTTACTTTAATAAATACTTCTGTCTAATGAAATATATAGCAGTTTCATAAAATAACCATTTTAAACTTTTGGTTTATCTAACTGTCCCAAATGTTGGTCGGACTTTTTACGAAGCAGGTTTATCGACTCTAAAGAGAAATACATACAGGGTTAGTGACAGGAATCAAACCCAAGTCACCTACACAAGCTGCAATTGCAGTGGGTAACCCCACTGAGCTACAGCAGCTTCATGACTAAAAAAGCCATGGAAATTTGACTACTTATAACTCCTGCTGCACAAAATAAGATGCTCATGATTTAAAAATCTGCATTTGTTTAAGAAACTACAGATTACGTGCACTGAGGAGGAGAGATGATACATTTCTATTCATTAAGAATAACAGAGGAAAACAAGAAATCACAGCTCAGGAATGTTATAGGAAAATAATAATTTGAAAACTTTCAATAAAAAACAATTATAAATTTGATCACAAAACTAACCAATGTCAAAACTATTTCTATATTTAAATAATTGAGCTTAAAGGCAATTTCCCACATTTCAAAAATCTAGAAAGGTACAGTGCTGTTAAAACTCTAAATCAGAAAAACAATTGGCATAATTTATATTTGATGTCCATCTTATACTATTCTATTGTGTCTTGCAAGTATAATATCTACCCTTGCTAGTGTATAAGGATATCCTATAACCTTTTGCTATTTTTCAAAATGAATGGATGAAGTATAAAGTTGGTGCGATTATATTAACATCTGCAATTTCCAAGTATAAATTTCTGTACAAATTTTTTAATCAATTTAGGGATGAAAGCTGATGATAATGAGTCTATTCCAGTTTCCATACTTCAGAAATACCTTTGGCATCAATAGAAATTTTCGTGTCTCAAAATAACTTATTTTAAATATAATTTAATATGGGTACAAAATAATTTTGCATTGGAAAATACACAAGCATTTAATTTTATTTGAATATGGAATTGGATTTCAAAAGTAGGAAATTCTCAAAAAACAAATGTGGGCCTACTATTAATCATCCAATGATAGCTGGAAATTTTCTGAAATATGATTCAGTCTGAGATGTCTACTTTGCTATTGCAAACCATCTCTTTGTAAGTTGTCTTAAAACCACAACAGAAAAGGAAACATACACAGCTTCATTCGTCATGCAGGCTCCTCTAAAAGACCAGATTTTAGTGAAGCTTTGCACCGATTTAGGAAGTTAGTTGAATCAAACAGTTCACTTTTGACAGAAAAATACTAGATATACAGCATACATAGATATATATGTATATTTTGTTGAAGGGATCAGAATTTTTTTGACACCATAGGAGTGCAATGTTAAAGGCACAGAAAACATCCCTATGAGACAGAAAGCAAAATCATGCAATTGAAATAAGGATTCACGCTATTGCTAAAAAATAAGGGCTTGTTTTAAATAATTTCATTACAATTTAAAAAAATAGGTATAGAATTGTTACCACTAAAATTTCGTTTACACCAGCGGCATGGTATTGATCTGTGAACAGTGGATGTTATCCACTTTTAAGCGGATCTCCCATTCTAGAGGATCTCTCCTTTTATTTGGTACCCTTCCCTGTCGACCCTGATGTGTGAATGCTTTGGGCAGAAAGGCAGAAGGTCTTTAGCCCCAAACAGTACACCATACAATACTATGAAAGGGAAGTGTCAGTCGTAAATGCCACTCAAGGCTCTATCACTGAAGTTAGGACCCAGGCGAAAGTCGTTCCAGGAGACAATTGAAAAAGTCTAAGCGCCATAGTGTAAAGGTTAAGATACTCCAGTTACCAAGGTTGAAAAATAGCAAAAAGTTGTCTGTGGCAACCCTGTGAACACCTAAATACTATACAAAGGAACTCATAGTTAGTCCTTTTTATAGCCATTTCTAATTCATTACAGTAGAGAAAATTCTTAAATTCAGTTTTAAAAATTAACTTCAGGAATCAATTGCTATTATAAAAGGAAGTGTTTGGGTCTGTCTCTTAATTGTGTCCAGACGCATCTATAGCACTTACAACCATGTAATTTTACATACAGGTAGTCCTAAAGGTGACTGAATGCACCTTGAAGTCCAAATTTTAAAATTTAATCTATGACATTAAAAACATTTTTATTGGTATATTTTATATGGTTTTCTAAGAATGGCAACAGTGTGAGAGATCACAGCCTTTAAATTTTACTTTGATTTAATTTCACTGTTCATTTTTGGAAGCGTAGTAACTTTTTAACATTCTGTTTGATTTGAGCCATGGAATCCATTTGTTTCTTGCCCTTTTCTTTAGCTTTAAAACTCAGGGGTGAAAACAGTCAAAATGTAAAAAAGAGGAAAATATATGCAGCGTTATTTGGAAGTACAAAAATAGCTGAATAAGATTACTATATTTGTGTACTAATGTGTGTACAGAACAGTGGTGCAGCCAGAAATTTATTTTCTGAGGGGGTAGGCAAATTTTTAGTCTGATAAAAACCCTATAAACAATGAAATTTGTCTTTGGAAAAGTAGGAGTGGGCATCTTACGTGCAAACTCAAATTTTGTAAAAGAGAAAAAATATCTAGGCAACTATAAACAGTATAAATAAGTTGGATGAAGTTGAAAATGTTATTTTTATGAATATTTTTGAACACCTCACCAATAGTAAGATTTTCTTAAGAGTTGCAATTTTTCAAAAACCTTGGTACCAAAAATGAAATTAACAGGAAATCAAAAGGCTGTTACAAAAGAATAAATCAAATATATACTATTTTTATTAAATAGCATAAATTTTATATTAAAAAAATAATAATTAGATACCAAAAATAAAAATGGTACAGCTTCAGTCTTGGTTTATAGAAATGGCAATGGTCTTGGCGCACTTCTAGTAGCGAGTAATTACAGGTTAAGGTAACCCATATGTATAACGGTTATTGCAGATTTTAATACAACCAGGTCAAGTGGAAAATTTTTAAAATTTCATTTAGAATATTCCAGAAAAATCTTTCAAATTCCGTTAAACTGTCGTTTGATTTCACTGGTTCATTCGAAATAATTCTTTCCTTGGCGACTTAAGGCCCGGTACACTTCTGGTTTTTCAACGTGCGGCGCCACTGCGGCACCGAAGCCCAACTGTGCACACATAACCGTGAAATGACGCATTTCGCGCCATTTGCAATAAATATTCTATCGAAGAAAACGTGTTAATTCGCTTACTTGGCGTAAAAAAAAAGTATATTTTGAAACAAAATAGACGTTACTGGACACAACCATTTATTAATTATTATTTATAATCTATTTGTTTATGAAAACAAGGTACTTCCGAACGGCGCCGCGGGGAACTGCGGTACAAATTGCACGCACGTCGCCCCAGAGGCATGTACGCACTGCTGCATTGGATTTAATGTATCTCAGACCGCACTTGCGTTGCGGCGCCGCATGTTGAAAAACCGGATGTGTGCACCGGGCCTAAGCGCGCCAAGGGCAGGTCGTTGGCGCAGCTATAAACGTAGACTGAAGCTGAAACCATGTGGTAGGAAAAATATTTCTTAGTTCAGTTTAAATTTACAACCTATTTTCGACTATAAAATAACTTTTTTTAAAAATCTCTATATTTTTCCGTAAATATTCTTATTTTCTATTTGAATCAAATAAACTCAAAATTAATAACTCTTATTATCCAAGAAACAAGTTAACTTATTAAAACAATCATAAATATTGCCCTTAAAAGAAGCATCATTTTGAAAATAGTTGCAGTCTATGTTTAAAACGATGGCCACCGCCTTGGTGTACTTCTAAAGTCGCCAAAGAAAGAAGTTTTAACGGATTTTGAAAGTAATTTCTAGAATATTCAAAATGAAAATTTAAACTTTCCGCTTGCCGAGGTTGCCATGAAAGACGAAATAACAAAGCACCTTATTTTCTAGTTGAAAGAAAAATCACATTAAAAGCTAATCAACTTAAAATATTTCATTTATACCTTTTCCGCCGCATCATGACGTTTCACGGCCTTTAGATAACAGCTCCGCTTTTTTAGGAAACCGTAGCTTCACCTACGAAATATGCAACAACGTACGCTAACTAGTTCAAAATTCAAGTTCTCCAGGTTTACCATTAAACTAATCAGCTTCTCACAAAGGATTCTTTTCAAAAAGGAATTAGCAAGACTTATTTGTCTTCTATAAACGTAAAAAAAGCTGATAAGGGCAAAAATATGATTTTTTTTGTAAAAAATGATACAAATCGGTCATTTTTTCAAAATTTACGAAAAGTCGGAAGAATCTACTACCTGAAATAAGGACACATTTTCCTCATTTTTTTTTACATTTATTCTTTGGCAGTAATTCCATGACATAAATTTTCGGGGGGGGGGGGAAACAACGGAAATTCTTAAAAAGTGAAAAAAAAAAAAAAAAAAAAGCAGAAATTCTCAAAAGAAAAAAAAAAAAAGCGGAAATCCGCGTAAACGCGGAAGATTTTCACCCCTGAAAACTATAGCAATATTTAATTTTTATCATTTAAGCAATATTTTGTTTACTGTTTAATTTGGTTTTTGTCAAAATCAGCGAGGTTTAGAGTTAAGACTGTCCACTGCATTTGCACCGGGTTGCTAGTTCAGTTTATAAAGGAATATGTATTTTAAATAACAAAAATCACTGTTTGACATTTTCCATTCAAGTCTTTAGTTACCTACCTTATAGTTACATTTAAATCTTACACACATAAAAAAATTCACACCATTTCAAAATGCAGCATTAAAAAGATTTATAAATATCTTCTTTGCTGCAACTATTGTGTGAAATAGAATAAAATGGTAACAATAAGGTCTGCAGTTGGTTAGTGAAACCTGGAGATATCCGTCTTCTCAACAGACAGAAAATCTCATTCTCAAAATGCTTCTCCAAAAATTGAAATGATTTTATAAATTATGCAAGTGAAAGTTTTAACAATTCTACTTATTTTTAACACAGCACATACACTAGATTGCAATAAATATATTAACCCTTAAATAAATTTTTTTTTTGTTTCTTTCAGAACTCCAACTAATTCCTAATCTCATCTTAGTCAAGATTGCATCCCTTTTAGGAATGAGAATGCAAATCCCCTTCAAAACAAATTACGATACTCCCAAACCAATCTTAACTAATTTTGAAACCAACTTAAATTAGGGCTTTTATAAAACAGAAAAAAAACTGCAGTCTCTTTTAAACTGAGAACCCCAATCGAACTAATGTAGGCCAGTGAGATGATTTTTGGAAGTATATATTAATATAGTTTGAAAAAATAAAGACTTTTCTAATCAGCTCAGTAATTAATAGTTGGATCAATGATTTACACAACATTAATTACAAAGAAGCGAGTTATACAGGGTAATACATATGATAATACACATTCAAAAACGCACAAGCACTAAGACTTACTTTTACTTAGAAAATTACATATTGTTGCAGTCATTTAAAATTGCTGGTCACTAAAATTTTTAAAAATAAATGGAGATTCTGAATTACTATAAAATGATATGAGAATGGAAACAGATGTTAGACCGATTGACCAAAAGCATACCTCCAGAAGTATTTGTTTCAGTATTTGGCTCCCGCATCACAGGTGATGTTAATGTAACAGTTACTGTTATTTTAGGTTCAGTCATGGAGCTCACAATAATGGCTGCTTCTTCAAGACATCTTTTGACTTCATATTTGTCATCAGGAGCAACAGTCTGAAAAAAAGGTGTAAAATTTAATTATTCTTTACATTGTAACACAAAGTAAAGTAGTATCTAATACACAACATTTTGTGAACATATTTTGAAACTAAATATAAACTTAAAAGTTTTGCTTTGTCCAAATACACATATGCCCAACTACAACTGAATGTTGTTTTTATGGTTACAGGCATAATTGATAACTTAAGTTATCTATATATAACTAGCCACTGTGTGTGGCTATTGATTGAGTTATAGGTTTGCTTCGCAAACAAAATGGGAATTCATAGCCTATTGGATAACAGTCATAATGGAGTTGCCTGGTGTTGGTTTGCATCGCAAACCAAAAATATAAATATTAAAAAAATTATTTATTAAAAAAACCCGCATGAGTGTTGGTAAACTACATGGTGTAAAATTTCCAGTAGATTTCAAATCTGTTAAAATTTTTATTTTATCTTTAACGATCGCTGACATATAAAAAACCACTTAAGAACACCAGCTATAACTTTAATAATTTCTTTGAATCTGTTTCACAGGAAATCAAAATGAATTAATCTTGAATCAAACAAAGGTCTTTCGAATCTGTTTGCTAACACTTCCATTTATTGCAAATACAAGAAAGGTGAAAAAACTTGGCATGGTTCCAAAGGCTGATGTCAATAGTGACATCACAGAGGGAGGAAAAGTCAATATACACGTGGCTCGTCATTTGCGTAAGAAAGAACGAACGATGGAAAAACATTCATGTAAAAATGTGTGTTCTAGATTGAACTTTAAAATTCTAAAACTAACTTACTCCCAAATTTAATTTATCATCCTCTCATATTGATGATGAAATTCCAAACATTGCATACTAGGTTTAAGAATGCCACATATTCATACAAAAACTAAGTAATAATTTTTACAGTCACTCCAAAACTCAAAATCGACTCCTACATTAGTTACTTGAGAAAAACTCATGTAGTTTATCTTACAGCAGAAGTGCAATGAATATGAAATTCAGCATATGGATGGATTTATCATGTATACATATTTGGGTCCGAAGTAAATTGTAGAAGGGATGAAAAAGTTAAACAGACGTTGAAAAATTATGTTCTATGCACTTAAATAATGCTTGCATTTTTCTTTCGCTGGGTAATTTTGCTAGTATTAACTAAAGAGAACATTGCGGATTTCTACTACTGATAATAAAAATTCATTTTAACCTTGGAAAGTGGAAGAAATACGAAAAGTTAATATTCTGTGCTTTGGCAGCCTATATTGTACATGCTTTATAAGTTTTGGTATTCCGCAGATTTACCCAGGAACCATGATTATGTCTTTGACAACTGGACAGAAATATGGCAACAGCTTTCAAAAATGAGAAAAATACATCTATATATAAAAGGATGTTTGTGTTTTTATTTTCCATACATATCTACACCATTTCACCAATTTTGGTACACTTATACTTTAGAACACTGCGGAAAACACATGCTATTACCTTCCTGTCTTCAGACCAATCTACAGCACTTACAACCATGAAAATGGGCACACAGGAAGTCTTAAAAGTGCCCCTCGAAGGCTCAATTTTAAAATCTAAAGTATGTTTTCTTGTAATAAATGAATACAGACAAGAGAACACGTTCTGCAGGGTTTGTGTATTTGAGTTAATACAGGGAAATGTTGTGGTCATATTTGAGCATTACTAAATTTTCATACATCATTATAGTCTTAATTAATATTTTTCTGTCTTTTTCGAACACCCACTTTGCACATATTTCCTTTTCCTGAATTCTGCATATTTTCATAGGAATTTCGTCTTTGTTTGTATGTCTTAGTCTTTTACATATTGTACTATATTATTCAGGAATTAAATGTATACATTTACATCCGAAGTAAATTGTTGAAGCTATGAAAAAGTTCAGCAAGTATTACTATAAAAGGACTTTCTCAAAAGTTTAAATACTAAACAGTTCATAAATGTAAGTGAACATTTCATTTTAATGTCTAACTACAGGTAAAATCATTCAAAATCCAAACATTTTAAAGATTTACACAACAGAAATAAAACTAATTTACAGTTTATTCAGTTGTGTAAATCTCTACAAGCAATTTAATAAAAAAGGAACATATGGCAAAACATACCGCCAATTGCTTTGGCAAATTTTCCATAACTTTTTCTAACAGTGACCTAGTTGGTTTTTCAGCACACATCACTACAAGTTGCACTCCTAGATCACCAGTGAGAACCAGACCTTTAGCTAATACACCAACTCGCATAACACCTTTTAGTACTCTGTATGGCTGTGGAGCGTCTTTTTCTTTAGAATCCTTATTAACCCTAAAATCATTGAAGCAGAATAAACAAATTGGGTAATTACAGTACACATTTATAGTACAAAGTTCAAAATCAGGAATCCTCAGGACCTCGCACATTTCAGATAATTTGCAGTTTTACTGTCAAAAAACCCCAAACCTACACAACCCTGTGCGTTATTTATGCCTGAAAAACGTTAGCAATACTAAATTAGCAGATATATAAACAGAAATAATTTTAAAAGAAAAAATTATTTAAAAAATATATTACGCAACAAATTTTATTTACAAATCTAATTATTCTGTGTGGTATTCACTCTAAACATGTCAATTAAATCAAACTGCAAAATGCATTTAGAGGTGCTCTAAAAAAATCACGTTTAAAGACTGAAAATTCAACGTGTTTTGCTTCACTAGCGTTACAAATTTCGCTTTCAACTTTGACACAAACCTAAACTAATAGCCGCATTGAAAAAAAATCTTTTTCGTCTTGTTCCCTGTACAATTTTAAACAAACCATGTCAATTTTGTAATTTTCCGATCTGTACTTTCTCGGGAAACCGTCTACAAATCGATCGAAAAAAGCGAATTTTCAATCCTGCGGCAGCTGCGTCTGTGACAACTTTTTTTAATATAGAGATAAGAAATTTGTTTGCTTGATTAGCACCTGACCTGAAAATTAACTAACATAGCTAAAAACTTTTCCAAGAACAGTCCTTTGTAAAAGAATTGTCAAAATTCAAAAAGCAATAAACCCGTCTGTAATTTTTAAATCTTTAATCATAGCTTAGTTAAATTTTAGTAGAATATTTCACAACTAAAAGTAATATAAGAAATTCTGGTGTACGATTATAAGATGGGAAAAGCGAGGCTTTAACAAACAATTCCAAATATATAAAGTAAAATTGATGCCTACTCTGGTTTTGAATCTTTATCCTTTTCTTTCTCCTTCTCTTCAGGAGCAACTACTTTGGGAACTTCTCTATAATAGAAATAAAATGATTAACCCCTGAGAAAATAAAATAATGCATTTTGAAGAACCCGAGAAATTTGATATTTGCTTAACTTTCCCACTAGGGTCAATACAGGTGTCTATCTTAAAAAAAAATGTCATATATAATCAAAAACAGCTAGTTACATTTTTAAAACCTTGCATGTTCTTTTACTAGTTAAAACTAGACTGGTAAAGGGCTGTCACAGCATGTGTGTTAACTAGCATATATTTAAAAAAACAGCAAAAAGTTTCCTATTTTTAGTTGCTCAGATACAAAGATTTTAACAGGAAATTTAAATATCTAACTTAAATATTTTTCTAAAGGATTTCATGACAATGCAGTAATCAGATTTCGATGTTTCCATCCAAGGTTGCTGTGTTTCGGCACCAAAACGTAGAAAATTTTGAGTTGTGGGTTAAAATTATACTGCAGCACAAATTGAAATATTTGCCATTAAGACTAGAAGTAAAATATGTTAACAGATCTAATAATTCTAAAAGTTACATATTAACTATCCCTCATACAATTCAAATAACTTTTTCTATTTTGCCTTTTATTATTTGAAGCACAAATGTGAATTTATTTCCCTGCAACTTCAGCTACAACATTAGGAAAATTGGATACGTTGATTGAACAAAATAAACAATAAAGCAGCAGGACTTACTTTTTTTCGCCTTTTTCTGTAAGATAATCTGACACTAATTTCAAAGCCTTCTCTGAATTAGTTATTATCTTTTGTACACCATTTAGCTCTTCTTCTTTAGGATAAATTTGTGTATGTTTTGCTATCACATGACGGTCATCCACTGTATCAGGTCTTCTCAACTACAAAAGGTAAAAAAAAAATGTAATTTTAAAAAAGTCCAATAAAACCATAAAAGGCTTTCAGAGAATAAGTGCAAAATTACATTATTTCAAAACGAAAAGCCAGGTAAAAATATTCTAGGTTGTAAAATAACATGTGCAAATTAAATTGCAAAGTCTTGGGTACAGACGAGGAAAATCTAGCTTTGTCAATAAGCTCAAGAAAAGGATAACTGAAAATAAAACACTGATATACTCTATGGAATTTTTAGTTTTACATAGCTGTGTTTGTCATACGGTAATTTTTTGATACATGAGGGCTAGTTAAAAAGTAATCATAATACACAATTTTTAGATAAAAAAACCTAAGGTAACTAAAATACTCACTGTCTGAGGTCCCAACACACCAGGTGGCATTCCCATCATGTATGGTCTAGGTGGTGGGGGAGGTGGCATTGGAGGGCCCATTCGAGGTTCTCTATTGTAACGACGATGCCATTCATACAACTCAAGTTCCTCTTCATAACGCCTGCGCTCTTCCCAATACAATCTTTCTTCTTCCTCTACAAGTCTAGAGGTGAATTAAAAAACATTTATTGTACGCTATTAAAACTGGAATGCACCTTTAAGTTGCATACAATCATGATGTAATTCTTTCTCCAAACGATAAAATAAAATTCTACTATTACAAAAGGCAATGTGCAGTGTTTAGACAAACCTATAGGACTCACATTCGTGAAATTAGGCACACAGGTAGTCCTAAAGGTGAATGAATAGACCTTGAGTTTTATAATTTAATCTAGAACATTTTAATAAGAATTTATTGGCATTTATTTATTATTTGAGAGCAAAATAATGCAAGAAGTCTTAAATTTACTCTAGAAAATAGCTAACTGAGGTTGCACACTAAACAAAGTGTTTGTTTTCATAAAGTTGTACCTTTTGGCTTAAACAAAAAGAGGATTTTGCAATAGTACGAGAATTTCAGTGTGAGATGATTCTCTAAGTTTATGAATAAAATGTATGAAAATGTTGAGCACCAACCTCATCTCTTCCCTCCACCTTTCTTCTTCACGACGTTTCCAGTAATCATCCATCATCTGCTGCCTGCGAAGTCTTTCTTCTTGTATTTTACGATGGCGCAAACTGGGTTTGATATCAACAACTAGATCAGGATTCACTTTTTTCTAAAAACAAATTTAGAATGGATCAAATTTTTATTCAAGAAAAAAAAAAAAAAAAAACCCGTGCACAATCCTTCCTCTTTAACAATACAGTATATCTATATCTACTATTCAGGGTGGCAACAAAATCCCTGAAAAATTTCCATGATAGTCTCGCAAAAATTTCTCCGATTTTACAATTCCTTTAAGAAGTGTGGTGGTTTGTGATTGGTATCGATATACACTATCCATAAAACACTATTTTTAAATATTTAGGGTTAGATGGGGGTAAAATTATAATTATACACAAATATTTCGTATTTTTTCTCCACAGATATTTTAATTGGTATTGTAAGGGTTGGAACCCTTAATGGAACTCTTATCATTGCAATTAAAAAATTGGAGAAACGATGCAAAATATTTTGTTAATTAAATGTTTTACTCCTGACCCTACATTATCATACCATTGATGTAAAATGTAATTGCAAACAAAAAATATTAATTAAATACACGAAAAACATCATTAGTTACAAAAATTTCAAATTGTATACCACAAGTTTTATTGCTAGCAACAAAATCCTCAAAAAAATGTTCCAAATGCAAGAAATTTCCTGATTTTACAATTTCTTTAAGAAATGTTGCGATCCCTAATTGGTATCGATATACGGTATCCATACAACATTTTGTATTTTTCTCTTTAGATATTTTAACTTTTACTCTCTAGAACCCTTAATGGAACTCTTACGATAGCAATTGAAAAAACTGGAGAAAAAAATACAAAATATTGATTATGAACTTTTTACAACTGACCCTACATTATCCTACTTTACATCAAATCAAATACAAATCTTAACAAAAAATAGGTACAGCCTCAGTCTACGTTTATAGTGGCGGCAACGGTCTTGATGTTTTTTCTTTTGGTGCATTTCTAGTAGCGAGTTATGGCAGGTTTAGGCAACCCATCTATTACGGTTGTTGTGATGGCAACCAGAATTTTTTAAATTGTTATTTTGATTATTCTAGAAAGTTCTTTCAAAATCCGTCAAACTGCCTTTTGATTTCATTGCTTCATTTGAAATAATTATTTTTTTGGCGACTTTAGAAGTCCAAAAAAAAAATATATAAAAAATAACAACAATAAAAAAAAACCATGGCAAAGCCGTTACCACTGCTATAAATGTAGACTGAAGCTGAACCAAAAAAATTCTGCAAAAATACTAATTTAATGCACAAATTTCATACCACAAATTGTATCGCAGTACTCATGGTGACAAGACGTTGTTGAGGCAGCAGAAAAGAATGGTGTTTTTCATGGTGTTAGAAAATTATGATGCAAGAGTACTTTATTCTAACTACAAATTCGGCAAATACGATTGATTGGATTCTCAAAAGTACTCCTAATCGTGCATCTCAAAAAAGGACAAACAATAATAATTGCAATTAAGGTGGTGAAATTTAAATTTTTCTCTGTTCTTTCCAGAATAAAAAAGTTCTTAGAATTCCACAAGTTCCAGGTTCTGTTTTCACTCTGGCTAGCCTCACAATGACAAGACGCTAGAGCCACGGAAAAAAAAACAGCAACGGTGGTTTTCGCGGCCCGTTTTTTAAATTTCAATTACAGCGAATACAATTTATTCGATTCTCAAACGCACATCTCTAAATAGGACAAACAATAATGGTGCCAGTTTAAATTATCAAATTTCCCCGATTTTTTTTGTAAAATTTAGGAATTTCCCCCGATTTGCCAGAATTAAAAAGTTTACCGATTTCCAGGTTCTGTTACTACCTTGCTATTGCTCTTTGTGTATGTAACCAGTGTCCTGTTGAATCTATGTGACTTACAATGAAATTTGGCACACAAGTAGTCCTAATTTTTTTACACCCCGCTCGAATTTTAAAATTGAATTTAGAATTATCTCCTTAACTTGGTGTGGTTACAAAGGCATTTGGACAAAAACCATGGAATCTGTCCTTGGAAAAACCATGGAAGTCAGCTTGCATCAGCCCACACACCCTTAATATATGGGCGGTGAGCCGGGGTTGTCTCTAGCCCTTTTGTGCGATTCAGTCCCAGAACAGCCCCCCACGTTTTGACAGCGGCCACTTGAAATGTCTTTAATTTTTTGAGGGCAAGAAACTCTACACTACATGCTTAAAGTGTCATGCACACCAGGCTTCTGCTGCATATATCCTGGATTGCATGGACCTATCTATGGAGGATATATACTCATCTCCTCTTCTTGTGATCGACTTTCTCTGTGTCAACGGATTCTTGGACCTAGTCTGACATCGTCAGACCATTTTGGAGGATAAGAAACAATACATGTTAAAATTAGTTCACAACATTAGTTTTTGCGAGTCTTGACGTCATAGCATCATTTATTTAATACTAGGTACTTTGAGGCCATCAGGGTGTTGCCTGTGGTGCTGGTTTGTGAAGCAAACCAAATGGGAATGTGGCCATGAAGTGGTTAGCTAAATCTATTTTCACTTGACATTTCTTTCTTATTTGAATATTATAACAGAACTTGAAAAATTTTAAGGTAATCAATAACAAAAATCAACAAAGAAAACACTCACTTTGTATTGTAATCTGTGCCTTCGTCCTTTCATGTGCATTTCTTTGGCATTTGGGTCATTGAATTTGCACTCGCATAACTTGCATTGAAAGCTCACTACTTTTCCTTCTTCATTCTTAATTTCATCAATGTAATCTTGCCCTATATAACAAATTCATTATGTAACAATGCACATGTCATGTGAGGGACAACAAAATGAGTTAATTTATTTTTTAATGCCATCAATATTATATTTTGAATTGATCTTTTTTAACATGCTTTAAAACTAATGCAAAAAATTAAATTAAGAAATATTTTTTTAAATTAGTATTGAAATACATTTTTAATTGAATGTACCTTGGCTTTTGAAAATAAATTAAATAAGCAATCAAAATGATACACCATTATTAGTAGAATCATTAAAAATGATACAGGAAAATCTTAAATAAACTGTAATATATCAATCAAAAATCATAATCACTGAAAAACAATACTTACCAACAGGTTGCACATCATCATCTTTAGAACTGTCAGCTTCTAGAAAATTAAAAAAAAAAAAAAATTGCATTGACTCATCAATATTTTATTTATTATAAAAGAGCATTTATAACTATACAGGGTTCCCATTCCGCCACCTAACTAAAAGTAAGGACTTTCTAGGACAAATAAAACATTGAAAAAAACCTCGCATTATACAATGTCATACCTGACTTTCGACCAAGTGAAGATGCTCTTACAGATTAATCTTATAAGAACAGTAGTACATAAAAAATTGAACATTCAAGTCTATTTTCTAAAAATTATACACAAATGCCACACAAAAATGAGATTAAAAAAAAAAAAATCTGATTTTTACAAAATTCAGCAGTTAATATATGGTCATTTATGTGGACACGTATTAGTAATATGTAAGTATCTAAACAAATTATAGAATGGAGACCGCAAGAAAAAAGCTCCAGAAGGTCTTCTTTGATCAGGACCGGGTTCCGCCCCAGCTCGCTTTTTTTATTGGCACATCGGAGGTTTCATTGAAATAAAATTAGTAGCAAACAATTACTTTATTAAAAAAGGATTGCAAGTTGCATAAGTCAAGAGTCAAATTTGACTAAATCGGAGACCGAATGAGCTTCGAAGAAAATTTCCTGTGAACCCAAACCAATCATAAGAGCTATGCAAAAACTATGATACATTAATAAAATTTAGATAACTAGTGCATTTTAATAAAACAAAATTAAATTTGAAAATAATCATCTAGGCTGACGAAGGAAATGGATTGTGCATGGCATAACAAATGCAAAGTGAAATTTAAGCACAATCAGCCATTGAGTATTTGTCACCCGGATACAAAGAGGAAAAAATTATAAAGCATAGAAAAATTATTTTCGTTTTCAAACAGCGGTCAAATACGATTAGAGTCCGAAATTTTCAGTGTTCAAACGATTTTTCCCAGCCGCCCAGCACTCTGGTTTACGCGTTTGCGAGATTTTTCAATGGATCGGGTTTTTTTCGTACTGAACTGATAACCGATTGCTTCAACTTGAGCAGAATCACCCTCGAAAATCTTCACAATTTTTCTTTATTCAACTTTACTGAGATAGTTTTTACAAAGAATTAGAAGTATTAAAAAGCTAAATTAAAAAAAAAAAAAAAAAAAAAACTGCAACACATGGGTTTGCCAATCAGGCAAGCAGTATTAAGATACATAATCTTCTTATTGTTTTTGAATCCCTAACCAACTTTAAAATTCTCTTCCCAATAATTATAACTTTTTAAAACATTGCACTCACGGGTAACTGAAAACAAAATTAATTAACATTTGATGATCGTATTCTAGTTCGTTTAGCAGGACAACTATTTTGTGCATTGCGAGAGCCACACGTATCGCAAGTCGAAAACTGACATTTTCACGAGTTTTCAAGTCTTTAAAGTGCATTTATGTGCTCATCAAGAGTCGACCGACGATTTTTATATTGATGAATTGTTGCCACTCAAGCAGGCCAGTTTCCGAATCATCGCAAATGTCGTACTCATAAGCAGTTTTACCGCCGATCGGCAACTAAAAAGAGGTCAGAAATACTGTGAAAAAATAGCGTCATTTGAAAACTTAATTTTGTTTTCAAAGGAAAATAAGCACTTTCTAAGGACTATAGACGAAAAATAAGTACTTCTAAGGGCTCTTAGAAATGAAATGTGAAAATAGGCACCCGTGAGAACCCTGCTATAATAGCAATGTTCACTAAATATTTCAAAAAGTTTGTTAACAAGTCTAAAATAGTTACATGTAACAATAGATAACAATATAATTAAGTTATCCTAACAAATCAAAAGAAAATAAAAACCACTTAATAAACATTTTGCATTTATTTACTTACTGTCATCATCTAAATCGTCTTTAAGATCAATGCTCTCTTCGGCTTTGGTAGCGGCTAGAATTGAAAATAAATAGATTAATATTGAAATTAGTTTTATCCAAAAAAGTTTATGAACATTTTACTTATTAGTCTACAATCATAATTCTGATGTTGCAACTTACCAACAAAAGTAATTTTTGGTGGACCAGACTTTTTCACAATACTGCCTTTTCCAGCAGCTTTATTTCCAGTAGGTGAAGTCTTAGCAGTTGAGTTGCCACTTCCAGTAGATACAACTTGAGGTTCTGTAGAAGGAATAGGTTTTCCCAACTTTGTATGAAGCTTTACAACCTGGCAGTAATGAAAGGATATTAACCATGGTATAAAAACAAATCACGATTAAAAAACCACAAATATTTAAATAAGACTTGAATGACTTTTTTTAAATAGGATTTTAGATTTTAATTAATCCCTTGCTGGTAGAAGTTTAAACACAAATGAAGTAGTTTCAAGATAGTTTTGATTTATATAAAACATTAATATTTATGATGAATAACATTAATGTAGCAAAGTTAACTCTGTGAGAGTAAACAGAACAGTGTCACAAATGCCAAGCACAAGCAATGTTTACCCACCTGGTTCCGATTTGAAAATTTTGGGAACCAGATAAGTAATTGGTTCAAGACTTATCTGAGAATTCAATTCATGTCACCAATAAAAAAAAGGAACTTGAATTTGTTCCATGAAATAATTCCCACTTCTCTTTAATACTTAGATTGCAAAAAGTACTTATTTGTGAAAATGTTATTCGTAAGTACACAGTACAAGACAGCATACATCAATAGAAGTCTAATACACCTATTAAAATTTTTTCTCAGCATTGAAGAGTATTTTAGTTATATTCCAAGCACACAAAACATACAAGCAAATGAAGATTGTTTTCCCTATCCACAGCACAGATTAAGTGTAATAGCATTCCCCAGAACATGCCAATTCAGTAGAATTTTGAGCTTGTGATAAAAAAATTCTATCTATACACTGGTATAAACAATTAACTACCAATTTCTCAAGTTTAGTTTAAATATGATCTTAACTACATTGCTGATGCATGTTTTAGATAATTTTATTTAGGAATAAATTTTTCCATAAATAGATATAAAAAAGTTTAGAGAATACTATGCAGATCAATTAGTTAATTAAAAAAATAAGGTATGGGTAAATACTTTTTGATGCTTGGCTCCTCTTATATGAGCAGCATATGCGTCAGATCCTGTACAAGTTACATCACAAAGTTCACATTTTAATGTAGTGCCACCTCTAGATACATGATGAACAACTGTTCCAGTTTTTGCTGCAGCTTCTTTCTTTTTATGCTTTTGCCCTTCAAGATGCTCACGGTAGGTCTGTAAAAATGTTTTAAATATCATATATATATAAAAGAAAAGGTATTTAAAATATGACAAACAACACATTAAAAAAAACCTACCTGAGGACCAGCACAGCTAATTTTACAAACTTCGCAATAATGTAGTTGCTGTGGTTTAGGAGGAAGTTTTGGTCTTGCCATTCTTACAGGTCCCTTTTTAAATGTCATCCAATTATTACCCTGACTCTTGGGTGTGGATACAGCACTAGTGTTTGAAGACTGAATGGCTTGTACTTGGGCTTGTTGCGATGGCTGAACTAAAGTTGTTTGCACAGCAGCAGGGACAGGCTGTACTGCAACTGAGGACTGCTGAACATACATTGATGCTAGAAAACGCAAAATACATTATATACACCTAAGAATAAAATATTTAATAAGATCCTAAAAACAAGCAAACCAAGGTTTCAGGCGGTGAAAGACCAGGGAACTTAAATGCAACATACTATTTTTAAATAAGTTAATTTCCAAGAACAGCATCATATAAAGTTGGTAAAAATTCAAGGACCAAACAAAAAACAGGTATCTTCCAAGTATTTTCCAGAGCTCCAAATTATAAGCACTTTTTAAGAACAATGGGAGTCTGGTTAACCTTTTTTCTAATATTCTTAATTTATACTTAAAATTCCACTAATTGTAGATTTCCCATAAATCATGATTTGGCACACAGTTAAAAAAGGGCTCAAGATTTCTATAGAAAAAACCATTGGGCTCTTCAGGTAACATAATGCATATAATTGAACTGTGCCACATACTGTCATAAATAAACTAGTTAACCAAATAAAACAAATTAATAATAAAAGTATGTCATGAAAGGAATGTTGGTAAGACCCAAGACTAACGATTCAGATGGTTGGTTTTTATGGTGGAAAGGCCAGATTTAGCCAAGCAATGCACACTTTGTTTCAACACACACAAGGAAAGTTTTTATTAACACGGAAGAGAAACACACCCATGGTATTTACACTACAGGAATCAAACATGTGCTATACAGTAGCTTCTTAAAAATGAAGAAAATTTGAAGCTAAGCTTTTTTCAGCAAAATCAATTCGTTAGTTTCCTAGGTAGCAATGAACACAGAAAAGCTGGCTTTAATATCTCTTACTTATAAGGTCATTGAAAGAATGAAAATATTAAAATGTATGTATGACTCCAAAAAGCTAGGTTTTATTTACATAAATAATCTATAATTAGTTTTCCTACATTTGATTAGATGCTAAGACTCTTGAAAAGTAAGAAGAGATAATAGGCAGTATTTTTGAAAGGCTTCATTACTCTTGTGAAAAATTCATTTCAAATAATGAATATAATAAATCATGAATCTTATGAAATTATAGGAAAATAGAACAGAAGAATCAAAATGTACCAGAATAGGTTGTTGTTGCAGCCGAATTATTATATGCAGAACTATAATTAGATGCTGAGTTTCCAGAAGACGCACCAGTCGAATAGAGATAAGTGGTCGCTGATGGCTGAGCTGTCTGTGTTTGAGCTTTAGCCGAAGACGCCTGTCGCGTATTGTAGTTGACATTGGTCGTAGTTGAATAAACTGGCTTATTGCTGCTCACTAGAGAGACACAAGTCATTACATATAGCTTAATCTAGCTCAGATTTAATGATTTAATGTAGAAAATAAAGTGAATAACCTCTAGAAAAGGGAAGTTTGTGAGGGGAAAAAAAAAAGAGTTTTAAGAGCATTATTATATATTTGCCTAAGGTTAACTATGTTCATCTCCTAGCACAAAATGTGTAGAAAAATTCGATACATCGATCGCAAGAGATTTATCACACATCTTACTGTCTTCAGCAAAAGAAACAAAGTTTCAAGAGTGATCAGCAACTTTCTCAAACCAAGCTAGTTTGCAACCCCGTCCCAGAAAAAAAATGATACATTCAAATATTAAATAGAAAACCACAGGGTACCAACAAATCCTATTTTAAAATCAAATATCAGATTTGAAGAAAAATCCATACCAATCTTGAAGTCTAATACATGAAACCAATCTATAGATTAAATTTTTGTGCATACAATAAGACATTGCCATTTTTTATGAACTTCAAATAAAACCTCAATACCAAGTGCAAAATACAAGAGTTTAACAGAAAAATTATTTGATTCATTAAATCTGAATTAGAAAACGTTTATTTGAGCTCACCGTCCGTGAAAATTTGGAGGATTAAAAAGATCTTTATTAAAAGTATTAAATTTAATTTGCATTTGAATACTACTTTTGCATAAACTGCACAATCCTCAAGAGATGGGTATAATAGCCATTGGTTATTACTTTCAATTTCAAGCAGGTATTCAAGTACCAAGAAATTTCTACTCACTCGTTTGACATATATTTTAAGTTTCCATAATTTTGAAATGGGTAAGCTTCACATTCCCCAAAATAATTAAGAGTGCTGTTTTCAGAACAGGTACCTGGGACACTGATGTTTGCAATTAAAATAACATAAGAGATGAATTCAGTAATGTATGCATTCTTACCACTCTGATAATGAGGTGTCTCAGTAGTTGAATATGGAACCTGAGTTTGATAATATGTTTGAGCTTTTTCATAGGTGGTCTGAAAATATAAAAGTTAAACACAAATTATGCACATATAACATGTTTAATTTTTTTTGTGGTGATACAGAAAAATTTAATTGTGACTGCTTAATTCTTATGTCATTCATAATAAAAAAAATTCAAAGGTTCCATTCAATGACAAATATTTTATAAAATTATATACATAAAGTTTGTTTAAGGATCATTTTAATATTAAAAACTACCAAATTTCAAGTAATTTGATCGTATTTATTTTTAACTCTGAGCATGAGAATTTTTGGGGACCTAATGTAAAATTAGTTTTCCAAACTTTTATTTTACTTTGTTCAAAATCAATTTCCGGTAGGGTGAATTTTATGTTTTTTAAAGAGAAACAAAATAAAATCTATGAATAATTATAAATAGCAACCTCCATGAAAATATTTGTTGATAGCAATGAATTGAGGTTAAGCATTTTTAAATATAATGCAAGTAAAATTTTCTTACTATCGGAACGAAAAGCAAATACATGGGATTCTTTCACACCTTTGCAGATTGCTGCAAGACCAAAACCAACATTTACTGCCCTAACATCAAGTTGATTTAAGTTTTCTGTTATCTTCAAAGAAGAGATTAGCTGACTAGCACTTTTGATAGATTTTATAACATCTTTTAATATGAAACAACTAGCTATACACTCCATCATTGCATAACAATCTGCAAACAAAAAAGGCAAAAGTAGTTGATCTGTAGTAAATGCAGTGAGCTTAGCTTAAATTGGCACAACGGTTCTCACGGCAAGTTTTGTTGGAGTATTTCAAACTAAATGTTTCATCATTCGGTTTGAATTAATCACATTTTTTTTCAAATACCAGATATATTAAAAAAAAAAAAAACTATGCATTAATGATGTGAGAATGGTTCTTTGCTTTCAGATTTTAAGACGATTGAGCAGTTAAGAAATGGTTTTGTGCATGTGATTGCAGACCTTGGTTTTAGCTATGCAGTTATGAAACAACTGCAATTTTCTCAAGCCCAATTATTGACTGATGCCTTCATAAACTTGATAAGGAAATAAACATGTGTCTACAGTATATTACTTGAGTGTTTTTTTTTAATATGTTAGAAGTATTTTAAGGTTTCATACGAAATTGCAGAAAGCTTCCCGCTTCAAAATCGGATTTTGAGCCCTGCATCCAACCATTTCTATAATTCCATTTGGTATCAAATGGTGTTTATAAAAGGAAACAATTAAGAAACCGAAAAATTTGTGACCGAGAGGCTAATTTTGGGATTTTTTCATGACTGGTAGACATCTTGATATTTTGTTAGAATAATTCAATTATGGTAAGTAACACTGAGCAACCCCATTTTAAGTTAATCTAAAGGTGTCTCTAGTCTACTATTATAAAAGGAAGTGTTTGTGTGGAAGTGTCGAGACAAATCTATAGCACATACAGACATAAAATTTGGCACACAGGAAGCCCTAAAGGTTAAACATAATTTGCATTAAACATTGAAATTATTCATGGTTAAACATTGAAATTTTAAAATTTAATCTAGAGCATTTAAAAATTAATTTATTAGCCTTTTCTCCCACTCATTACTCTTTCCTCAGCATTCCACTCAAATGCGCTGCATGATGGTTGTCCAATGGAAAATGTGTTAATTTGAATTGGACGTGCACCAAGTTTGAAATTAGGATGATGTTACAAATATTGATTTCATAGTAACAGTTGGGACTGCTACTGAAGATTATCCGCCATTCTAAACTGCGTACTCACAAATTGGCTAATTCCTTCCTTCTATTGGTATACTATTTCCAAATTTCACGGTTCTGGATGTGTATATAGTTCTTTCTTTACTGCAGAACAGAAGCGAGGGTTCCAAGCTCAACTCATTCCGATAAATTAATTTGACAATTTACATTGCCTTTATGGGTAATAAATTTTATTTTACTTGTTGAGCATCAATTTATTAACTGTAAATTCAAACAATCATAAATGTTAATTACCTGTTGCCTGGAAGCATATGGATAGTTTGTAGTTGCATGTGCAGGCTGTTGATAACTTTCATATGCAGACTGACCGGAGCGCTGAGCAGTAGCAGCTGCTGCATAAGGTTGAGCTGAATGCTGCACAGTGTAACCAGCAGTTGCTTGATTTGCAGCTGTGTAATTAGCAGTAGAGGGTGTTGCACTTCTTGAAAAAATTATTATTTTATTAGAAAAATCTCCAAAATATAAAACTGAAATGTATTTACAGTTCACTGAAACAGCTATCAACATATATAAAGTAGAAACTGAGTTTGTTCATTGAACAAATCTACACTGTTTAACCAAACCTCATAAAATTTAGTACATTCTTTGAACCCTGAGGGTATTGTAAGCTACTTATTAACTCGTTTTACCAGTACTACTGCTTGAAAAACAGAAAGAAAAACTCATGGATCATAAAACCATAATTTAACTACTCTGTATCTGGCAATGCCAGAATTAAAGTGTTATTAAGAATTCTGCGTATTTGAGTTGGAAACTAAATGTTGTAGCCATATTTGAGCATTTTTAAGTATTATAAATATGAGGCGTGATAAAAAAATATGGCATATGAATTTTTATAGCAGCAACTGCTGATAGTTACATATTCAAAGGAAGACTGAACAGTGTTGCTTAATCCATGCAATTGTACACCTTGATAAATTCCATCAAGATGTATTTTTGACAAATCCATCTTAATTTTTTTCAGGCTAACTTTTAACAATTCAAGTGTTGCAACTATGTTTCTAACATGCAATTCAACACCGCTTAGAAAAATTTCTTTTACGTCTAACAGTTTGTTGTGCAAACCTTTAGCAATAGCATCGTCTTCTTTGGCAGCCAATATTATTTTAATTCCGATTGATTTTCTACTAAGTTTGCGGTAGCTTACAATTTTCCGTTAGATTTAGCTAAAAAAAATCTAGACAAAAGACCAAATTTTTAGCCGCTATGGAAACTGGGATTTGTTGTGCACTGAAATAATTGAACAATTTTCATACAGCCTGGTCTTTGTATCATGTTTAGTTCTTGATTGGAATGTAGTCAAGGAAATACTTTTGACTGCAATACACTGTTCAAGCAACCTTTAGGCTTAGCCACCTCCTTGATGAAATAACGAGTGGGAAGTTTCAAGTCTCCTTGAATTTGTATGTTGACCAACACTTAGGCCACTGATAAAAAAATCTGAATAGAAAAAATTTGTTCAGACACACTTTCCCCTAGCACTATTAAACCACTAAGAAAAGCATTATGTATTATGCAAGTATTACATGTCCAAATGTTAATTAGTTTTTTTTTTACCTTGTCGATCTAACCAATATCTTACACTAGTTAATAATTCACTCTTTCACACCAAGTTCCGTAATTTTCAAAGGTCCAGAGTTTGGAAAAAAAATTCAAAGACAGTAGGAACCCTTCCCCAGGTCATTATCATTACGGGCAAATGCAATTACCAAAAGAAATTGTGGGCATATTTAAAAAAATCCTTTTTTCCCCCCACAAAAAAATAAAATACATGAGGTAAGAAAAAAAAAAAAATTAATCGACACTTGATCACTTAATGGATGATTGAGAGAGGTTCTCACTGCCTATTGGATGTCGTTATGTTGTATCCACTGCTGTGTGTGTGTGTGCCCCCCCCAACAGAGTAACATCACTACAACCAATATGTTGTGCAATCTGTCGATTAGATCATCCATCTTCTCGGAGGCCAATTACCCAGCTCTGTCAAACTCCCCCAGTTGCTTAAATTGCTTACAAACTTTAATCTGAGGCATAACTCAATGAGAAATGATGTAACCAACACAATAGCACAAGTGAAAATGAATCTGCTGCGCTACTGGGTGTCTTTTAATGCCTCAGTATGCAGCGGGTTTGAGAGCTGCCATGCGCATGCTCAAACAATTCTGAAAATTTCATCATTTTCATTTAAAACACACACAGTACATTTTTCCAAATTTCATTTATACAGGTCTACTCTTTCCAGGTTTAACTATTTTCGTTGTAAAGTATATATAAAAAAATAGATTTTTGCAATCCGCGAAATACCTAGCACTATGGAAATACCTCAGGGCACAGGCATATGCAAGCATCTATTCCCCCGAAAAATTCCAAATACTATTTTTCAGTATGCTTTATAAATACAGTGATCTCTCACTTATACACGCTCTCTTTTATGCGCGTTTTTCAGTTATACGCGTTTTTTTCGCGGTCCCGGCCATGAATATAGGAAAACAATGATAACTCTTATTCATTTATACGCCACAATAAAAAAACAGCTCTCACTTATGCGCGTCGAAAAAAAATTTTCAGTTCAAAAGTAGTTTCCTCAAGTCAGGTGTTGCTTATCGCAAAAACTTTTCCTTTTTGTTCTGCTTCTAGGAATGTATTCTCTCGTCCTTCCCTTATCGTTTGGATTCCCGGAACATATTCCTCTACCATATACACGGGTGTACCGGAGGGGTCTTGTGACAGACGGCAGTAAAAGTCGCATTTATACAGCAGCCAATTAGAGTGGTTAGTACGGTACGTACCACGTGACATTGATCGCTAACGAAAGAACCTTCTTTGGAGTTCGGGTTAGATGGTATCGTTTTAAAACGGCAAAACGAACAAAATTGTAGCTTTCGTTTAAAATGGCTGTTATAAAAAAATTCGAAGAAAATCCTTGCAACTCGATAAAAGCTTTAGCGAAGCATTTTAATGTTCCAGAGTCGACATTGAGAGGGATTTTAAAAATTCAAGAGGCGATTATAGTCGCTCATCGAGAATGTGGAATTCAGTCGAAGAAAAGAAGCAGAATTCAAGGTGGAAAGTTCGAAGAATTTGAGAAGGTTTTGTAGCTATGGTTTAAAGAAGCTCGTCAATCGAACATTCCTGTTAACGTTGAGCTGCTAAGGAAGAAGGCCGTACAATTGTCAAAGAGTTTTGAAATGGAAAACTTTTCTGCATCACATGGATGGTTTGAAAAATTCAAAAATAGGCATGGCTTGGCAACTCGTGTCCTTTCTGGGGAAAGTGCGAGTGTCAATGAAAACACTGTAGAACAATGGAACAAATAAGAACCGAAAAACATCTACAATTCTGACGAAACTGGACTTTTTTATAAACTGATGCCCGACAGAACCTTAACATTCAAGGGAGAACCATGCCATAGTGGAAAAAAAAGTAAAGAAAGACTAACTGCCTTGCTGTGTTGCAACGCTGATGGTTCAGAAAAATTCCCGCCATTGGTCATTGGCAGATAAAAAAAAAACTTGTTGTTTTAAGAACGTGAAGAAACGTCCTTGCGACTGCACTAGCAACAAAACAGCGTGGACGACATCGCATATTTTCTTGGATTTCCTTCAAAAATTCGACAGGAAAATGCAAAAAGAAAAACGGAAATTTCTGTTATTCATGGATCAGTGTCCTGCTCACCCACAAGATCTTCCAACTTTCAATAACACGAAAGTTGTGTTTTTCCTGCAAATTGCACGTGCAAGATTCAACCTTTGGATCCGAGTGTCATCCGTTGTGTGAAAGTGCACTACAGAAAAACTTTAATCCTTCGACTTCTGACTACATCAGAAACAAAACGTGCATTAAAAGACGAATTGAAGCAAATTACCGTCCTTGATGCAATTCATACGTTGTGTTCATCATGGAGAAACGTTACTGACAAGTGCATTAAAAGCTGCTTTAAGAAAGCAGGATTTTCGTTTCCAGCCGAAAATGAATGTGAGGAGCTAGATAATGAAAACTGTGAAAATGACATAAACGAAGAAGATTGGCATATTGTATCTGGTGGACTCGCTACATGCACTACTTTCAACGATTTCGTTGATTCAGATGAAAATTTAATCATAGCTCAATTGCGGGAAATAGGAGACATTGCAGCCGAAATAAATGGTGGTGACGAAGATGAAGATGTTGCAAAAGTTCTCCCAACTCACTCAGTAGCGTTTGAAGCTTTGGAAACTCTGCTTGACTATTTTCAGTTCAATTCCGGAAGTATATACATAGTATTAACAATACACTGTATTGATTTTTCACTTTTAAGCTCCCTTTTGTGGTTTTTCACTTATGCGCGTTTTTCACTTATACGCGTTTTTTTCGCTGTCCCCAACGCCCGCGCATAAGTGAGAGATCACTGTATATATATTTAAAAAAAATTTATATCTATATATTACGGTCCTCAGAAGTCAAAGTGAGTAACACCGGCTTTATTCAGACTAATAGTTTAAAGGCGCGCCTGCCGTGAAGAAAACTAGTCTGGACACGTTCTAACACAATTCAAAATTACACAATTTTGTACTAGTAAAAAAAAATCAAGTACTTTCAAGGACTTTTTACCAAGTTCCGTAATTTTCAAGGGCCCCTAGTTAGGAAAAAAAATTTCAAGGACTATTCAAGGACCGTGGGAACCCTGAAATTTTGCTTCCCAACAAATTTCACTGATTCTGGTTTCATCACTTTGCATTTATGTCAGTCTCAAAAAGACTGACGACAATTTACATATTGCATTTCACTAATTGCTTATATCTCTTCCATTAATTGACCATTTGGTCAATTCTGATTATATAGGCATTATTTATATCTAATTTACCAGACAAAATTGCCAAACATGAGTCACGAAATTTACAACAATAAATTTAAAACCAACATATGATTAGTTGACAGTAAACTAATTTGATTGATTATTGGAGACTCTTTAGCTTGTCTTATTAACAAATAACAAAATGGTCAGTAAATGGCTGGTTAACCCTAGATGAATTTAACAAATTATGTATTTCCTGAATAAAATTGCTTCTTTAGAAAAAATTTACAACATTTGTACAAGAAATTTAATGCGTAAAACTGAGCAATATTTAATTGATTAGTTAACAATAGTAAAAACCTTTCTCGTGATTAGTTTGTAAATCTACTGTATACACTTACCTATTCGGGTTTAAAACGACATCAGGTGAAATATAACTAAAAAGATGATTTAATAACTGTCAATACAAAAATGCAAATCCATTTAATTAGAATACAATTGTGCTAAATCCATTATCTTGATTACAAATACCGTACACATAAAAAGCATGTCACCAATATAAACAAACAGTTCTAAAAATTAATGTTTATTCAGATGATTTTTAGAACTATTCAAACCCTGAAACCTGTATGATTATTCATGAAGTACTGCAGCTTTTTTCAAACAATCAAAAAGTAATACACAAAAAAAAATATTTCAATTTTCAGAAGTTACAAATTTATTATGCAACGTGCTTTTAGTTTTGCGCAAGGTACACAATATTAAGTTCAAGATGTTTAACATCCTTCCTGAGCATTTCAGGAAAACATTTTAAAATGAAAAGCAAAATTTGGCACGAAATAAACCAGAGAAGAAACACTAGCATGAAGCAAGATATTGATTTGTAAATTTCCAATATATTCTAAGAATTGGATTTGGCAGTTTGAAGATAAACATGCCAAAACAGCAAATGATTGGTAAGAAATAAACACAAATTCTGAATAATGCTTTTTATGACAAACTATAAGAAATGCAAATTGAAAAATATACAACAAATTTAGGAATAATTTCAACCTTCAATTAAATCTGAGGCCGCCATCTTACACCGGCATTCCAAAAATGGTAGAATTGATCGCAAACCAATAAAGCTTCAGTAACATAAAATAACAGCAATTGAAAATAAAATATTTTTCAGCGAACTTACCCATACTGTGTTCCTCCAGTTGTGAAGCCAAAATAATTATTCGCAGCCATATTAATTTCTTAATACGCCGCAGATCTAAAATAGCCGAAATAAATTACAAGTTCTAGAAACTTGAAATGACGTCAGACTGCAGTTGCCACACATCTTCGTAGAAGGTCAAATGAAAATTGCAAGAAACTACACAAATAAAAATTATTTTTTATCTACCTTTCTGAAAATAATTATTGCTTTTTTAATTGAATAATATTTAAATAGCACTTGAGATAATTTCTCTTAAGTAATCGTATGATATATTTCAAACTAGTTCTCGTAGCTATTATCGTCTTAGCAGTTTTATTTTAATATTGAACTTACGAACATAATATTGGCCGCACTTCGTATATCTAAGTTCCGTTTCTGTATTCTGAGGTTCTTGAAGTTCGTTTCACATATTCAAAACAAACATGAAAATGGAAAATAAGTGTTCGTTCCTTACATGAAGCTGGCACCAGATGCTTTGATACTTATTTGGTTATTTGCGATAAATCTCAACTTTGTTTCATCTCATGAAGTAGTACATAAGTATTTTCCTTTGAGTTTATTTTCAGCTTCCTTAAAGAAAGGTTTGGCTGTCTGAATATAAAGATTAAAAATCAGCCATAACAAAATGTCGAATAACTCTGAAAACAATCGTACCGTGGATACGATAGTAATTCCATCCACTTCAATTGTGTTTAAAGACAAAAACAGTCTTGAACCACCGACTGAAAAAACTAAGCAAAATTGGATTGACAGTGGAGGTAAAGTGATAAGTTTTATAATCTTACAATTTTACACGTGTTCATCTTTTTTTTAACACTACTGTGTTGTTTATTTAAAATTTTTTTCAGTTGTATTTACATTTCTTAAAATTAAACTATCGTACTTCTAGTAAAATAGTGTTGCTTGCAAAAAAAGTCATTTTAATTCAATTTTACTCCATGGGACAGCTGTCTGAAATGAAGTTTATGTGTAGGAATGGACACAAGCCTGTCATAAAATTATAATTAATTTACCATAGCTGCTTCATAATTTGACACACTACAATTAGAGTTAAGTTTTCCACTCTATTTTGTGAGTTGTGAGAATTCTAGAGATACTATGTATTGTAAATATGAAAATTGACAAATGAAACACTTATTAAGAGACACCTAGTTCTGAGAAAATATAGGGGGATAGTTCTCCATTTGTTTTGCTCATTATTTGCTGAGTGGGATGCCAGATCAGGTGTAAATCTTGCCGGGCATATCTTTTAAGTGTACACAGGCATCATTATCCCAGAGTATGTCCTCCCTTCACATGCATGATGTTGCATAAGACTAATCTTTGCAGGATGGTCTAAAACAGGTTAATAGGGGTATGGTCCCCTCTTACAGTTATACAGCTCTCGCGTGAATTCATACTGAAAATGAGGCAGTTTATGTTTCCTTGTGGCAGTCGGTCCCACTCCTCCAGCAATGCTGTTTTCATGTTCTGGGAAAGGGAAGGCATTGAAATTGCTCTGAAGAGTTTCCCAAGTGTGCTCTATTGGGTTTAGGCATGGAGATCTGGTTTGCCAAATCATCTATGAATTATCCTCGCCTTCCAGATATTCGTAAAGCAGATGAGCCTTATGTAGACAAGCGTTGTCGTCCATAAAAATGACCCAAATAAAAATGGCTCTGAGATCCTATCCCTATACCTCACAGCTGTCACAGAGCCTCTGAAGGAAATGGAGTCTGCACCCATCCAAAATGATGTTGGCCCAGACAATCAAACCTCTGCTGCTATAGTGATGTATTTCTCAGTTGTTGGAGGACAGGTAGCAGGTCCCTGGTCTTCTCCAGTTGAATGTGCATTGAGAATCAATGGTTAGGCTGAACTTGGGAACTCGGTGAATAGAACGGTCCTCCACTGATCCCTAGTCGAAAGTCAATGAAGCTGGATATAAACAGGATCTTGTGCAAACAGGCCTTTCTCATGTAGCCTTCTGGAAAGAGTAACCTTTGAAACTCAGCTTCCTGTGGCTGCATGAAGGTCACAAGAGAGCAGAAGCTGTTACATACCTGTTACGGCTCAGTGTAATTGACAAATATCGATGCATAGAAGAAAACAATGCAAAAAACAAAGTTGTTTGCTTACATATTCGACACTATAAAGTTTTGCATTTTTTGACGCATTATTTTTTACCTTTAATTCGTAACTTTTCGAGAAATTCTACAAAATATGCAAGTTTTCTTAATTTTGAACACCATTGTGCTATTGTTTCTTACTTTATCAGCACATTTTGTATTTTAGTTGATTCATTTCATATATCAGCAATTATAACTGCTACTAAAATTAGTCTTGAAAGGAGTCTAATTTTGCTACTATTTTTAAGAATTTATGCTACTTTTTTTAGCAACAGTTTCCTATGACTTTGGGGTAACATTCTGTATTGTTGCTAGTTCAGATGCAAATATCAGATGTTTTGATATACCCCATTCATAGATTGCTGATATTTCTATGTAAAACAGTCAAATGTTGACTTTTCTTCCAGAAGTTTATAATTGCTATTTTTGAAAGAAATTATGAGCTTCTACCAAGATGTGAGATAACTGAAAATTTGGCTATTGTCATTAAAAATGTTCTTATGAATCTATTTCTATCAAAATACATAAGAGTATCAAGGTTACCACCCCCTTTTTTAAGTACAAATTCCATGTTTAATATTCTGTATAAAAATATTTAGAAATCATTTTGTCTTGAATATCAACATTTAAAAAATATATTTTGTTGTTTTGTATAGTAACCAGGATGTAAAAAAATATATATATATAAAAAAATAATGAAGTAATTGGATGTTTGATTTAAATCTGATGTTTTTTTTTTTAATTTCTGTTGGCCCCATACACTGTTTTTATAATAACTATATATAAATTTGTTAAATAAAAAATTGAGTTTTGAACATGACATGTATACCAATATTTATTTTAAGTAAACAAACAGAATTTGTGACATGGTAATAAATTTAAAAAGTGAATTTTCAAAATTAAAGCAAAACGTAAAACATTTGCTTCATTTTAAAACACAAGTTGACATCCTACATAATTTTTCTTAAGTAAATTACATCATGTTAACAAATTTATAAGTAAGTGTAAGTGACAGACCTAAACTATAATCTGATTAGATAAATATTTGTTATGGGTCACAACTCTTAAAGTGACAGGTGACTGTTTCAGGGTGCATTTTGCAAAATGAAAGGTGTTCATAGTGTTTAAACTTTCATCCTTTCAAATAGGAAGCTCAGTTATATTTTTTATTCAATAAATTAATAATCACATTAATTGTGTTATTTTGTATTTGTGTATCAATTAAAAAAAGTAGTTGGAAAATCACTATAGAGCTAAGCCATTGGCCACAGTCAATTAAAGGGGTAACAATTATTAGGCCTGCTAATGGGGCCATGAACAATATAAATAGCTCGAGACTTTTTTAAGTATAACATTAATGTACAATATTTTCCCACACTTGAATGAATGAATGCTTTATTGTTCGTAACATATTATTAAATTATGCATGGACATTGTCGAATAGCAGCTTTTTAAAGAGACGTCAACTTGTTTTTTACTTTACTTTTTGGCAGAATCCCTTACTCAATAGATTACTTAGTTCATAGACACCACTGATTATTTGCAAGCATCCAGGGCCAATCAGTACTGTGTGTAGCCATTTGTGCAGAAAGTTTAAAGCATTTGATGAGTTCTGTGATTTTCTTAGGGTGTATTTACTTAGTTATAAAAATGTGTGATTAGTGAGATTAGTTTACACCCTGATAGTAACATAAACATATCATGATGGGATATATTTTAAAAATGAATACAATGCTGAGAAATTAATTTAACATTAGGAGCTCCAAATATTTCCAGAGGTTTTTTTTATTCAGAATAAAGAAACCTCTGGACCTAGTAATTTAAAATTTACTCTCTGAGATTAAATTATTATAAGGATTTGGCATATGCTTTCTTGTAACACACCTTTGGTGATTCTGTAGCTTGCAGGTACATTTCATGTGAAGATTACTTATGCAAATAATTTATAGATGTTATTGCCCAACTAATAATGTACAGGGTGGTGTACGGGAAACGGACGTTTTTGCAATGGGCAGCATTTTTAGGGGAGGGGTCACACAAAGTCACCGACCTCTTTCACTTGTAGCCCACACGTGTAAGTTTATAATAAGTGGATAATTGGACCATTGAGCATCATGTGTTTGCCGTAGAGGAATTGATATGAAATGTAAGAGTCTATTGTGGCCACTCGACATGCCTTCCGTCATCACTTTAACCCTAGTATGCGTTATGTGCTTCCTTCTTGTAGTAACACAATTTGGAGGTGGGTGAATGATTTTCACACTCAATAGTAATATGAAAGAGAACAAAAAACTGGCTCTCGTCAAACAGTAGTCACACCAGAAAATATTTATCGCGTAAGAGCGTCTTGTTATTCAGAGTCCAAGCTGTTCAACAAAGTCAAAAGTTTACGTCGACAAACTGCGAACCCTCGTAGATTTAAAGAATGCAATCATAAATGAAATTGCGGCAATACTGGGCGATACAGTGCAGCGCATGAAGACGAACTTCAAGAACCGCCTTGACAAATGCATTACAGCGAAGATCGTTGTTTATTGGATATTATTTTCCACACTTGATTTTTTCCCCCTTCAGTTAATAAAATTTACCGAGTTGCTTTCGTATTGGGCTCACTTTCAACCCTGTATGATCAAAATTGAAAATTTGATACGGTTTAAAAATTTGTCCATTTCTTGTCCACCACCCTGTATTTTTTAATAAAAAGTGATTTGGTTCATTATTTGTAACCCTTCTCAAAACAACTTGCAGCATATTATAGCTAACAGTAAATTATTTGTGGCACACATTTTACTTACATTAGCCTTTTTTTATACATGAAACCCATAGCTTTTTTTAGAAACATTGTAAATATAAATGCTTTGTTGGAAATTTCACTACCTATTGTGCCAATTATTGTCAAATTCATACAAAATTCTAACTTCGTAATGTTACTATACAAAAGACACAAATTAATCCATTTTCTGCCTTAAGTGATCTTGACAGAACTTGTTGATAGTAAGTTTACTTTTTTGGGAATGTTGAATTTTTACTAAATCTACATTTTTCATAGAATCCATGGAACTTAAGACAAATGCTAGTACTGATGATTTACTTTTCCTGGAAAGTGGTAATCAAACACCAGAACAAGTTCTCACTAATTTAAACACTAATAATACTGCCTCACTTGAGAGTACACAACAAGCATCACAGACTACAACTCCTAAGACAACACCATCGTCTCTTCGAAGAAAATCACGTAATTCTCTTCGTTTGAATTTAGACGAAACCACTTGGTCAAAACAAGATGGACCACCAAAACCACCTGCAACTGCTAAGTTCAGACAAAATCTACAAGCCGGGGTAAGAATTAATAAACTTTTCTTTTTATAATGGTTATGTTGTTGTGTTATATTCAAACTTGAGTTTTCTGTGCTAGAGATTGAGTTGCCCTTAAACATTTTCTATAACATATTTTGTTTTTACATTGCAATCTTGTTGATTTTATTATTCTTAAGCATATTGTTAGTTTTAGGTCTTTCTTTATTTGATTCAAGCAGACCATACTAATCAACCCAGCAGATATTGCTGGTAGTTGCCATAGCATTTGCTACTGTTGTATCAATGATCTAAGAACTGACTGTTCTTCCCTCAGAACAGTACTAATTTCTTCAAATGCTTTGTCAAAATTTTTAAGTTGAACATATAACAAACAGTAAAAAAAAACCCTGAGAATAAGGGAATATGCACTATGTCACAAAAGGTCATAAAATGGTACTTTCTTTACAAATTCGATCATGAACAATCCGAAAATCAACTTTAAAAATCTCAAAAAAGTTTAATTTAAGCGTAATAAGCGATTAAAAAACGCGTTGAAGTCACGTGACTGAAAACGGGGTGGAGCTTGGTGTGACGTTATAGTACATGAAA
Source organism: Metellina segmentata (assembly GCA_947359465.1). Lineage (NCBI taxonomy): Eukaryota > Metazoa > Arthropoda > Arachnida > Araneae > Tetragnathidae > Metellina > Metellina segmentata. The sequence continues at coordinate 37,027,882 of OX375882.1, forward strand.
TCTCTCGCTACATTCGCTGGCTGCATGTTATTTCAGGTTGCTTTCATTGATTTTACGCTAATTTTATTTTTTAAATAATTGTGTTGAATTATAGTCTTTACATTATTATTATTATACAGATTTCTTCTTTAAAAATGACGACTGTAGAACAAGGCTTTGTAAAAGGCCAGTCGGATAATCTACCTAAATAGGATGCTATATCCATGTTTTCTTTTTTGCGAAACCTTCCAAATTTTATGGGAGTAGAAATGAAAGGCGTAAAAGCAAAGAGTATGATAATATTTTGTACACCATATTTATTTTTAAAAAACATGTATTTTTATATTGCTTTTAAAAAGAGTAGTGCTATTATCAAAAAGTTGTACTTAAGAAAATAGAATATTAATAGTTGTTCTCTTTTCCTTAATAAGTAACACAATTCATTCTGAAACAGATTTTTTTGTATAGATAATTAGAATAGTATATCAAATAATAGCTTTATATTAGGAAAATAATTTCAAAGTAGATTAAAATTGTTGGGGTATTAAAATAGTGAATTTTGAAAGCTAACTTAAAATTAATTTTCTACATTAATTTTTTAGCAACATTATTTTTGTTAGTTAAACAATAATTTTTTAAATATATTTAAGACTTTATTATAAAATTAATTTTCTACATTAATTTTTTAGCAACATTATTTTTGTTAGTTAATAAACAATAATTTTTTAAATATATTTAAGCGATAAAACGTAATGCACTAAAAGATGATCCAAAAATAATATGTGTAGAGAAACTTATTGCGAGAATTGCAACTGCATTAAATATTGAACACAACATTTGGTAGTCCAACATTTTAAACCATGAAGAAGGTAATGTGATAATTTGATTAAAATTGCAAGAATTTGAATTCTATAATACTTATCATTCAGTTTAAAGAAGAAATATGACACAGTTTTACCAACTGCAAATTAATTATCATGAGTATAATAATTCAATGCTTATTGATGTTAGCTCTCTGTATATTTTTTTAACCAGTTTTGATTTATAAATATATAGTATTCCTATATTTATTTATTAAATTCTTTTTTCATGAAACAAGAAATTCTGCATTATGAGTGACTTGATACCGAAAGAATATTTTTTCGTTTTAGCAAAAACACAAGTAGTTATCCACAAGATTAAATCACACTATTCTTAATTAAAAACAATTAAAAATACAAATAATTTTTGGTATTTTAAACTTACCAAAAATGATCTTTACAGCAATGCAAGCAAGAAGTAGAACACTGCTTTTTGTTTTTCTTTTAATCTCTTTTCATAACGCTGCACCATCTTCTACGAACTTGTTCATATTTTGGTACAAAAAAAATACTTTTTTGGTGTTTTAATCGTTGAATTATATGACACAAACAGAACAATACAGTATTTGTAATTCTTCTTTTAAACTATTTCCCAGGGTGTCAAGATTTAAATCACTTAATTTAAATCAACGATTTAAAATCATGATTTTAATCAAATGATTTTTAAAAAAAAATCATTGATTTAAATCACAACCAATCTTACATTTTTATAACTAAGTAAATACACTCTAGAAAAATCACAGAATTTTTCAAATGCTTTGAACTTTCTGCACACATGGTGATTTCAGCACTAATGGCTACACCTCGTACTGATGAGCTTTTAAAATTTTTTTTTGGCACTGGACACTTGCAAATAATCTGAGGTGTCTATGGACTAAGTAATCTGTTGAGTCGGGGATTCTGCCAAACAGTAAAGTAAAAAATAAGTTGACATCTATTTGAAAGTTTTTACAATGTTTATGCATAATTTTATGTTACAAACAATAAAGCAGTAGGCCTACATCTACGTAAATGTCAAGACAGCAAAAGAAAATCCCCACAAAGTAGGCCTAAACTACTTGTTACCCCTTTAATTGATTGACCAATGGTGATTTTTCAACTACTTTTTTTTAATTGAGACATGAATACAAAATAACACAGTTAATGTGATTAATAATTTATTAAATAAAAAATTCAACTGAGCTTTCTATTTGAAAGGATGAAAGTTTAAACACAATGAACATCTTTTATTTTGCAAAATGCACCCTGAAACAGTCACCTTTCACTTTAAGAGTAGTGACCCATAACAAATATTTATTTAATCAGACTAATTTAGGTCTCACTTACACTTACTGATACATTTGTTAACATGATTATGTTAATTAGTCAAGAAAAACTATGGAGGTTGTCAACTTGTGTTTTAAAGTTAAACAAATGTCTTATCTTTTGCTCTTGTTTTGAAAATTCATTTTTTAAATGTATTGTCATGTAACACACAATGATATTTAGTAAAATAAATATTAATTTACCATATCACAAATTCCGATTGTTTACTTAATTAAATATTAGTTTACATGTCATGTCAGAAAGTCAATTTTTTATTTAACAAATTTATAGGCCCTACAGAAATTTAAATAAAAAAATCCGATTTTTGATTTAAATCAAATAAATCTGATTTAAATCAAATAAATCCGATTAATTGATTTTTTTGAAAAAATCATGATTTTTTTACACACTGCTATTTTCAAACCTTCCATTGCTGAATTAATCAAAAATCGGTAACTATAAGACTACTAAAAAGATACCCATAGAGATAACACAGTTCAAGGAACGCTTGATGGGAAAATCATGTACTATGACGTCACAGGCAAAAATCGTCAGCGACTGCAGTTTTTCGTTAAAAGTGACGTCACAGCAATTTGAAAAGTGTTTTAAATATAATTAATGTCGTCAGATTGCAGTTTAAGTGGCATTTTTCTACGTAGTTTTTTGTGCTCTTTCATTTTAAAATGAATTTGAAAATCATGCATATTGTCCATTGCAAAAATATCAATTATCAATACAATTCTGAAGTGCATTGACAACCCAAATACAAATTTTTGGTCTTAATCGTCTTGCATTTGCCAAATGGCTCTATACAGAAGACATTAAAATTCATTTTACTTACTTAATCTTTTCTTTTCTTCCACTGATAAAGATGTGTTACTTATTCTTTTAGGCAATGTTTCTGCATTTTTTCAGCTACAACATCCAACACTTATCCACAATCATTTTAATATTCCAATGATCTTAGTACCTTTTTCTTTTCAAAAAGGCATTTTCCGAGATCTCTGTTACTCTCTCTTTTCTGGAAAGATCAATTTAAAAGTTACATTTTTATACTCAATGAGGATTCTAAATCTGTGGTAAAAAAAGGTTTCAACATATTTTGAACTATGGTTATAAAGTGAATAGTCTTGATTACAAAAAGCAGTAATGACAGTTTTATCTTCAAAACTTTGGAATGCCATTTTTAAGGCAATAAAAGTTTCCTTTTTGACTTAATTCCATACAAATGAAAAACTTTTTTTTTCTTTCAATATCAAAGTTATAAGAAAGTACCATCTTTCCGCTTAGCTTTTCAGAAGAGAGAACTTCTCATATATTTTCAAAGAACATGCCATGTTTTGATTATGCCTTCATGCATTGTTACTTCAAACACAGTTTTATATAAAGTGGAAGTAAAAGAATTTTCTTTGTGCTACCATGAGTTAATTTCTTCTCTTTTTAGATACTATTTTAACTTAAAATGGTTTTGTAAAAATACATACGCTATGGTTGAATTTTAGATCCTAATACTTCATCTTTGGTTCTGAAATTATCAATGTTATTAAAGTATTTCATGATGTTGGCCCTTATCTTCCTGGCATAATCGATTTTCAATTTAGTTACCATCACACCGAAAATCCCTTTTTCCTGGAATCAGGTGACTGCTTCAGACTTTTACATCAAATTTTATTTATAAAAATTAGTTCTATTAAAATACACTTTAAAAGTTTACATTATTGAATTAATTGTGTACACTTTAAAAGTGTATACAATTGATGCAATCTTATGGGATGTTTAGTATTCAATAAATGTTTTACTTTCTGAAATTTTGTTTGAAAAATATCTTTTGTCCTATCCATGGTGAGAATCCCCTTGTGTCAAGAAAGGTATCAAAATAATAATATCTTAACAATGCTCTAAAAGCAATTAAAATTTGAATAACTGCAATGAACATAGATAAACAATCCAGCTAATGTAAACAGGTTTCCTTTTAATAATAATCGGTTGAAACAAAAGTTAATTAAATGAATGTTTATTTATAAAGGTGGCTCCAATAATAGGGTTGTCCACTGTAACTGTTGACTCCCATCATATTGCATTCTCTGGAGCTCATTCTCAAAGTTTAACAAACTCACTGATACAAATGAACTGCAAATCTAACATCCCAATTATATCTGAAGTAGTGTTTAAAAATGGATGTTGGTAGTCATGTTTTGCACATGAATTTTGTTTGAAGAAAGTGTTTGGATCCAGTTGTCATTTTTGATGCAAACCTTTCTTCATTTTTACACTTTGGCTCAAAGTTCGCCCAAACTATGGTTTATTCTTCTTTCTAACAATCTGTATACTTTTACTTTGAAATAGATACATCAATACCCAGGTCCTAATTAATAAGTACACTGCTTAAACACCCATAATTTTTTTTTTTTTACGTTGCACAAAAGTAGAGCAATTTGGCAACTGAGGGAAAATATTTAGTTGCTATTGATACTTGACTTTCTGCTTCTAATTTCTAACTCTGAACTGAAGGAATTATATAGTGGAAAGTCCGAGGTGGTCTAGATATCTGCCATGAAATAAAATTTTTCTGTAATTCAAAAGGTTTATTGATTGTGAAAAAAATCAGACATTTGAAATCTGAAGCAAATTCACAGGATGCTTGGATTTATTTAACTAAAGATTTGTATTAGAACAGAAGGTTTTTAGGAGTAGAAGATTGCAAAGATAATTGTAAAATGAAAGTAAACTAAAAGGAAATTATTTTTAGGAATTTCTAAAACAGTTTAATTTCATAAATGATTTGTGAATTTCCTGTTTAATTACAAAATCTTTTGCATTAGTCCAATGATGCTAAATAGGCTAAAATAAGTGTTTGTTTGCACTGATGTGCATTCTATTTTTTGTAAAGAAAACATATCTTGGATCTTTTCTTGCTTGTCTGATATATGTGACTTGCTTAAGCTTTTATATCTGTACCCTTAGGGGTAAACAGGCATTACTCTAATTATGTAAAATCACTATATCAAATTTTGGAAAACAGTGATACATAAGGCTGCTGCTTCATAGTATGCCTTGGTTCCAAACTTCATATTCTGCACTCTAATTCATCCCATATGTGCTTGTTGAGATTCAAATCAGAGCTTTGCACTGGCTAGTCCAAAAACAATACAGCTTTATTGGTGAGCCACTGCATAACAGTTCTTGCTTTGTGACTGGGTGTGTTATGCTGGTACTATCAAGACTGAGTTCAAAATAATTGCCACAAAGTTGGTATGGCATAATTGTCACTAATATCTTTGTAAACGTGCTAGTTAACAATTTTGTCCATGATAACCAATGGGCCTGGTCCATTATCATGAAAATCAATGCCACATATGTGCACTGCCATCTCCAAACTTCACAGTTGGAACAGCAAGGTAGACTGCTGGTATCAGGGCAATGTTGGTTACCAGCAGCACTAGCTGTAAACTGCATTCCCTTGGCTCCCACCATACCCACACTTGACCATCAGACTGGTGTATCTTGTATATCGATTCATCAGTCCATTGAGCCCGTTTTCCTTTCTCTATTGTCCAAGATGGGTGTTTTTTACTACATGCTTAGTGACGAGTAGCATTCCGAGTTGAGATTAAAGCCTTATAAACAGTCACTACCACAGAAACCCATTGAATGCAGTTCTTTACAAATGGTCCGTGTACGTACTGAGATTACATCAAGTATACTCTAGGATCTTGTGCAGTAGTACATCAATTAGGTCAGGGTTGGCAAGTTGGGCCCAGCCCAGAAAATCCCAGGCGGGTTTTTCTGGGCGGGCCCACCAACAAAAACCCACTGGGTTTTTGTTATGAAATGGGGTTTTGTAAATAATCTGACACATATATATCCAAACCCGCCTGGTATTTATTTGTTCGGATTAAAGAGAGTATACTGCATACAAAAAAAAATTAAATCATAATATCATCTAACTTGTAAAAAAAAAAAAACAGTTGATAAAACCAACAAAATTTACATGAAAATATAAGATACTATTACAAAAGACTATAATTAACATGAAATATAACATTCCTTCGGAATAACAACATTTTAGATTGAGATTTTTACTCTAACAAAATGTAATACTTGACAGTTACAAAATCACTTCCATCAAAGATGCAAGAGCTGCACCAAATTGCACTTAACAATGTGCTTTATTAAAATGTTTAAGAATACTAAAGGGATTAGCATTATAGTGTTCATTTTGTTTTTTATATGTACAGTTATTATCGGTAACATTAAAGAATTATTGCTTTTGCATTTAACTCTTTTTTTTTTCATTAGAAAAAAAAATTATGCGTTTCTATATAATGCTATATATTTATCCTTAGAATGGTTCCAAAATATTTTTGCATAAAACTGCTTTATACCACAAATTGGTACTTTTGCTGCTCCAACCTGTAGGGTAGTTGTTAAAAAAAAGTGGGGGGATGCTCATTTTTGAAGAATTTCAACCACCTGACTGTGTGATCCTCCTCCCCAATCAACCAGTTTCCTCTTGAATGATAACTGTTTTTCCTGTGACTTACACAAAGGTATTTAGAGAATTTTATAGGAGATGATTAAAATAAAGGACATCCAATTTGAAATTATAAAATGGGGTATACTTCAGATTGAATAAAAAATGGGTCCGCAAACCCCCCCCCCCAGGATGAGGCCGAGGGGGAGGTCCGGACTCCCCCTTCAGCTACATTTCACCCATAGACTCTAAAACGTTTTACTTAATTAAAATTTCATATTATGGATCCACCCAGCGCTTAACAAAATCCTGACTCTATACTTGCCCCCCCTCCCCACCTGACTACATCACTGGTTCCTACATCAAGCATAAAAAGATCAAGTTATAAATACCCAGAAAACCTCACTAAAACCCAGAAATCCCCACAAAAACCCACCCGGGCTGGGTTTTTCTAGAAAAACCTGGGTTTTTGCCAACCCTGAATTAGGTGTGACATTTCTCCTGATTATTCTACATCTTCTATCACTGATATTCTTTGGTCAGCAGGTACGTTTTGCTGCCTGAGACGCGCGTGTCATATTTCATCCAGTTATTCAGTACATCCGAAACAGTTTACTTGAACATGTTTAAAGGCTTTTCAGTTTCTCTCATGCCTCAACATTTTCTATCAACCTCTCAGTGCAATATGATCAAGATAAGCCAGAAGCTTATTTTTATACTGTTTGATGATGTACTGCACAACTATTCAATGAAGCAGGTCAATTAATTTGATTTTTAAAGGGTGTCTGATGAATTTTTTCAGTATAGTGTGTATATTATATATAGAGATAATATTTGAGTTACGACTATTTATCTCTGAAGAAACAGATAGAGACTCAACGTATTAATGTGTCTACATTTAATCTAAAAGAACAGTTTTCTCTTTAAATGTATTCAACATTTTACTATAAATTTATGTTCAAAAAGTATTGTAAGTATTTTATTTGTTTCAGGCTGCAAGAGTATCTGCAGTTGTGCAAAAGGGCAAAACTCCAGAATTTAGATTTCGTCTGATTCTAATCTTCTTATTTGGGAGTATTGTGGGTTTGGTAACATTCACCTGGTATCTCTACCAAAGACAAATCATGCAATTGGCCTTCGGGGATAAAATTCGATTCCATGAGACTTTGAGGATTATACATCTCTTGAAAGCTGATGGACAAGAGATTCTCAAAGTGGATGTTGGAATGCAAATTCCACCTGAGTTAAAGTCATTTGATTGTCAATTGTTGTATCCTACTAAAGGACCAAACATATGTCAGGAATGGAAATATCGTGCTCGACTGCGCATAAACTACAGTCACACTGAAATTATGAGTTGCTATCAAGTGCACTGGTCAAGTCTTTCACCTACTACAACATTAAGAGATTGCATTAGTTTAAAAAATTCTCATTGGTATGGTATGGGTGAAGTGAAGAACATCTCTTGGCCATTATCTGGCATCTCAGAAGAATCTCAACCCTTTGTAACGGGTGATTTAGAGCAAAATGACTATGGTGCTATATTAGAAAGATATTGGCTCTCTTCAGAAGGGGTTGCCATTATGGTGGCCCCCAACATACCATTATATGTGAGCTTGAACAATAGTAGAAGTGATAAATTGTGTTTAGAAGCTAAATTTGACAATTTTCCATACTATAACAAAAAATCGGAGAAGAAGAAATCAGGAAAGTCAGAGGAATCTGAAAGTCTGCATTTAGATTATACAATTTGTACAGGTTCTGATATGCGGCAAGTGCATAAGGGGATGTGGGACAAAGATTTCAAACGAGCTAATGTATCAATGGAGTTCTTAGAAGCTCCTATATGGGCCACTGCTCCGAAACTGGAGTATTCTTTAACACAAGAATCTCTTCAAACTTATTCTAATCATATTATGGATCATGGATTTCCAGCTGGCTTTTTATTGATTGATTCAAAATGGCAAGAAGTAGAAGGAGATCTCACATTTAATCCACATTTATTTCCAAACCCACCAGAAATTCTTAGTATACTACATAATAAAGGGTTCAAAGTCTTACTTGCTGTGCATCCCTATATCTGTCTTGGTGCTGCTGTTTTCACCAATGCTACTGACAATCATTATCTTGTTTCGGATAAGATACGCCAAGTGCCTCTGTTGACCCGATGGAAAAATGATGTATGTGCTATTGTGGATGTCACACGAAACTCATCTGAGAAATGGTTTTATGATCGCATTGTAGATGTCAAGACCAATCATGGTATTGATGGCTTTTTGTTTGTTGGTGGGCAGTCTTCATTTCTCCCTCCTTATTATTTTTTTTATTCCATGACTATAAATCCAGACAATTTTCTGTCTCTTTATCTAAAACTGGCATCGCAGACCAGCAACTATCTGGGAGTTTCTGTTGGATTCCAATCCCAGCACATATCTGCTTTTGTTCGCTTAGCTCCTCGTACTTCCACTTGGGATGCTTCAACGGGTTTGAAATCTATTATCCCTGCTGTTTTGACATTGGGATTACTTGGCTACCCTCTGGTAAATCCAGGATCTGTTGGAGGAGACGTTTTCGTATCGCCCAATGCTACCATGCCTGATAAAGAACTGTATATCCGATGGTTACAACTGGCTGCATTTATGCCTGTTGTCCAATTGTCTGTTCCACCTGGCGATTATGATCTTGATGTTATAAAGGCAGCTAAATTCATGTTCAAAGTGCGAACAGAGCGCATACTGCAGCCCAAGCAGTCAAATGAGTACATAAAACGTGTGATAAATGAATACCAAGAAAGTGGTGCTCCCATTGTGAGACCTTTGTGGTGGTTGGCTCCCAAGGATTCCAATGCTCAGGTGATTGATTCCCAATTTGCAGTTGGCAACGATTTAATTGTTGCTCCTGTGCTTGAAGAAGGTATGCGATACAGAGATGTCTACCTTCCACCTGGTCGGTGGCGTGATGAGTTGTATGGCACTAGTAGGTTGGGTGGTAAATGGATTTATAATTATTCAGTGCCTCTAGACAAAGTGGCTTATTTTATAAAAATTGAAGATTAAAACTGAAATGTTCACTTTTTTTAATAGTATGGACTTTTTGGACTGTTCTTGAATCAGTTCTTTGTAATCTATTTTTGAGCCAGATGTACTCAAACTTTCCTTGCATGTTAAGAACTCCTCTAATCTGTTAAATTTTTATCTACTTTTAATTATTGTATAACATTCAGTGATATGGGTTTTTTTATTTGTAAGATGTGATTTCAAATCAAAATCTTCATTGTATTGAAACTTTACGATACTATTAAGCATCACAATTACATGTTCTGATACAAAATCCTTTTGTTTCTCTGATAAAACTTCCAGTTCATTCTAACCTAGAAATTAGCTGAATGAATTTCACATGTATAACTACACTTTCTTTAATATATTTAGTCATATTTTTGTAACTACAAATATCAAATATGGCATACGGATATTAATGAGCCTTGTTTGTTGATAGTACTAGTGAACTTAGCCTCATTTTGATGCTTCTATGGTTGAAATATTGGATTTTTCATGAATATGAATTATCTAGAATGTCCAATTAATATACATGAACACAATTCCTGATACAATTTTGTATGTTTTATCATAGTTGAATTCGAAATTATATTTTGTATGAGTGCTTTTATGCAATCTTGCAAGTATTATGAAGTATTAACTGTTCAAATGTATAGTGAGATTTAGATTCAATTATGTGTCATGATTTGTGATGGAAAGATATTTTATGGAGGATCTAATTTAGCCATATTTTTAAAATTTGAAAAAATCTATTCAATTTAAATATTTAGAACAACATATACATTACAATGTATTGATCATCCAGAATATTCTCTACTGTTCTATTTTAGATATTATGAAGTATTATATTATGAAGTATTAACTGTGCAAATGTATAGTGAGATTTAGATTCAATTATATTTCACGATTTGTGATGAACAAACTATTTTATGGATCTGATTTAGCCATATTTTTAAAGTTTGAAAGAAATCTATTTAATTTAAATATTTAGAACAATATATGCATTAAATCTTGATCATCCAGAATATTCTATGATCTATTTTAGATAATATAAAGTATTCTATTATGAAATATTAACTGCAAATGTATATAGTGAGATTTGGATTCAATTATATATGTCACGATTTGTGATGGACAAAATATTTTATAGATCTTATATAGCCATGTTTTTTAAATTTGAAAGAAATCTATTTAATTTAAATATTTAGAACAATATATGCATTTCGTCTTGATCATCCAGAATATTCTCTACTGTTCTAGTTTAGATATAAACTTTGTACATACTTTTAAATTTTCTACTGGTTCAGGGTTTAGTTTACTCACGAGGGCCAAGTTTAAGTAATTTAAGCAGGGTTCCCACACAGGTCAGGGAAAACCTGGAATTGTGAAAAAATTTAATTTAGTCTAAAAAAATTGGAAAATTGCGCATTCTTGTCTAAAACATGGAAAATTACCATGATGACCTGGGAAATGATTGATTATGGCATCTCAGATGCTTTGGAGAAAAGTAGCCAATAAGATTCATACAGTTTCGTTTTACTTTATTTTATGAATAGAATTTTTCAACCCATTTTAAAAGAAACAGCTAATTTTAACAGGTAAATAATTTTGTTAGTCCACTTGCCTAAATTGAAGAATATCATGCTTCGGATACATTAAATTACAAATTGATTTAAGTCAAATATGTTGGATTATTTAAATGCAAAATTACTTGTGCTTCGTGTCTTAATTTTTACAGTGTATGATTTTAAAATTGGTTTTTATTATTGGCTACTGAATGCTAAATTATTATTTTGTTTTTTCACCTTTAAAATGTCATAAATTGCTTAAGTATGTCCTGGAATTTTGTAAAAATTTGCCTGTAAACATGGAAAAGTCAGGGAATTTTATTTCTGAAATAGAGTGGGAACCCTGTTTAAGAGTGAGTTCTCAGTTCCTACATATTATTTCAATCCTCAACCGTCCAAAAGTTGATGTCTACCTCTGGGAATTTTTCGCCCACAAACATTATTAAGTAAATATTCAGGTGCTTACATATAAAATAATTGAAGTATTTTGTAATAGAATTATAGAAATATAATACAAGAAAGTCTTTTGAAACTTCAACTTATGACTGGTGATTGCAATTTTTTAAAAATTGAAATGAAATTTGAGATTTAGTCATAACGTGTGAACTTGTAATGTATGCAAGGCAGAACTGACATATTTCTGAAATTTATATGATAGTGACAATTTTATATTTAACTTACTGTATAAAAATGCCATTAAAAGGAATGAGGTGCCAGCTCAGGTGTTGACCTCATCATCTGACCGTGGTTCAAAATTGTGTTATCCTTGGATCTTCCATTTCAGGATTGATCAGGACTGTCACTAATAGTCTGTTGTGTTGCTCCAGTGCAATGAAAATTCAATTGCATTTAAGAAATAATGTATTTTTTTAGGCTGAAATATGATTGGAATAAAGCTTCCTCAAATTGGGTGAGCATTTATAGAAGGAATGAACTGAGAAAACCATTTACATAAGTTCGGTTTTGCAAATAATGCACTGCTAAAAAAGAAAGTTGAATTTAGTCTTCCTTCACATAAAACTAGATATTCATTTTTCGTTACGGTTGTATTGCAGCGGGTGCACACAATTTAAATCTTGAGCATAAATTTTAGAATGGTCAAATGATAGTATATGGTGTGATTTCAAATTGTTTGCATCTTATCAACAATGCTAGCCATTAGCTTGGGAAAATAAAATTGAAATCAAGCCAAGGTTGCACCATTAGTTAATATTTTATCTCTTGAATCCTTCTAGGTCTAGAATTTTATCAATTCTACAAAAATTGTGATCACTTGAGTCTTGAAGAAAGGAAGTTATTTTATTACCATCTGTATACTTAGTGCTATACGTAGTTAAAATGAATATTTTTAACAGAAATAAGCCTATTTTTATTCATGTATCAGAAAAGGAAAGTACTTTATATTACTAATATATAAATGCATGAAACAATGCCGGGCACTTGGCTTTACGTCATTCGCGCGTACTAAGAAACTACTAGTGCCTATACTATTTTGTACTTTTTCATGTTTTAAGTGGATGCAATATGTGATCACAGCATGTGACAATGTTGCTAAGATTAGTGAAAGAATTTGATGTTACTTATGATGTTTGCTTTTAAGTGACATGTGGTGATTGTTACACGGTGCTTTTATTTTACTTTATTAAGATGACATTTCTAAAGTATTGTTATTTAGACAGTTTGTGAAATTAATCATTTTGTATTTGTATTGTACGAGTATTTTTCATATGTATGTTGGTGCGTTACTGTATTTTCAAACTTGTGCAATAGAGATAATAGTTAATAGATTTACTTACACACTAGTTGTGTATTTTCCTATTTTCTGACATCAGTATGATTCTAACACAACTCTTCTAACTTTGTGCAATTTAAGACAAGGATATATTTTAGTTATTGTTATGACTTTTTTTGTCTTCATGCAGCTGATACTACTTTTTATAATGTGATTCTTTTAGTTTTGAAGCACTTTTGTTTTGTCTGTTTTTTTTAAATCTGTTTTTTATGGCAAATTGTTAGTTTTTTTCTTTGCTTGTCTAGCATTGTTATTTTTATATCATCCATTTAAGAATTATGTCTATTCTTTTACTTCGTAATTAATTTAGATCTACCTTCTGTATTAGTGTATCCTGCAATGCAACTTGGATTTTACTTTGTATGTTTTATTTAACACACACTTTCACATACATACACAAGTATCTATGCCAATGATGCTATTTCCCCTTTCATGTGTTCTGGTTACTTGCATTTGAAATTTAAGTTTGAATTCTGTGATTTTAGTTGGCAATTTGTTTAAATGTTTTTTTAATCACATTATTTTTATTTGTAAATTGCTTTGAGGCCTGCACGAACCAGAGCCAATGTAACTAAGAGATTCAGGCTTTAAGTTGTCATGATTGCTTGTCCTGGATAATTTCAGCACTAAAAAACAACTTGCAAGTAACTTATCATCTACTCTATTTAAATTGCCATGTTAAGATCTGAATTTAATTGTTACAGGTTTTTCCCACTATATTTGACTCCTAATAATTTTACTTAAAATTTGGAGATTTATACTTCTATAAAAACATCTTGCAAGTGATTTATCATCTACTATTTATTAAATTGCCACATTAAGATCTGAATTTCATTGTTACAGGTTTGTTCCCCAAAATTTGACTCAAATTTTTAGTTGGATACTGCTATTTCTCATTGGCGTCTATTTTATGTATACAAATAAATTGTGTGTAGAAAACAATAATTCCTTGATGTTGGTTTGAAACATTCTGTACTTGTATTTATTCAAGCTACGATAAAGTTTAATCACTGGAATTTTTAAGTAAGCAAATAATTGTGTATTATAGAAAGAAATAGGTACTAATCTTTTTTTGAGTACTGAGGATGCATTTAGATCAGTATTTCTTAAATGATCTGCGGAACACCAGTGATCTACAATTTAGTTTTCTTAGATTTTAGGTGTTCCATCTGAAGATCTGAAATCTACTCATTTTTGTTTAAACTTTAATCACTTGATCATTTTAAAGTGCAATATGAAATTTTAGCAAATGCTTCTTTTGATTTATGTAATTCTCTTATTGCTTGTGATTATCATCAATGAAAATATGGGAGAGTATTGCAATGTAGACTTCAAAGGAAAGCATATGAAAACTCAGTTAAATGAATTTGTTGCTCGAACCTATGCAAATGCTCACCTTTGTTTGGTAGCTAACTTGCCATGTGCTTTAATGCCGTAAATATTCTGTAAAGGTGTTTCCTAACTACAAAATTAAAAATAGGTTATGTGGCTCATGCTAACATAATGCAACTGGGTGATATTTCTCGACATGTTTCCAGAAAGAACATTGAAATGTTTGCATACATGTGATTACAAGACTAAAGGATATTTCTGTTGATTGTGGTAGAACACTAGACGTCGAATATTTTCACAGAAACATTTTGGCTGTATTTTTAAATCTTAGGTATAATGAGGAAACATGAATCAAATGCCCATGATCTCAGATAATAGCTTCTGGTTCAGAGTAAAAGAATGACAAAACTTTTTAATGAGAAGCAATACCATTTTTAGGAAACTTTACTCATATATGGCAGCAATGTGTTCCAAAACATGGCCACTAGCAGTTATTTATTCCTAATAAAAGCTTCAATTCACAAAAAAATTTAATGCTAATAGAAATTGCTGTAAAACTTTTTTGTGTCTTGCAGGTCATCACTGATTTAGTTGGTTGTGGGTTAGGATTTTATGACACTTAGGCCATTTTGGGCCAAGGTGTACTAAACAATGTAAAGTAAATGAACACACAGACAATGAAACTTTTTACTGATGCGGATGATAGGAATACACCCAGGGAGGAATTAAACCTTTATTGCTACAACGTGCTGGTTGCTACAACAAAGTGGGAAAACCCAGTGAGCCACCACTTTGGCTTTTCTGTTTAGTATCTGTGCTTTGTTATCATGTTTTGAATCTCTCTTCAGAAACAGATTACTTACAATGTCATTTCATACGAATTAAATACTTGAGAATGCACTATCTCTCCCTGGTTTTTAACAAACTATATAGATTTTCAGATTAAAAAAAAATTTCAAGTAGATAAATTTTTTTATTAGCTTGATTTTTTTGTTTTTTTTGTTCGAGGTACTAAATTTGTTTTATGTGATTTTATAGATTGGCAAGTTGTCTAGACTGTTTTTAAAAGTTTTTTGAGGATTTTAAATGTATTAAAAGTTTTTTTTTGTGTTTGTAAAAATGGAAGAAAACATAATTGGAAATCTTAAGTATATTATTTGGAATTTTTATTGTTGCATTTTAATGCACAGATGCAATTATATCATATTGCAGTTTTAATGAAGACAAATTTAGCTAGGCTTCTAAATTGAATTATACTGAATCTAAGCAATTTAAAAGTTTATCTACTTGCATCTGGTGTACTGTTAATCTAGTGTCAAATCTGCTTTGGAAATTTCATTTTTATTAAGTTTTCTATCAATTTTTGATCTGATTACTGTTTAAGAACTGAGTGTAAATAAGTAGTCATGTTAATAATTTTCTCTACTAGTCATCTGTAGTTATTAGTTCTTTTAACAATACACAGATGCTAGTTTTCTAAAATTGTTAAGTGAAAACAACCAATGATAAAACAATTGTTTGTATATGAAGTTTTTATAATGTATTAATTTTTAATGTCCCCTGTTCTTGAAACTAATTTTTTTATTGTTATCTGTGACTGTTAATTTTATGAAATGCTATTTCTGAAAAGAAAATACCTTTAATTTGCAAATAAATATTTATTTTAATACCTATTGCAATGCATTTTCAATTGTTTACTTGTCAACTTAGGATTACTTAGCACTTCAATTTTCTACAGACATTAAATAGTTATAGTATATTTAATTCTCTTTAAACAATTTCTGAAATATTTCATTTTTATGTCGAAGGTCGCTTTTTTTTAAAATTAAGAAGCTGTGGTGGCATCGCCCCAAAACGGTAGCGTGAAAACAGTATGAAACGTACAGAAGGAAACGACAACCAACAGCTAAGATATTTACATTCTTATTATTCCAAGAATATATACAGTATTTACATCATATCGCATTAACTGTATTATACCAATACATAAAAGTATGTATCTAACAGTCCAGCGCGGGGAACCAACCTCACCCGCTGCTTCTGCCTCTCTCCCTTTAACAATCGTCTCCAACGTGGTCTGTCGCAGTCTAAAAATAACCCAACGGTAAAAGTCAACAACCAATCAGATCATCTGCACGAACACCACCTTTTCGCAAGTCGTAAAGCGTCAAAATATAACCAGTCGGAATACATTCCAAATGACACAATGGAATAGGCACCTGCCCTTCAAGTGACCCTTTCTAAAGGTCAAGCACAACGGAATTTCTTACGTCACAAAGCATTTGGAGAAAAGAGTCAAACCAAATGTTATGCATTGTAACTCAAATCTTCTGTTAACTTGACTGTTCTGTGTTTCTAAATTTACGTTGTAAATAAACTACGGGTAGACGAGGATTTTCTGGTTATTTCATACGGAAATAGCTTATAAGAAGCACTTTTTAACATTTAGCTTAACATAAAAGGTCTCATTGTACTATATTGTAATTTAATTAGTGTAGTGGTAAGTTTGTGGCCACACACGTTCACTTCCCCAAGATTTGCTGTGAAGTTGATTCGAATTTTATACTGGCATCGAAACGGAACAAACTATAACTTTCAGGGGGTTTCCTCTACACAATAACTTTTAGAGCGATAGTGTCCTAAAATTTATTTTTTAACATTCGTTTCTATTAACTTCAATGAAGGTTTGATATCTTATCTTGATTTCAAACGTGATCACAACTTCTGTTGCATTAGCTGAATGAAACTTGATTACACACATGAAGAAGAAACTTGTTTTATACTCGGACGCATTTATCTCAAAACTTACTGTTAAGATACCGTAAAACGGTGGTTTCACTTCTCATAAGGAATGACGCTGGTACCAATGCCGTTCCTGAGTGGAATCTGGTGGAGTGCTTGTCACCGTGCACAGTTGAATAGTAATAGTAACTAACGTAACAAAGCAACACAACGGGCAATTGGTGACAGACCAGGATCATTTCTGTTCATAGTCACGCGCTCCATGGTCCTTATATCTAACCCTAACTGTAAATAAGTTTCTCAATGAAACTTGGCAACTGATGTAACTTAGTTCGTTGATATAACAATAGAATTTGAGTGCTTTGTATGCACGGTTATTTTCCTTTATATAATAAAACTTAATTCAATGACCCTATAGGTAAGGGACGGCTTCAAAACCCTCCCATCGTGCATGGAAATACAATAGCCAAAGTTATGAAAAGTGCTGATCAGAACTGCTCCTTATCGGTTATTCCCTGCGAGAAAGACATTTTGTAGAGATTGATGCACTTCTCATTGGGAGTAATAGAAGAATGTGGTCTTTACGCCTAAGCCGAATGGTGATTACTGCCTTTATCGATTACTGAAAATTGAATTCAGTAACTAAGTTTTATCCCTCTTCCTCGTATGGATGATCTTTTGCAAAATGCAAAGCAAGTCAAGATGTATCCTGATAAAGACAAGACAATCTTTGTTAATTTGGAGTTTTTCGATTTACTCGATTGCCATTTGGATAAAAACAATCCCTGCCACATTCCAAAGATTCATGGACAATTTCCGAAATAGACTAAAAGTCAAATCTCTAGCTTACCTGGGTGATATTATTATGATATCTGCAACCTTTGAAGAACTCATGAGCCTGTGGTAAGTCTGACCAACTCCAAAAGTTCCACCTGCCTACCAACCGAGTTAAGTGCGATTTTGCTTACACCAAAGTCAAATATTTGGGACATTACACCACGATCTTTGGAATAGATGTAGACCCTGCTAAGGTGGAGGCCACTGTACTCTTCTCCCAAGAACGTGAAGCAAGTGCAGTTTTCTACGACATGTAGTTGGTATCGTTGCTTTATTACCCATTTTGCTGAGACTTCAAGGTATTTGAGCAATCGCACCAAGAAGAAAATACCTTGGAAGTGGGCACAAGAGAAAAAAACGGCATTTGAGTCGTTGAAGAGCTTAGTTTCCCCGCCCGCGCTGAAACAAGTTGATCAGGTTAAACCATTTGTCTTCAGAACTGACGCGTCAAGATATGCTTTGGGTGCAGTCCATATCCAAGGATAAGGTCCAGAAGAACATCCGATTGAGTACGCTCGTCATCTGCTAACCCCAGCAGAAAGAAACTACTCAACTACAGAACGCGAAGCCTTATCAGTGGTTTGAGCGCTGGACAAATTTCGTGGATGTGTCGAAGGAGCCGAAATAACAGTAGTTTCAGATCATCAACCCTTGAAATGGTTGTTGAGCCTAAAGTCACCAACCGGTTGACTGACAAGATGGACCCTTGAAATACAGCTCTACAACTTCAAAATTGAGAAGAAAAAAAAAAAAAAACTTCAGGAAAAGCAAACATTATTGCAGACATGCTATCTCGCCCTTTATGGAATGGAAGGCTCCCCATGTGACATTTGCTTTGCTACCATAATAGATCTACCATGCAGGAAAGCAAATGATATACTAGAAGGATAATTGCAAGACGATGATTTGCAGAAAATCATTGACTGTTTCGAGAGTGTATCCAATGATAAAAACTACATGAATTGAAGCAAACGGCTACATATTGTCTCATAAGCCCCCGATTCCGAGAAAGCCCAGATGGGCGTTCCAACTCAGGAATGTGAAATCTGCAACAATGAAACGATGCCCCAACCGGTAAACATTGTGGTGATGAGGACACTGTAATATCCTAGTTGTGAATATCCTAAGATATTAAGGCAAATAACACTGATGTATCAAGATTGACATAAGAGACATGATACTAGACCTAGCTCCAAGTGTGATTAACATGTGAGTCAGCAGTCACTGTATTTATTAAATTACTTCGTGGCGCCATCTATTGATAGATTGCATGATAGCAACATCATAATAAAAAGATACATCACATGCTCTTCTTTCAAAATGAAAAATCATTATATTAGGTGTAGTAAGAAGTTTTAAAGCGAGTTTTGTGTGACGTCTACTGCAAAATAGCATACCAATCTGTACACCACGTTTGTGTCATGTGATAGAAACCGGATCAGAGATATCAAACCGACGCAGAAGCTAGGGAAAAGGAAAACGTAAGTTGAAATTTTGAAGTTATAAGATGTCATACGATAAGACATTTATTCGTCACTGCATTCGTTACGACTTTCACCATCCCAAAAGTGCTGCAAAAGCATGTCAATCAATTTGTTCTGATTTAGGGGTGAATATCGTATCGAAAAGCACATGTGAGTATTGGTTTCGACGTTTTAAAGATGGCGATTTTGAGGTTAGCGATCGACAATGTCGCGGCTCTCCATTGAAGGCTCTCCATGACGATATGCAAACACTTATCGATAAAGATGCATCTCAAACGCAAAATGAACTTGCTGAACAGTTAGGAGTATCACAAAAAACCATATCTAATCGTTTACATGCAATGGGAAATATTCAGAAGGCAGGAAAATGGGTGCCACGTGCATTGAGGACGACCGTGTCTTGAAGTGCATGAATCTGCTAAACAGGCAACATAGAAAATCTTTCTTGTGGAAAATCGTGACAGTAGATGAAAAATAGATCTGTTACGACAGTCCGAAACGCAAAAAATATTGTGTGAATCCCGGCGAAGCAACAACATCAACGCCGAAAAGAGACATTCACTGCAAAAAAGTTCTCCTATGCATCTGGTGGGATATGAAGGGAGTACTCTATTACAAATTGCTGAAGTCGGGTGTAAGTGTAACTGCTGAACGCTATAAACAACAATTACTGCGATTACAACAGAAAATCGATCGAAAACGTCCGTTTACTGGCAAAGGTTTGCGGCATGTCAAATTGCTCCATGACAATGCACGGCCGCATGTTGCAAAAGCGGTCAAGGACACGTTAGTAATACTTGTTGATAAGTTTTGGAACACCCGACGTATAGCTCCGACATAGCCCTTTCGGACTGTCATTTGTTTTGGTCTATACAGAATGCCTTGTCTTCTGTAAACTTCCGGACAGTGGACGACGTACGAAAATGGGTTGA
This sequence comes from Metellina segmentata, assembly GCA_947359465.1. Lineage (NCBI taxonomy): Eukaryota > Metazoa > Arthropoda > Arachnida > Araneae > Tetragnathidae > Metellina > Metellina segmentata. Next base: position 37,048,243 of record OX375882.1, read on the forward strand.
CGTCTTCATTGTGTCAACAGAGGAATCTTTCTACACTGCTGGCATCCGTGAACTAAATGACCGATGGCAGAAGGTATTAGATAATGATGGAGGTTATTTCGATGTATAAAAGTATTATAATCAGCTCTAAAATACATATTCATTTCTTTGACACATGCTTTAAAACTTCTTATTACACCTAATATAATTTTTCCAAGTTAAAACAGCCGACCAACCGATATAGTGGTTAAGGTATTAGTCTCTAGATAGGAAGGTTCCTGGTTTGAATCTGGGTCCGGACATGGATGTTTGTACGCGTGTAGTGAAAATCTATTTTTATCCAATTTACATTTATTTTCTGTAAATAGATGGCACCACAATTCAATGTCATTTCATGGTGCTCGACGCCGATATGTGGCGTAGCATTCTTATGCATACGATCACTTAGCTTGAAGATCTGTAACCGGGAGGTGACGAAATATCCCCAGCATGATCGTATGATAAATAAAATCGTTTATATCTACTTGCATCTCTCTTCCTTATACATCCAACATCGTAACAAGCGTATGGTGTGGAGGCGGTTGGTGAACCTTAAATCAGTCGTGGCCGAAAGTCCTCCCGTTGGGTTGGTGTAGAAGTTTGGAGAGTGGGGTGCCAGCTCAGGAGTTGCTTCGTCATCTGACCGTGGTTCAAAATTACGAGGTGCTGTCCTCGGATCTTTCCCTTAAGGGATTGGTCCGGGACCGTCGTTAATAGCCCGCTGTGTTGCTCTAGTACGACGTTAATTAAGAATTACCAATTATAACCAAGTTAAACCAAGCATGCGATGTTTTACATCAACATAAAAGCTTTTATTTTAGTTCGTTAATAATAGTCTCTATAACGAGTTGGTTTATTGATTGTTCTTGTGGACCTCCTCACCACAGTTTGTGTACTCGAATTTCCACTTACCTGGTTGTCAGTCCCATCCGTCTGGTGTGATAGTCACTATTACTAGCATGCAAATCTTCCACTGTCCTTGCATGGATCACACCATTTGGCATTGAGGTGTCTTGACGAATATGGATTCTATTGCGTCAGGTGTTGCGTCTACGTCTTCCATCACATATGATCAGGGATTTGATCCAACTTGAGTAATGGTACCTTGCGTCCGCGGCTCATTCATTTGCTTGTGTCTGTTTCTAATTGTGGATGACTCTCGTATGTTTGTGTTTTCATGCACCACTGTATCTTTTGCCTATTCTTCAGTGAAATTCTTGCATCTTTGATTGGATAGTTGGGTTCAAGGCAATCTGAGTAAGATGGCAAGAATGACTGCAATCGCCTGTCCATTAGTAGTTCAGCCGGCGAAGGAAGATCAGATGCTAGCTGGATCCTGTAGTCGAGTAAAACAATATACAGATACTTACCATCCTGTTCTGCTTTGATGAGAGTATTCTTGAATGTTTGTATGGCTCTCTCAACTTGTCCATTTGTTCTGGGAAAATGTGGTCAAGTTATCTTATGTGAGACACTCCATTCGTGAAAGAATTCTCTAAAAGCTTTCGAGTTGAAGGGGGTCCTCCGTCCCTCACTAATTCTTCTGAAATACCGCGACTGGCAAAGATAGATTTCATCGCTGTGATTACTGCCAGGCAAGTGACGGCCTTTGATCTCCAGAAAATCACACGCCACCTTCTGACATGGCTGTTGAGGAGCATCTTGCTGTAATAAAGTCTCTTTTTGATTTGCACGTTGGTATTTCTGGCAAATTTGACACTTAACAACAAACAACTCAACATCTCTGTTGATGCTTGGCCAATAAAAGTAATCTCTGGCCTTTGATTTACATGCAACAACTCCTCTGTGTGATACATGCATTTTTTGAAAGACTTCTTCTCTTCTAGTGATGGGACAATGAGACGTTGGCCTCGACAAAGTATGCCATCCTTGATGCAGTAGAGTTCCTCTTTACAGTGCAACTAGGCTTGTGCAGCATATCTTGTTTTGGTCCTGTCAGGCCACCCGTTCATAATGTGGAACATAAGATCTTGTAACTCTTCACTAGCTGTTAGGTAAGAGTAGTTTCCCCATTGAGATGAGGTCACAGATACCAGAAGACATAATGTTACAGGCGCATTTAAATCTGCGACTTCCTCTTCTTCATACATAGCGTCAGTCAGCTGCGCTCTAGACAGCGCATCAGCAATTAGCAGCTGTTTTTTTGGAACGTAGACCAAAGTTATCTTATATCGATTGAGTCGCAGTAGCATTCGTTGGAGTCTAGGTGATATTGTGTCATACGGCTTCTTTCTTAAGCCCAATAGTGGTTTGTGGTCAGTTTGCACCACCACAGATCTCCCATACGTGTAGTAATTGAAGTGCTCGAGCCCATAGATAATTGCAAGCAGCTCCTTCTCAATTTGTGCATAACGTTATTGCGTTTCTGTCAAACACTGAACCGTAAGCAACAGGTTGGGATTCTTGAAGTAACATGGCTCCTATACCAAACTTGCTGGCATGCACAGATACTGTCACTGGTTTTGTAACATCAAAATATTGTAGACATTTTGTTCGCACAATTTGTGTTTTAATTAAATCAAAGTCTCTTTCAGAGTTTTGATCCTACATCCATGGAGTATCCTGCTTTAATAGCTGACATAGCGAGTGTGTTAAGTTCTACAGGCGTAGTATGAACTTGGCCAGGTACGTTACCATTCCAAGGAATCTTTACAAGTCACGACTTTTTGGGGGTGGGGTGGTGGTGGTCAGTTTTAATATCTTTTTGCGACATAACATGACCCAGGTTATTCACTTTGGTCAAAGGAAGCTGTGTCTTCTCAATATTTAACTTCAGATGTTCTTCTCTAGCAATTGTGAGAGTTCTGAGCAGTATCTGGCAATGCTTTTCCATCAATGATGAACCCAATGCTATGTAATCAAAGTATGAGTTTACTGCAGGCTCCTTGTCGAAGATTTCATCCATGGTACATTGAAATTCTTCTAGAGCATTTTTAGGCCATATGGTAGGACAAGAAAACGATATCTTCCCCACGGCGTGGTGAAAGTGGTTAAATATGAAGGTCATTGTGCAACGGGAGTTGCCAGAATCCATTCTTAGCGTCTAGGATACTAAATATCTTGATACCCTGAAGTTTCGTTAAGAGGCGAACAACAGATGGATTGGGTAGTGGGGTCTTTGTATAGCCTTATTTAACGGCCTTGGATCTAGTCAAATTCTTAGCTTTTTAGGGGTGTTGACAACAATTATGTTATTAACCCATTAGGTAGGTTCATCGACTTTTGTGATGACACCTGTTTCCACCATGCGCTGTAGTTCTTCTTTAACTTTATCATGTAAAGCTAATGGTATTTTACATGGGGCAGCTACATTCGGGATGTAATTTTCCTCAATTTAATTTTTACCTCACGATTTAATCTTCTCATACCACTGAACACATCAGAAAACTCTTAGATGATTTGTCGAGGTGTTTCTACTATTCTACTACATCCTGTGCCTTTCTTGACATTGTATAAGCGTCTTATGAGTCCTAACTTTTCACAAGCATATAAGCCTAGTTTTGGACTTGACTCAAGAGTTCTTGTTAGTTTTACGAGTAAGTGAACACTCACCCATGATTTTAACTAAATTGTCGCTGTAATCCAGCACTGGTTCTTTTGTTTTTTTCACCAGTGTTTTTTTTTTCCATTTTAAAAGTTCACTTTTAGGGATGGACGTTTACTTGTGCACCCGTATCCAATTTGAAAACAGCATCATTTTCGTTGACGGCGATTTTTTGGTACCAAGCATACGTGACCTGTCTCCATTTAGAAACTCAAGAGTTTTTATCTCTCCTAAAAAAATAAATTCCGAGTCACTTTCGTCAGCGTCCTGTTCAACAGCATTGACTAGGCGGCTGTTTTGTTGATAATTTGAACGCACTTTCGACCTGCAGACAGTAGCCCAGTGATTTTTTTACGAACAGTTCTTGCACTTCGTTCCAAAGGCAGGACAATTGCGAGGTTCGTGAACACGGCTGCAATTCCTGCACTTAAATTCGTTTGGGTATCTTTTGGGGTTGTTTTGATTTTCTCGTGATGACGCATTCCGAGATTTGGCGCGATTTACGGCGTTACTGCTACCGGTTGGCTCTTATTCATTTCCCGGGCTTGTGCTTTGTTGATATGTTCGGCTGCTTTGCAACCACTGTCAGGCTTGTCAAGTAATCCTTGAATTAAATATTTTGTCACGAACCATGCGTTCTGCAAAATTTCCGTAGTTACATTCCGTAACTGCACTTCACAGTCTTGAATAACTGTCCGAAAATTTCTCGTCTCTTTCTTGCTGCATTTCCAAAAACTTAAAAGATGCATAGATCTTGTTCTGATAACCTTCGAAAAAGTTATCGAATTCGTCAAGAATCTGTTTTAGGGTTGCCTCCGTAGTAGCTCCTTCGGGTTTCAAGTCGAACGATCGGAACTGTTTCTTCAATTCGTCTCCGCAAGTGTGACGAAATAATGCTGTTTTCGTCTTTTCCGGATCTTTGCTATATCGTAGAGCTTTAACATAATCATCAAAATCTTGTCTCCAGTGCCTTCATGCTTCTCAGGGCCGATCCTAGCAGGTGTGCAGCGCGTGCACCGCACACGGGCGGCCAAAACAAGGGGCGGCCGCAGGCCGCATAAAGTTCTATAAATCAAGCAAAATGTTTTGAAACTTATAATAAGTCGAATAAATATGCTGAATTTTAAATAGTTATTAAAAAATCAAAATAAGTCCCGATTTTCCGATAGCATCGCATAGTTTAAGAAAAATAGAATGTTAGTACACAGTGTGTTGGTCCATTGTCCATTAATGTCTACTCTTTACACACATTCTTCATTTGATAGCAAAATTCGTGGCAGAGCCGGCAATACGGCATAGAAAAGGATACCAAATTTTAAATTCTTATCTAAAAAATAACAAAAGGGCATATTTTTGTGGTGCGAAATAAAGACGAGGTTGGAAAAAAATTGTACTATTGACGCGGAACAGCAAAATGTTCAGAATCGAGAGTAAAAGCGATGGCTCGCCATCATTGAAAGAATAATTGCTGTAGTACAATTTTTAGCCGGTCAAAACTTGGCATTCAGAGGAACTAGTACGAAGTTGTATCATAGAGATAATTGTAATTTTTTAAAGGCAGTGGGGAGGTTGGCCAAGTTTGATCCAGTTATTTCAGAATACCTTAATAATGTCAGTCAATACAAAGGTAACAAAACACGTATTCCACACTACTTAACGCAGCATTTTCAAAACGAAATAATTAATATTTTAGCCGAATCTATTCATAATGAGATAACACGCATTGTCAAAAAAGCCAAATATTACACTGTAATTCTCGACTCTACACCAGATATTAGCCACACAGAACAAATAACGTTTGTAAATAGATGTGTGAACACTACTGATGGTAAGGTAGATATTTTTGAATTTTTTCCAGTAACTAATACTACTGGAGAAGGTCTGTGCAATTTTCTATTAGAGAAGCTATTACCTAGTCTGCAGCTCGAAGTTAAAGATATACGGGGTCAGGGCTACGACATTGGATCGAACATGAAGAGGAAAAATATAGGGCTTCATAAACGGATTCTCAATATCAATCCTAGAGCATTATACGTGCCGTGTGCGGCTCATACATTAAATCTCGTCGTTAAAGACGCTGACAGCACCAGTGGTGAAATTTCTGGTTTTTTGATATGGTACAAGAGGTATATAATTACTTTTCTGCGTCCCCATATCGATGGGATTTACTAAAAAAACACGTGAAAAGTCTAATTTTAAAACCGTTAAGCGAAACAAGGTGGGAAAGTCGTATCAATGCTATTAGACCTCTAAAACATTATTACCGCATTAAATGCCTTAATTGAAGATACCACCAGAGACACGAAAACAAAAATGGGTGCTGAATCAATAATTAAAAATCTTGAAACATTAAAATTTTTGTGTTCAATTTTAATTTGGCATGATTTATTATTAAGAATTGATGTATTAAGTAAAATGCTTCAAAATCCTAAGTTAAAAATAGAGGAATGCATTGAAGGCTTCGATAATCTTAAAAAATATGTAGTTTCCCAAAGATCAGACGATAATTTTAAAATATTTGTCGATTCAGCAACAACGCTTGCTAGAGATTCAGGTATTGATCCCGAATTTGATCTCGAAGCTCAGGAAAAATGTCTGTTTATTTGATTGCGAGGGCAGTGATGAACCAGTTTCAAATCTCTTCCAGCAATTCAAGACTGCTTTCTATTTTGCAATTCTTGATCACGCGATCTCTTCGGTAAATGAAAGATTTACCTTATTATCTGAGTGCCATTCAATATTCAGCTTTCTGTATGATTTTCATAACTTTTCTAATGCTGATCTCATGAAAGCCTATATGGACTTAGATATTAAGTTTACAGGTACAGGAGGAAGGAAGTATTGTGAAAGATATAGACAGTATATATTCAGGGCCCGATTTCGAAAATTTGGTATAGTAGGCACAAGATGCAGGAAGGCCCCCCCCCCATGTTATTTGTTCATCGCAAAAACTAATTTTATAACAATAATTGGTACTTGCGTATTTGTGACTGTTGACCGTTTCACAGATGTCACCAAAATGTTTGAGAAAATCGTGACATTACTTGTAACTCTTGGCAAAACAAAATAAAGCAGATGAAAATTAAAAACATAATAGTTAGATAATTAATATAATTACAAGAATGTGATAGTGGGGGAAACGGTTGACGGACATCTACGTAAATACCCAAAAATTTATGTAACTACTTAAAAACTTTTAAAATTTTTTAGATACTTTTGAAATTTAGGGGCCCTTTAAATTATGGGGGCCCTTGGCCTGTGCCTCACGGGCCTAATGATATATCAGGGCCTGTATATATCTCTTTAATGAAATAATTTCATTCAAAGATATTTTTCCAGGTAAAAAACAGCCAATTGAGGTATTAGAAATTATAGTAAAAAATAATCTCATGCCCTGTTTTCCAAATTTTGCTCTAGCAATAAGAGATTTTTTAACCTTACCTGTTTCTGTGGCTTAAGGTGAAAGAAGTTTCAGTAAATTAAAAATTACTTGAGAAATAATATGACACAAGAAAGGCTTTCAGATTTGGCCATCTCATCTCTATTGAATCCGAAATCTCTAAAAAAATTGATTTCAACGAAATTATTGACAAATTTGCTTCTCAGAAAGCCAGAAAAGTTATTTTATAGTTAGGTAGTCTTTGTAGAAGGACTGATTTACATACTTTTCCTTTCATGAGATTTATGCTTTAGTACTTTTTTTTATTAGATTATATTTTCTGAGTAAATACTGTTGTTTTGCATTTATAATTATAAAATCTCTCTTTTTATTTCAAAGGTAATGTTTTTGTTTGTTTGTTATTTTTTAAAGTATTTTGTCGCTATTATAACCTATTAACTGGCCAAAAAATAAAGTTTTGCATTTCAAATTTTTATTTGCATTTTTATTAATGTTTTACTTTTTACTCTTACACAGGTAGATGAGTTTATAACGTCAACGTTAAGTATTAGTCAAAATATGAAAAATTCTCTAGAAGGGGCGGCACATTAGGCCTTTGCACGCGGGCGGCCGACACCCTAGGATCGGCCCTGATGCTTCTCGTGGATTCGTTCCGGACTCAAACGGTGGTATCATCGGCAAGTTGCTGGCCATTTCCGCATGTTGCCCTTTTTTTTTTAAAGATTTTAAGGATAAATTGGAAGAGCTTAAATATGTGCGAAGGATATGTGTCCTCACACCATGTAATATCCTAGTCATGAATATCCTTAGAAAAAGGCAAATAACACTGATGCATCAAGATTGACATAAGAGACATGCTACTAGCTCTAGCTCCAAGTGTGATCTGACATGCGAGTCAACAGTCACTGTATTTACTAAATTACTTAGTGGCGACATCTATTGATAAGTTACATAATAACAACATCACAATAATAACATACATCACAGGCACTTTCCACGCGTTATTTGTTCCATTGTATGTGCAAATACATTGCAGACTATGTAAACAATTGCTTTGAGCGCAGCCGATATAAGCCAAATAACCAAAAGCCCGTGTTACTTTTGAGAACATCAGTGTATTTCCAGCGTTTCTAGACGATAGAGAGCAATCTTTTTAGTCATTTGCCAGTAGATGGAAAGAAATGGATTTTGTCTCATTGTTGAGGACACTTCTACAAAATAGATGGAGCTGCAAAGGTGTGTACAGTAACTTTATTAGAAGTGTTTCTGAGCTACGGTCTGCCACATCGTATCATCAGCGGAAATGGATCCGAATTCACCAACGCTGTTCTTCAACAAGTTTGCTATCTGCTCAGAGAGTTACACAAATGCTTACTCCAGTCTACTGTCATTAAAAGCGAACCCAGTAGAAAGAAGAAAACAAGAATTTAAAACCAAGACTTGCCATTCTTGTCGATGACGACCACACCACATGGCCCGGAAAATCATCCAACTATACGTTTTGCCCCGAAAACCGAAAAATGTGACACCACTGCTCACACCTCAGCCTTTTTACTGTTTGGAAGAGAACTTAGAACACTAGACGACGTTCAACAATGACAGCTTCATTGCATAAATCACACCGTATCTACGGAAATTTTGAAAGATCTCAGAAAAGATCTTATCGAACCAAAGTAGAATCAGAGAAAGAAATAGACTGATTCAGGAAGAAGCGTTCCCTAATACGCACCTGGAGAAGAGGCCGGTCAGAGACTCTGTCTCCAGGCATGTGACAGATGGGGGCGCCGGCCAGTGCCGTATCTAAATCCGTTAGTCTATGGTGTAAACACGGTTTTAGTATCGAGAATTCGTTTGCGCGGACCATTGTAGTACTCAGAGGCATAGGCGTGACAAGGGTTGATGAATGAGGGGGGAGGGAGAGAGTCCCGAGAAGTATGGACTGTACACCAATTAAAAGGTGAAGCATCTGTAGACCTCTCAGGAAAATTTTTGTAATTTTATGTTAAATATCACATGATATATAAATTTATTTTTTCGTAGTACATTGATAAACTTATTAAATAATTTGCGTCTAACAAATGTATTAGTCACTTTCATTTCAAATAAAGTCATTTCAAACAATGTTGTTTTATTGTATCATACATGAGAAACTCATTGTTTGGTTTAACAACAGTCTTGAATAATATTTTTAATCACTAGGGGGCTCCTCCACCTGCTCGCTATCGCTCGTCAACCCCCGATGATTACTACGCAATCATATTTAGTTTGCTTCGCGAACTATACTTTTCAACAATGAGGGGGAGGGGATTGCTTCACAATCCATCCCCATTTGGATCGCTTCTGGATTGATTCCGGATCTCTAGTACGACATTAATTGAAAGTTCCCTTCCCCTCTAATTGCGATATTTATCGCATGCGCCCGAGTAACGGAAAATTGCCTACTTTTTTTGCGAGATAGCGGATCCGTATATGTTGTTTCCGTATCCGTATCCGTATATAAGCCGACCCCAGTACTTTAGCTTTAGAAAACGTTCCAAAAATTCTAAACTCATACACGGAAATATAGTGTAAATAAAAACAAAATGTTTTAAAAAATGCCAAGAACAAAGCATCTCATTTCCACATAAAAAAGGAAATATTTTAGCACAACATAATGTAAAAATTCAGAGGAAATCTCATCATAATTTTAAACGTTTTAGATGTAATAATTACGTGTTGTAATAATACTTTTTAAGATTTTCACATTCGACTGTTGCTATGGAAACGGCGACCAAATTTGCCGGTTCTTCTGAAAGCATTGCAAACTTTCTAGCGCGTGCTCTCTAATTTTGTGAATGAATGAATTAAAAAATATAACTGTGTATATCGTATGCACGTGTTCCAAATTCAAGCCTCGTTACCACGTGACTCGCTATCTACCAATCACAAAACGAATAAAACTGAAAAAGACCGCAAATTTTTTAAAATATATAATAGAAAGAAAGATTAATAATATTTTAACATTATTGAAATAAAAAAACATCATTAGTAAGAATGCATATACTTTTAGGTATTTAGGTTATCATTAAATTAAAAAGAATAGAAAAATAGTCACTAGAACTTCATAAACTATTATATTTGGACAAAATTAATCAGTTTTTGCTGTGGTAATTCCTAGTTGGTTCTTCAAAAAACATACTCGAAGCTAAACGTAACAATCAAGTGAATAAGGATTTTACTTATATTCCGGGCAGTTATTTATATTATGAGTGTAAAAATAATTTTTATTTAATATAATATATCTAGTTTAAATAGCCATAAAGCTTAAAGCTCCGATTGCTCGTCATTAACAAATTTGACTATCTTATTCGACGAACAGAATGTGGGGTTGAACCCCCACCTCCCCTGATTATGCCTATGAACTAATGTGCCATTGTTTCATTGTTTGCATTTGTTTTACATAAGTAAAACAATAAGTAAAATTAAATTAATTAAAATTAAGTTATGAATAGTTTGAGTAGTTATTAATAAAGGATTAATTTGTAAAAAACTCATAACATATATATGTTTTCAAAATTTATCGCAACTGAAGGGTGGTATTTTTGGGGGGTTGAACCCCCCAAATACCCCCTGTTTACGCCTATGGGTGAGTGGTTGGTTTTCCTTTGTGGTGAGAGCAGTTATTATTGGGTCATTATATGTTCAAGCTTTTGCACGTACTCGCTATTTGGTGGTACGAAATGTGCATATCTATGCCTGCATTGAGTGTAAACGAATTTATTGAAAATGAATGACGACAATGTCATTAATCGATATAAGAAGAAATTTCCGGTGCAATGCTCGGTCTTCCAGTAGAAATAGAGTTGAAAAGCACATATTTGTATTTTGTTGGAAAAGAATAGCCCTAAAATCTTCTATTCAGGGCTGCAGCCTGTTTTTAAGGACTATATGCTGAGGACTATCTTCTGAAACTTAATATTCGTTGTTTCCTTTCGTTTCTTCGAAAGTGCAAAAAAAAAAAAAAATCGAGTTGCTCCATTTCCGAAAACACACTGCTCTTTCATACTTCCTTTCACAGTGTAGTTGTCAAGAGAGTGGCCTATGCTCTCTCTTTATCTGAACTGCACCACGGGGCCAACCGGATGGGAGAAATGAAAAAAAGAAAATAATTAAGAGAATGATTGGTGAGTCACATGAACTTGCGTTCTCTGAAGAGCCTCCGATACAGACTCTGCGCATAGCTCGTTCGAACAGGAGCTTTGAGATGGCCGATTCAACTGGCGTTCGCATTACACGGTTTTTTAAGCTTTTCTCGGAGTTTTTTAAGGGCTATAAGATTTTTGCATCGAATACCTTGATATTCTTCTTAACTGGAGCTTTTGAGCAACTAGTTGAAGTTTTGTCTTTCAAGTGCCCATCAGACCAAACCGTAGCAGAACGTTATTCGATGGCATTTCTGATCGGGCCTATTATAATACTATTTTTGCTGGGTAAGTGAAATAATTTGATTTATTCAACATACTCAATTACTCACTGCCTTTTTATGGAAACAAGGAAGGTTTTGGTACAGACTAGCTCTCTTCAGCGGGTTTTACCACTGCGCTAGTCACTTGCGAGTTGTATGGAGAGCATGTTTGATTCCTCCATGTCTGCTTTTCTATTATCTGTACTTGTAAAACTTTTCTTGTGTATAGATTTCAGTTTACATGACGTTGTTAGGCACAACTTAGCCAAACATTGCCACTAAACCCAACCCAAACATTGGGAAAATGTGAAACTTTTTGCACTATCATGGATGTTTGTTTTCTAAATTCAAGCTGTCCAATATTTTGATTGCACGTATTTATAGTAATAAAGCTGCACAAGGGAAAAAGAAGATATACATTTATTTATTTAGTCATTAAGGTACCTATTTTTTTGTTTTTGATGGGTGAACTTTTAGATGGAATTTTTATAAAAAGTTTATAGCCTCATTTTACTTATTTCGTTTAGTTTTTAGAACTGTCTTTTATTTGTTATTTTTGTAACCAGATTATGAACTAACTCTTTAAAGACTACTCAGTGGCAGTGCTCAAAATTTGAAATTATAATCGAGATTTTGTGTCGATAGAAAACGTCTCCGTACAGAGTGAAGAGTTTTTTTTTTTCCTAATGGCGGGCACATTTTGACCTAAGTCATTGGCCACTACAAGGCCGGAAGTGATGGCCACTTGTGAAGGAGCACCCAGTGGGAGGACCATCATTGCCCCTAACAATTTATACTTCGTACTTTTGAACCATGTTCAGATGACGAAGCAACACCTGAGCTGGTATACGCTTACAAACATCCATGCCCGAACCCGGATTCGAACCGGGGACCTCCCGATCTAGAGGATAACACCTTAACCACTATACCGGTTGGTCGGTGAGTGAAGAGGTACAAGTCAAAAATAGTTAAATTAATTTTCCAAGACCACTTTAAACTGTAACTTTACACCCCACCATAATCTCGAGACCTCAACTGACTTTAACATTTACGGTAGGAAAAGTAGTTAAAAATCATTTATATATATTTTTTTATTATATTCTAGTAAGAAATAGGATAGGTGTAAACTCAGTTTTGGGACCCAGAATTTTGTAAATATTTGGCGTTTAAAACCTTTCTTTAAAAAAAGTATAACGAATGTGGAATTGGTTTTTAGCCTAATATTTTTATCGGAATGTTCAAATTATTTTTTTCTAGAGTTGTGGTCTTTTAAAAAGAAATCTAGTCGTATCTATTCCATTTTGGGAGCCATTGCTATTCAACTGTCTTTTTTCAAACATTAATTGCACAATTGACATCACGTACGAAAATTGTGAGGTATGACCGATTATGACGAAAAATTGTATAACGTAGCAATAAAATATGTAATTTAAACACGCATGAAAGTATTTTACAAGTTATAAACAAATCTAAGAAAGAAGTTAAAAGAAATTCCAAACTCTTTCCACATTGTTAATCCAGAAGCAACTCCATCAAACGGCTGGAAACATGATACTACCCGAGATGGAATCGGGAAATAATTCCGAAATTTGATGCTATAAATTGGGAAGTTTATATGACTACGGACTCAAAATTTTATGCATTCGAATTAAAAGAAGTTATCTCCCATCGAAAAGTAGCACAGTAGAACTCCACTTATATCCCCTCTTGTTTAAGCAAAAGAGTCATCTCCCGAAAGTATTACTTAAATTCTAACATAATTGTATTAAATATGTCTTACCTTTAAACTGCACAATGATGCTTTCGCAATGTTATTTTTAACACTCAAACATTTGCTGAAGTAAAAAGTACGAAGAAGGACTCCTGTTTGTAACAAAATGAATCAAGAATTATTGAGCAGACATAAAGAAAGACAGACAAGGAATCCCGCATTGCTTTTCTAATACGTTTAATAAAGCTGAATGATTGCAGAGCTAAATGGCTTGTCTGATTGCACTGTAATTAATCCAGTCGCCTTAAAGAGCCCCTTAAGAAATTTAGACTTCTTTTAACATGTGGGCTGTTAAGAAAACACTGATTATAAAATGAAACTAGTAGAACTTAATGAGTCTCTAATGTTATAAACTAGTCACTGCGAGGCTAGCCCGGCGTTGCCCGTGCCCGTGGTGCAATACAACACCAAGGGCAACGCCGTGATGTAAGGTATTAATATTGTGTAAAATTTTCCGAAGATTTCAAATCCGTTGAAGATGTATTCAATAAAAAAATTATTTATTCAAAGAAAATCATATTTTTAGGTACCAATCTAAACTGAAATTTTCCGCAGATTTCGAATCCGTTGAAATTTGTACACTCTCTTTAACGGTCAGGAGATAGAAAAAAGAACTGACTTCGGTGAAAAGATTAATTGCCTGGCTGGAAATTTATTCGTCCGCGCAAAATCAAAGTTCAAAAAAGAAAAATATATATTTTTCTCCGCGTACTGTGGAGGAAAAAAACTTGCCATGATTACAAACCCTGACTGCAAGATCACACGGGAATAAAAAGTTCTCCGCGTTTGAAAAAGCAATGTAGAATAAAACTATAAATTCATTTAAAAATCTTCTAGATTGAATTTTAAAATTCGTCGAGACCCAAAAATTGTAAATAATTCGGACTACCTGTGTGCCAAATCTCATTGCTGTAAGTGCCATAGAATCATCAGGATTTTGCGGCCCCAAACAGACAAACAAAGAAACACTTCCTTTTATAATATTAGAGAAGGAAGTGTTTGTTTGTTTGTCTTTTATGTTAATTTGTTATTGTATGTTTGTATTTTATATTAAAAATCACATATATTAATACATTTTTTCGTAGTATATTAAGGAAATTATTAAATATTATGCGTCTAGCAAATGTTAGTCCCTTTCATTTCAAACAAAGTCATTTTAAACAATATAGTTTTACTGTATCATACATGAGAAACAAATTGTTTACTTTAACAACAAATTATTTAAGGACAGTCTTGAATTACACTAAAAGTCTGCTAATTTACCCCCCTCCCCCCCGTTAATCCGTGTTTAGTTAATCCGAACCAACTGTTTTTAAAATTTGTAAAACAAAATACAGTAATCAGTAACAACATAATATATTAACATTGTTGAAATTAAAAGTAACATTGGTAAGAATGCACATATTTTTAGATTTTCTGATTACCATAAAAAAAGATAATACTAGAAAAATAGTCACAAGAACTGCATGAACTATTACATTTGGACGAAATTAATCAGTGCTCTTGCTATGGTAAATACAATACATATAAATACTTTCCTAGTTAGTTCTTCAAAAAATACAAAGGGCATTCCATAAAAACTGAGAGTGAATTTTTAACGTAGTGGCAACCCCGCGAAACTAAAAAATAAAAGTGCAGGCGATTTTTTCAAACTGTTAACTGTACAATTATAAATATTCTAAATGATTCAGACGATTTTATTTTCTAAGTTTCATGCTTGTTTAAAGAACTGTTTTTATTTGCCCTACAGAAATGGAGGTGAGTGATTCAAAGTTAAAAAGCGAAATGCGTTCTGCCATTAAACTTTTGCTATCGTTTGAGGAAAACAGCTCCAGAAACAGTTAAGTTAATGAGAAAAGCTTACAAAGACAAATGTTTTGTTGAGTCTACGATTTTTAGATGACATGGTGATTTCAAAAAAGGATGTTAGTCTGCAGAATTGGCTCCTAAGCCTGTCCGACCAGAAATTGTTGTGAATGATCGAAATGTTAACACAGTGTGGGCAATCTTGCAAGAAAATTTGGCGAATGACATGTAAGGAGATAGTGGCATCAACTAACATTTCGAAATCGTCGATATTTCGCATTCTTCGCAAGAATTTGCAGCTTCGCCAAATTTGTTCCAGATGTGTCCCTCATCACCTTACTAAGGAATAAATGCAAATAAGAATACATCAATGTTGTGAATGGAAACAGATGCTTCAAAATGATCCGAATTTCCTAAAGACTGTGATAACAGGTAATGAAACTTGGGTGTGTCATTTTGATCCCCTTAACAAGTCCACAACAAGTGTATGGAAACACACTGATTCTCCGCCTCCGAAAAAAATCCGACAAACCAAATCTGATGGAAAGGTCATGATGATTATTTTATTTGATCATTAAGGTGTAATCAATCAACATGCTGTGCCTCCAAAAACTACTGTGAATGGTGAATATTATATTTCAGTTATGAAAATTTTGTGACAACACATATGGAGAAAGCGACATGAACTGGTAGGGAATTGAACATTACATCACGATAATGCTCGCCCGCATATCGCTACTTCTGTTCAGCAATATCTTAGTAAATGCAGTATTAAAATCATGCCACATCCCCCTTACAGTCCCGATCTCGCACCATGTGATTTCTGGCTGTTTCCGACGCAGAAGGAAAAGCTCCGTGGTAGAAAATTTAATGCAGATTATGAAGTTATTTCAGCAGTGAAGGGTTCTTTGAAGCAGCTTCCAGAAAAAGGCTTCTCTGCTTGTTTTGAAAAGTGGGCTGAACGATGGGACCGTTGCATATCGTCTGAGGAAAGATATTTTGAAAAAGAATGATGTATT
Source organism: Metellina segmentata (assembly GCA_947359465.1). Taxonomy (NCBI): domain Eukaryota; kingdom Metazoa; phylum Arthropoda; class Arachnida; order Araneae; family Tetragnathidae; genus Metellina; species Metellina segmentata. The sequence continues at coordinate 37,064,266 of OX375882.1, forward strand.
TTCTTCTGTAAATATATTTCTTGATTTTTTATGATTTTACTCTCAGTTTTTATGGAACGTCCTTTGTATATTCTAAGTTAAACATAGAAAATAAGTGAATAAAAATTTCACTTATGTCAATTGTTTCCCTTTTGTCAACAATTTCAATTATTTATATTATGAGCGTAAAAATAATTTTTATTTAATATAAAATCTAGTTTCAATAGCCATAAAGCTTAAAACTCCGATTGCTCGTTATTAAGGGGGTCCGGAACACATAAAATTATTATTATTATTAATTAATGTAGAATTTTGAATTTTTTTGCACTGATTACCCATTTAATTAATAAAAAAAATCACGACACAAATTTTTTTTTAATTTAAAATTAAAATTAAAAAAAAAAGAGGGGTTATTTTAAATTGTTAAAACTCAAAATATTCTTATTAAATTTTCAAAATTTTTGCAGTAAATTATTCACAAATTTATAAACTTTAATTTTGATTCAGCAAATCAAATTTGCTGAATCAAAATTAAAGTATATGATGTTTGAAAAAGATATATTTCAAACTTCAACCCTTAAACTTTATCCGTTCTTGATTTTTAGCAATTTGAATACAGGAAATCTTGAAAAATTGCGTCATGGAGAAAAATGAATTTAAAGTTTTAAAGACAGATTTACAATTAATAAAATGTTTAAATACCTTTTAAAAGCATTCAGATGAGTATCTAATTCCTTCTTTTCTCTCAAATCTTTAGTTTAGTTTGATTTTTGTAAGTTTTACCTTTTTTCTATTTAGTTTAAAGGTGTCTCCGTAGACTTAAATAACGTCTTCCGCAGATGTTGTTGCCATGACAACTACTGTCTGTAAGATTTTTCAAAACAATGAACCATACAAATAATTATATCTCTCGTTCTATTTAAGATAGAAACGTGATTCAAACGTCATTTTAAGCAGAAAAATACTAAGAAATTTTTAAAGTATAAAAATTTGTTTCGAAAATTTGAAGATTTTTTGTGTTTTAGACCCATTTAACAAATTCGACTAACTTGTTCACCGAACTGAATTGGGGGTTGAACCCCAACTCCTCCTAGTTACGTCTATTTACTGATGTACCATTGTTTCATTTATTTATTACACAAGTAAAACACTGATGAATTTAGTTATGAACAGTTTGAGTAATTGTTAATAAAGGATTAATTTGTGAAAAACTCATAAAGCATATTTGAAAAATGCTTTTGAATTGAATGAAAAGGGGGGGGGGAGGGGTGTTGACCCGGTTACGCCTATGCGTATTTCAATGAACTGTAGAAGTGATGCCAATCACTTCCAACAACTGTTTGAGACCCTATGATTGACCCTGGTTCTATTCCTCTCACGGCTTTAGGCTGAATTCAGATTGGATGCTCAAATATCACGCGAGCATGATTTTCTTCTGCCCGTCTTGAGGGCCACGGGTTCGAAACTAGGTACAGCCAAAGACCATCGTGTGCACGGGGGCTGCTGCACGTTAAATCTGTCGTGACCTCAAATGCCCTCTCTTTGACGTGGTGTGGAAGCTTGGAGAGTGGAGTGCAGCTCGGGTGTTGTTCTCGTCATCTGACCGTGGTTCAAACTAGAAGCGGCTCAATCCCATGATAGTACTTTACGCAAGTCCAACTTGATTGGCTAGTTTCACGGGCTTGGCTTCACTTGGATATCTCGCCAATCTGATTGTTGCAGTAACCATTTGATTTTGAATATGCGCGTTGTTTCGTAGAATTACAAATACAATACATACACTAGCGCCTCAGCGTAAGTGTCCGACAAGTTGACTCTGATTGGCTCCTCATATATATGTTGTATGGTTGTTGTTAGTAGTATTTCTCGCCAACTTATACTAAGGGTACTTATACTTTTAAAGAGCTTTTTTTCCGTGAAGAAACGATGACCTAATGGCTTAAATCACCTACCTACAGATTGGTGTCGGCTGCGGAGGATGACTTTACGAGTTCGAATCCATCAGGCGGAAAGAATTTTAAATCCTCCAAATTATTTTTAAAAAAATTCCAATTTAATTCCTTTTGAGTCTAAATTACTTTTCCTAATTTTTAATACCATTTTTATATTTTTCCAAGCTTCCGTTGATTTTACATAAATAATCTAAGAACCACTCCTGAACTCACTACCAGCTGATATTTTTCCGCCCCTCTGCCGTCCCCTTTGCTTTAGGATGATGGTGTCGTATCCACCCCTGGCTTAGGACCATTCTGATGTAACAAAAAGCATACATAAAACACTAACTTATATAACAAAAGGATACAATTTTCGGCTCCCACCTCTAACCACCCATAGCCATGGATCTGAAAAGAAAAGAAGAAAGCAGAAAGGAAGAGATAAATTGCCAACAGAAAAATTCTCATGACATACGTATCTAGGTCATGTGATCCGATTAGCCAATCAAGTTGGACTTGCGTAAAGTACTATCATGGGATTGAGGCGCCTGTGTTCAAACTTACGAGGCGTTGTCCTTGGATCTTTCCCTTCGGGACCGTCGCCAAGACCCCGTTCTGTTGCTCTAGGGCGACGTTTATTAACTATCTACCCTCTCACATGAGGGCAGCGGTAGCCCGGTAGGAAGAGTAACGGATTAGCAACAGGAAGGTTGCGAGTTCGGTACAAGGTCCAGCCAAAGACCGTCGTGTACAATGGTGCTGATGCACGTTAAATCTGTCGTGGCCTCAAATGTCCTCACGATGACGTTATGTGGAAGTTTGGAGAGTGGGGTGCCATCTTGGGTGTTTACCTCGTCATCGGATCGTGTTTCAAAACTAAGTGTTTAAATTGTCCTCGGTTCCTTCCTTTGGGGACCATCGCCAATGAGTTGCTCCAGTGCCATATTAGTCAATTAACATTACTATACAATGATTGTATTCCGTAATATTAATAAAAAATAAGTACTTTAAACAACTGTTCATTTTTATTTACGTAGATTATACTTTTATTTCATAGGTATCGTTGTCCAAAAGAAAACGTGGTTCTCCTTCTATGGTTGCTGTATGAGAAAGGAATTGTTCCCTACACCGCCTAAACCCAAAACCGGTGAAACGCAGACAAAACCGACCGTTGAACAAAACTTCAACTTATCGGCTATAATCCCTGAAGCCTTAATACTACCTTTTGGATGGTTATGTTTCGCTCTTATAGACGGAGAGTACGTATTCTTTTTAATGTTCTAAGCATTTCTCAACCCACAAATCAAAATGATAAAAACCACTGTAAATGTTCTCCATATTTTTGCAAGTAGTGACAAAAAACATGCAACTATCTTTGATGCCAATTTAAACGGTTTCAATAACAAGGAAACAATATAAATCGTTGCTCAATCGAGTACGAACTGAATTTCTTTTTACGAAATAAGGAAAGTAAAAACGATACTGTATGCATCTCACAATAACAGTCAGCAAAATTAGATGTCTACGAGAGTAACGCGATATATCTTAAATGGATCCCTTCACTTGTTGGTGTGCAAGGAAACAAGCGGAATGGACAGAGCAAGAATCCTAATGTTAAAACTTAAGCGAATGTACACAAATTTGAAAAAAATCCCTAAAATGATGACGATTGTTTATAGCTGTGGTGTTTTGGGGCATCACAATAATACAAATGGAATGAGACTAAGCAGTTTCCGTTTTAAGCTATTTATTATACTTAAAAGGACTTCAATACAATAGGACCACTATTTACAGACGTATGTACAACAAACGATCTCTGCACGATTGTTCATGAAGGAACAGTAAGTTTCTCTTCTCACAGTTTGTATTTTTGTTTCCCCGGGGTTTGACTTCCCCGTATAACTGTGGAGAGATCTGTCTCGTTCAAAACCTTCCTCTTTGACTTCTGTCGCTCGAGTCCTTTGTCTTCCTTTTCGGGACATCAACCTCTCTTCTGGAATCCCCATCACTTCCCTTTCAAAATGACACCTCCCACACTCAAGGGGTGTCGAATCCCCACACGTGCGAAAGGGTCGCGAAACCGTTAGCCGTGGTCCGTCACAAACACCAGGCGTCAGGTGGAAATTGGGGTGCATAAGAGTCGGAAGCCGACCCTGAGTTATTACCACACGTGGCTGCCGCTCCCTTCTCGTGGAAACGTTTCTTTTTCCAGCCGCCACGATCCAACAATATGCATGTTATTTCATTTCTTGGGGTCTTTTAGTCGAGACCAGGGCTTATCCAGACATGTGATGGTGGAAAAATGAAAGAACGTTCACTTTTACGAAGGCGTATTCGTTCACAGGAGTGGATAAAGGTAAGCAGAATCTGTTTTATTTTTGATTTCGTAGGTATGAAAACTGCGTGAAATTACTGAAAAAATTAATCGTTCCGGCAGTTCAAGTAAGAAATATTGATCAGTTTCCACTTTGTTTTCTAAATCGCATTAAATAATGTTTACGAAGGATAATTTTTGCTGGATTTTAAAAATGAGGTTGTGTCACAATTGTGATCAGCCTTTTCTGCGAACGATTTAGAATTGTAAGGATGCATCCAATGAAAAAATATATTGTTCTATGTTGTTTTTAGTGTGGAAGTATTCGAATACAAAAGTACTCATGCACTTTTACTCAAAAGTACTCATTAACGTAAAAGTACTCGAATACCAATGATTCAGGTACAAGTATTCGGTTGCCAAAAGCACTCGGATCCAAGGTATTCGGTTACAGTATTCATATACAAGTATACAAATACAAGAGTAGTAGTAGTCGGATATAAAGTACTCATCCTAGGTATTCTGATGACAAAAGTACTCTCTCTGCTGCATTCGAATATCAGGGGATTCATCTTACGTAGCAGTATCACATTGCATGGGTATCCATGATTTTCGTTAGTTCTATGTTTTAGTCTCAATTTTGTTTTTTCCAATTTGACATATCTTGAAAATGCAAGCGATGAGTGGTGCGTTAAAAAATTCCATCGATTGAGAGACTGGATTTCAGTACACATATTGCAACCCGCCAAGAAAAGTGACAAAGTCAAAAAATAAAAACTTTGATGTTATGTCATTGAAAAATATGTATGAGGTGCCCCAGCGTGTTATATTAGTATTATATAGAATATAATAGAAGTAACCACCATAAATACTTACCTAAAATTTAAAAGTAGCTTATACTATTTTAATATAAGTTTTATAGTATCCTTTAAGTTGATGTGTTTCTCAAATTCTGCAGTTTTGAGTTGTGTCAATTTTCTTGCCGAGGTTCAATACGGTTTATCTTTTATTTTTGAAAATCAAGTTGGAAGTTTTTTAAATTTAAGCTATATTTTTAAATATCTATATTTAATTTTTTTTAATTTATGATTTGATTTTTAAGCTTTTTTTATTTCTCTGTGACATTTAAAATATCTCTGCAAATAAGATACTATTATTGCTTGAAATTATTTTCTTTTTCCTCAAGTAAAATAACGTTATTTCATTCTTTTGATGGCTGTTATTTTCTTCAAAATGTCTGCAAATAGCTAAAATTCTCTTTTCAAATCTGACAAAATCTTAATTACGACTGTAAAATTATTATGAATATTTCTTTTCTGCTTTGACTCCTACCTCTTCTCAGATCTTCGTTCTCCAAACAGTGGTTGCAAAACTAGAGTGAATTACAAGGAACAAGATTTGATTATTGAATGTAATTTATTTTGTAATTGTTTACGAAACCATTCTAGTAGGTACTAAAGATGTCACTATATAACATAAGTTTACAGCAATACTTTTAAAGTTTCAGATCCTCGTGTGTGTGTGTGTGTGTATATATATATATATATATATATATATATATATATATATATATTTTACTTGTACTATAGAACACTGCTGAAAAAACAGGCTATTGCTTTCCTGTCTTCCGACTGATCAATAGCAATTAGAACCACGAAAATGGGCACACAGGTAGTCTTAAAAGTGCCCCTCGAAGCCTCAATTTTAAAATCCAAAAATTGTTTTCTTGCAATAAATGAATATTGGCAAAGAAACACGTTATACAGGGTTTGTGTATATGAGTTAATACAGGGAAATGTCGCGGTTGTATTTGAGCATTACTAAATTTCATAAATCATTATCTTCTTTATCAATAGTTTTCTGTCTTTTTTCGAAAAGTTCTATTTAGCTCAGCAAGTCGAAATTCGACAATTTGCACATCTTTAGTTTTTCAGAATTCTGCATTTTTTCTGCAGTTTCGTTACAGTTTGTATGTGTCTTAATATTTTGCATATTGCAATATATTTTTCTGGAATTAAATGTATATATTTGCATCCGAAATGAATTTTAGGAGCTATAAAAAAAGTTAAAAAGTATTTTCCGTACAACTTAAATAATTGAAGTTAAAAAGTATTTTCTGTACAAATTAAATGATTGCATTTTTGTATGTAAGAAAAGTCATTATTCTAATTTATTTTTCAATGAACATTTAACCATTTCAACCCAAGCAACGTCTAGTTGTTCAACTAGTTAAAAATAAAAAATAAATACTTTTTACGTATTCATACAAATTTCTAAAGAATTTTTTTCAAGAGTTTTATATAAAAACTTCCATTTTTATATTTGGGATTCCCTACCAAAATAAAACAAGTCATTTATTAAAATTGATTATTAACGACGTCCTCAGAATGTGGTAGAAATCAAATCTATCCAATGCAAAAAGATTTTTTAAATGATTTGTAAAATCAAGATAAAATATACTTGACAAATATTTACAGTGAGGAACTTGCACCAGTGGGGAAAATGCTCATTTCTGTGTTTTATTAATAGACTAGCAGAAATACCCGGCTTTGCTCGTGTTTAATTAATATTATGTTGATTGAAAAGTCATCACCAATTTTTTTTCATAAAAGAATGTTAGCATCATTTAAGTGTGCGGGGAAAAAAATTAATACCAATTTAACTTCTCCATCGCTTCTACAATTTACTTCGGACGCAAATATGCATATATGTTGTATCCAACCATATAGTCGATTTCATATTCGTCACACTTCTGCTGAAATTGATTTTAAGTTTTCGAGTGACTACGAATATTCCCGTGCATTCAATTTCAGTAAAAATGGGCGAATTTTCGGTGGATAGTCTTGCACTTAGTTTTCCTATGAATAAGTTTCATTGTACCATTCTTTCACCTAGTATGCGTTATTTTCGAATTTCATCATCAATATGAGAAGATGGTAAATTAAATTATTACAGCATTCGTTACTAATTTAAAATTTCATTCAGCGGCAGGTGGAATAACGGAACTTCTGTTAGATATATAAAGCAGAGTTGACGTGGAAAATGGAAACCTACGAATTCGTGACCAGCTGCATCTATAAACAAAATATATTACTGTAGAACCATGATTATGTGAGCCACACAGCAAGTTCAATTTAACTTGGGGGCTGGGAACTATCTTGGCTTAAACTATTTCTCACTGATGACACCGATTCAATGACTTAACTACCCTGACTGTTTCTTTTAGTGTCAAACTTTCCTTGTTTGCGTCATTAAGTTGCACGAAAAGGCGAGTTTCCGATCTTATGTGTAGTGTACTGATGTGTACACTTTATATATATATTTTCAGGTTTCTCATTCATCAGATTTCTGACTGCTAATTTGTGATGCATTGTTTTTGTAATTTCTGTTTCAAAATGTTTGTTTCTATGTGGTTTTATTTTTATTTCTTGAGGCAGATGTTATTCTTATAGCGGTTTATACCCACAAAAAGTGAATATATTAGAGGGCAAAAATGAGCGTAACGTACCAACAGTAGTCGAGACTTGCGCAAGAGAAATGACAGGGTGTAGAGAAATAGTCATGGAGGGAAAAGAGGTTGGGGTGGAGACAAAACGGTAGAAAGAGAAAAGGGACAGAGACAGTCACCCACCTACGAATTTCAACGCACACAAAATACAAGCGACTCACTGAGGTGTGAGATGCATCAAATTTGACAATTTCAGCTTGTTTATCCCAAAAGGACAACGAAGGCCATTTTAAACCAACTGGGTTCGCAAGGAAAAATTATCGGACACTCAGAGAAACTGGTCGACGATCGAGAAGGAAGCCTATGGTGTACCATTCAAGTTACGGAAATTCGAACATTGGATTTTCGGATCTGAGATACATCCATAAATCCTCTAAAATATCTATCAGTGGCCACTCCGAGAAGCCCGAAGTTGACATATGAAAACAGCAAAGCTAATGAGGATAGTAATCTCCGTTCAAATCTACAATCGTCTGCCAACGTTTTGGCAACTTTTCAATCCCTTCTGCGAAGAACTGTGGCATGCGCGGGTCCAGAAAGAGATCGACCTCATTTCTGACGTCCTCATTTGAATTGTAGATGACTTCATTTAATTGCAGCTGCAGATGTGAAAACAGATAGAAATCCGAAGGGACCATGTCTGGGCTGTATGGTGGATGTTGCATAAAATCCCACTCCAGCTTGTATAGCGTCTAGCAGGTCATCGTACTAACATATGGCCGGGAATTATCCATGGAAGTAGGAAATATAAAGAAGTGCTCTAACAATGTTTCGCTATCGGTTTAACTGAATCCGATATTTCCATGGTTTTAAGGCACCAAGATGGCGGCCGCGAATGCGCTGTTAAAAATTTTTTATAATGCCCATTTTTTTTTTTTTTCATATTAAGATGTGTTTATTCATTTTGCAATCAAACGATGCTAAATAAATGAATTTTCATTAATTTTGGCAATATTTTGTTTTTTAAATGATAATTTAAGTACGATATATAAAAACAATTTACTACCTTTTTCCCGTTTGCTTTTAAATTTTGTGATTGAATATGCTATAATATAATTACAATAAAGAAACAGAAAACTAACAATGCTAGTTTTTTTGTTGTTTTTTTGTTTATCATTGACATGCAAAATGTTTTAAAACAGTTTTTAAATTGATAAAAACTCAATGATTAGTAAAATTATAGGTATCCTACAAATACCATTTCTCAGTAATGTTTTAATTTAGATTGCCTAATAGTCTAGTGCTAATTTATATCCCTCATTCTTGTTTTTATAAATTGTATCCAAATTGGTTTCCACAATTAGGCATTGAAATTCATTTTATTGATTTCCTGCATACATTGAAATACACACACTTTTGGCCCAATCATCCATTCTAAATATTTATTTTCTTGTGGTATTTTGATTCTTATTATGCACCGCTTTATGATTATGCACTGCTTATACATGCATCTCTACGTTCTGGGTCTTGGGGGAAACCTGAAATAAAAATTATTTTAGTTAGATACAATGAATTGATAGATGCATTGAAACCTATGTATATTGATCCTGTCTAATGATAAACCTGTCTAACCATATTTTTTTCCAAATTTCAACTGTATTACAGATTTTACTGTTTATCTTCGACTATCAAAACAAATATTTATAAACATAAACTAATTCAAACTAAAAAACCACTAAATCAAACTTGTTTCCAATTACTTACTTTGGTACAGCTACACTCTACGTTTATGAGTGATGGCAACGGCTTTGGCGATTTTTTTGGCGCACTTCTAAAGTTGCCAAGTAAAGAATTATTTCCTAACTCTAATGTCACAATTTTTTTTCTTTTTACAACACACTTTTAAAACATATTTCAGAACGTTTTAAAAAGTATATTTTTAAAAAACTTTCACAAAAAGTAGTAAGCTTAAGCACATATCAAAACACATTTGTGAACCAGCAGAGAAACTAAGCTACAAATGGTAAAAACAACCTGAAACTTATCAATTACACTAAATACAGTGAGCATGTTGAAAAAGGAAAAAGATTTACAAAAGAAAAAAAAGCAAGAAATAATACCTGATAAAGTCAGAATTCTCTCGTAAAAAAATAATGGAAACGAAAATGGTCAAAAAAACAAAACTCTTAATCCTGTCATGAAAACTATTATAGCAAAATAAAAATTCCACAACTGTCAAAATACAAATAAAAGGACCAATGGTATCACAGAAAACGATTTAAAAGGACCAATGGAATCAAAGGATATTTTAAAAACAAAATAACCAATGGGAGGAAAGAAAAAATTTCAAACGAATCAATGAAATCAAACGACTTTAACGGATTTTGGAAGAAATTTCTAGAATATTCAAAATGAAAATTAAAAGTTTCCGTTTGCCGAGGTTGCCATGAAAACCACAACAACAGCAACGAAAGATGGGTTGCCTTAATTTATCGTAACTCGTTACTAGAAGTGCGCCAAAAAAAAAAATCGCCAAGCCGTTGCCATCACTCATAAACGTAGAGTGTAGCTGTACCCTTACTTTGATAATAAAAATAAACATTCTTGATAAATTGAAGACTGATTATTCAATATATTATGTCTGTACACACAAATCCACCCATAGAAATGATCTTTTTTATTATAAATTCTTTCTAAAATTGTAACACATGCAAATACAGTAAAACCTAAGACTGCAAGCATAAATTGTATAAGCTCATAATCTTAACCATTGGCTCAAGAAATGCGTGATTTGAAAAACTTCATACAGTTAAAATATTTTAAGTATTTGCTTGTCTTCTAAAAAACTCATTAACAAGTTGCTCACAGTCCAAGGTTTCAATAGCATTCAAGCAGTTAGTTGCTCAACGCAAAAGAACTTAGCTAACAAAAAAATGCGTTTTAGAAAACCAAAAGTAATGTTTATAATTCGAATTTTATAACTGTTAGCTAAAGCTGTTTCATTCTAAATCATGTAACATGAGGTAATATTTTCAACCATGCACTAAAAATACCGCTACTGTTTATTTGACTGTAATACGTTTTCATTAAATAAAAGTTAAATTTTCTTAAAAAGCAGTTTCTAACTCTTATTACAACTGGTAGATTAAAAAATCAAAATAGTACAATTCTGTTAATTTATAAATAAAATTAATAATATCTTTGGATAAATCAGAACTTTTCAAAATAATTCTTTAAATGTTTATAAATACGTCTAATTTTGAATATAATGCTGCTTGGACACTTAGAAGTTACAGGTCAAAAAACTATCAGCCTAAAGATACATCAAATTAAACTTACCAATGAAACGAATTTCCACGGATCATCTTTGTCTTTCGGTTTGTACCCCCGTAGGCGACACAAGACGTCATATTCAAATCAAAACTAAGAAAATGGTGCTAATTATTTGGTTAAAATCGTCAATAAAAAACCATGGAAGTTCAAAAACGATATAACCACGTTGATTAACATGCACGAGCACAATGTTTTTAAAGCACCAAGATGGCGGCGCGGTTATGGTTTTGGCTTCAACAGCTCAAAGTAAAGGTACTTCCATTATCTTTCCTACTTCGTTATCTTGATGAAAGAAAACCATCTTCCTTCTGAACTCGTTTCTTCGTTTTTCGCGAATAGCATTACGAACTGTAATAAGTATGTTGCTGTATATTGCACTGTTGATAGTCTGTCCGCTTTTCAGGACTCTTTGTAGATGATTCCTTGACAATCCCACGAGATACAGAGAAGCACCTTCTTGCTAGGGATCGTCTTGCAACCGAGCCTGCTGAGTCCCCAGTTGCTGATCACCCTCCTTTATGGCTTGTATTGTTGTAGTACACCCATTTTCATCACAGGTCACAATTCTGTCCAAAATATTTTCTTTCCTTTGATCTCTGAGCAAAACCAAACAGGCCGCTTTTCTCTTGCGTTTTTCATCAGCAGTCCGTGAGGCACCCAGCGGTTGAACCTAAACGTTAAATTTATGCGTTTCATAGCGTTAACTATTATTTTTTGGCAAACGTCAAGCTCTAACGCAATACTTCGTGTTGAAATAATTCTGTCTTGATCAATGATTTGCTTTAACTGCTCACAATCAACTTCGATAGGGCTGCCAGAAGGTCCATCTTCAATGTAAAAATTTCCAGCTTTAAACTTACGAAACCAAAATTTGACTGTATCATAACAAACAGTATTGATGCCTGAACTTTCACACATTTTTTTAGTGGCATTCAGTGGCACTGAGTTTGTTACGGAACTCATAGTACATAATCGTTCTGATCTGTTGACGTGATAGCTCCATTTTAAACACTTTTTTGACGCACAAGATAGTAAATTTTTAACAAACAAATTACACAGTCGTGTAGTTCTAATTTTCAGCTTTCGAATACAAAAACCAGTTTGTGGAAAGGTCAAAAATCACAGAAATGATAGTTGTTAGCGCGGAGGTATCTCCCCTTGGCGGAAAATTTTTTACTCAACCTGATATTATATTGTAAAATAAATGTGCGTGTCCAATTTAGGTATGCAGTGCCTCTCTGTTCTTGACCACTACTACATATATTGTCTATTAAATTAGACATCGCTCGGTCACTCTGACAGAAGCTAATCAACACCACGGGCAATGTGACCTCCACGAAAGGAACTGTCACGGGCAACTCCGTTATGGCTGTTATCCAATAGGCTACGAATAACCCCACAAAAGCAACTGGCACGGGCAACGCCGGGCTGCATATTAACAACCTTTACCTGGAATAGAAGACATGGGGAAATTTTAAGCCCTCTGATTCGTTGGTTTCTCACCCCGTGATCTCTGACGTCCATCACTCACTCAGTATTTACTTGAAATGTTTGCGAAAAAAAAAGTTGAAACTGCTTCGACCGAAAATAGAATACTAATAAAAAAGAAAGCAATAGCTTTAGATGATTACCAAGCGACAGTTCAACGGTTTGTGACATGTACTCGTATTTGTGATCGTAAATGTTTTGTGTTTAAATGCATTTCTAATTCCAGTGTAGATTCTACATGCACAAGTTAAAAATAGTCCATTTTCAAACTTTAAAGGACACTTGGGTCCTTGGACACAGCAGAAAACGGAACCGGGAGTTTTTCATCATTACTGGGGATCTGTTGTTGGGATTCGTTATTTATGTTGCCGAGGTTTTGCTATGTGGGTTTTAAAAGAGTTAATTTTAAGATCGTGTTTTATTTCGGTATTTCGCGGAAACCATCTTGCTTTAGCGATGGTTCTGAGTGTGGTAGATTGAAGGAAGTGGAAACAAATTTCATACCGTACCGATTCTACGTGAAACATCGCCGCTAATGATGATTTCATGTAGTGACGTCAAAGATGTTAGTTTGAAACCAACGAATCAGCGGGCTTAAAATTACCCCATATCCTCTGTTCAAGTAAAGGTTGTTAATATGCCGCCGGGCTAGCCACGTAGAGGCTAGTCTAATACTAAACTTGCGCCAAAACACGCGCCAAGAGCGTTGCCACCAAACGAGGTATAGAACGCAGCTGTATCCAAAACGGTGTCCTTATATAAACATCTTGCATCTCAACTGAGGAAAGTGAAAACCAATTTTGAGTTTGGTTAATATCTAATCTCAAAATTTTCTGTTGCTGCAATCTGATGGAACAATTGTAACTTTGGTAACCTTTAGCAATATCGGTTTTAGCCAGGTTTGCATTCAACGCACAGATCTAGTTTTTCTTCAGCATATTTAAGATAAAATAAATTTGAATAAGCTTATATTCATATGTATATGTACTTGATTAAAATAATTGAAAAGGAAAAGCCTCAGTTGAAAATTTAGGTTTTTTTCACTACTCTCAAATAAATATTGCTTTTTAATATGTTAATTGAATTAGTATTAAACTCATAATTTTCTAAACTATCAGTTAATTAGACGTGTTTAACGTTGGACTTCTATGAAACATTGCACACTGTGCTTGGGATATCTCTATTCATGTAAAAACTCATGACCCGTGTCCTGATCGAAGCGAGAAAATTTTAGATGGAATTTTGAACTGTCTTTTTTTAACCTTTAACTGTTGTTATGGGTCTCACAGACCCCGAGTCATTTTTGACAGGTCGTTTTCACCTCTTAAAGTGAATAGTGGTCCCTGTCCTATTCAGTACCTTCCTACTACGTCCAACAGAAGCCACATTCCAAGACTGGTTTGTCTGCCCCAACTATTTCGTGTTTTACACTATTTGCATTTCTCGCGTGGTCTCTTAGACACCGTCACAGTATTTGCGTTACCGTTCTTGTTGAATGAAATCGTCTAAGTTGCAGTAGGGAATTTCGACAGAGAGCCTAAAATGGTAACAAACTTAACGAAAAAACGACCTGTGTATCTTACACCAAAATAATTAAGGATATTGTTGATAATTGGTCGGAAATAGAGTACTGGGACAGTGAAATTTCGGATAATATTATTGAAACGGTTTCGGAAATTTAGGCAGATAAAGATGAAGACATTTCAAGTGCGTCTTCAGAAGAAGAATATTTATTTCTATGGAAAAAATAACTTCAAATGGGATACCTAATGGTGCCGTTAGAACACCAAAACACAACATAGTTTTACAGTTTCCAGGGTTGAAACGTCTTGCAAAATTAGGCCCGAAAGCTGAGCCTGAAGAGACATGGAATCTACTTAACTTATATAGTAATATAAAATGTATTTCATGTTAAGAATTTAATTATGTAAATTCAAAATGTATAAAAAATAATTATCTGAAGAATCTTTCATTAATATATTATATTAATCAACTTTATGCGCACTTTAGTGAGCGAGGTCTGAGAGACCCCTCCACACTAGTTACGAGACGGTTTGTGACACAGCAGTTAAAGGTTAAATAAATCAAATCTGCATCATGCTTCTTATTAAATTGAAGAGCTTTAAAATGAAAGATTGCCAGAAATGTATCCCATCTGCTTTCTGAGAAAATGACATCTCAAATTGGGGTAATTTTCATTTAACTCAAATCTTAATGACTTTCCTCTCATTTTTTTTCCAGTCACTAGTTGGTTCCGCTCCTTGCTCGCCTCGCTGTCCAATTACATCAGCAAGATATCTGCTCACAGCAATGAAATTATATGTTTCATCATTATACCATAATAACGTATGATGTCAGCTCTGTACAAATCAAATCCCAGGACGAGACACAAATTATTCAAAGACAAGAAACGAAACACGTATACATCTCCAAACAGAATACAGAACGACCACTCAATATTCATTTTCGCTAACGATAAGGACTCGCTCGCTTGCAATAGGAACAGGTGCGAGAACTTGGGGCACATTCTCAGAACAAAGCACGAACTTGTGTCTTTGAGAACCAGTTGATAAAACAAGTGGATGGCAGGAGAAAGATTATAATTATTTCATAGGAATTAGCTTGGGCTGATAATCAGTAGTTTCTCGTTCCGATTGGAGAGGAAAGAAGAAAAACACTGCTGTTCTGCTACATCATTAACCAAACATTTTTTGGCATGTAGAACTGGTTTTTACCCCAAATTTTGCAATCATGTTTGATAAAGAACAGAACATGGTTGCTAGATTGTCAATTAAACTTTATTAATGAAATTTTTTGTTTTTCAGTTTTAAAATTTAAATTTCTTGTCACGATTCCTAAAGTCTGTTTCTTCTTTAAAGGTGCATGTATACATAAAAAACGTAAATCTCGACCAGAATATTGATTTTTTTTATTGCTTCAAAATATTTTCCAACTCCTCAGCCTTCAACCGTTACCAAGGTTTTGTTTCTAATCGAAATGCTTTTGAGTTTTTCAAATACAAATATGAAAATACAAATATTGACCACCAGCTACAGGCTCGAGCCCAACAAGGCTGGTCCTTTGTTTATGAATTCCCCAATTCCCACTGACTATCCAATTGTATCTTAAATTCGTACACTCCCTTTGAATTAACTATATTTTCTGGCAACGCGTTCCAACTGTCTATTACCCTATTAAAGTAGTAGTTTTTCCTTAAATCCCGATTAAAATGTGTCTTATTCAATTTATACCCATGGCCCCTTGTTCTGTTATCCCTATTGAAATTTAAGCCCTCTGTGTCCCCTTGTTTTACAAACTTGAAAAGCTGAATCAAATCCCCCCTCCTTCTTCTTCTTTCCAGTGTATACATGTTTAGCTTACTTAAACGTTCATTATAGTCGAAATTTGCTAGCCCCTTTATTATTTTTGTAGCTCTGTGCTGAACCCTTTCAATTGATTCTATGTCCTTTCTCATATATGGAGGTATTTTCAACATTTACAAAACTTTGAACTCAATTTCTAAGTATTAATTTGAATAAATGATGCTTTGTTCAAACGGTGATAGCTCAACACAATGAATAGAACTATTATAATTATTTTTTAACAAATAATCAATATAATAAATACAGTAGATGTTTTGACCGTCAATCAGAGTTATTAGTTAAGAAATAGATATGCAGTTCATTTTTAAATGTTTCAATTCCCCCAATTTTTTTAATGCTTTCTTGATAACAATTGAAAACCCTATTTCCTCTAGCAACTTGATTGAAGGTCATAATATGAAGAATAATGTAAAAGGAATAATTTCCAAAAGCTATTGTTTTTCTGGACAAATTTGAATTTGAGATTTCACTGTTCAAAAAACATGCTATTTAGTCAATTATATCTATATTTGAAAATTACTATTGATTAGTTTAATCTGATTTTTTCACACTGAGAGACTTTAAATCAATGACTCCTTGTAAAAAAACTGGAATTTTGAAGTCGAAATTGAGAAAGTCTTCTAGTAGAAACATACGCCTTAATTGGCACAATTTGATGACTATGAAAATGAAATAATAAATTTTTATTATTTATGGACAAAAAAAAAATGTTTCCCGAAGAAAACCCCTTCAACTGGTGATTTGACCCTTCACATGTATATTTCTTTTCACACAGCAAACTGAAATTCTATATCAGAAACAACGAATACAGCGAAACGGAATAAGGCAAAAGATCGAAATAAGAAATCGTATGGAAACGAAATTTAGCCAACACGAATGTTACGTAAAGTGGTGTCCGTTCTCGGAGAATCGTAGCATGTCACGTGATACTACGAGGTGTTCACACGCATGTATCCATTTTGCAACCTGCAGTCTTACCAACATGATTTCTAACCAGCATCGAACTTCTTGACAAAGTAGAATGTTCCCTAGGATTTTCTCAACCAACAGATGTGGTTCTTACGTCATTAAAAGTGATGTAGGGTAAACCCAATTCTTCAAAATTCGGATAGCATGACACTCATAGTGCCAAGAACAACACTTGGAAGCATTAATACTTCGAAGTTCGTGGCGACATTGCAATCGATATTTTATGGAATATGTATTGCAGAATGTATTTGATGACGTATTTTCAATTTGTGAGACATCTTTGGAAATAAGCTGGGTTAATTTTGAAACTGATTAGCGAACATAATGTTGACCTTTTCAGCGGCAGTGTGACTTCAAGCATTCTACCTTGAAATGGTCCAGGCTAGAATTATAAATTTAACCCCACTGCGTATATATCAGTTCTGCCATTTGCCGTCTTCACTGCATCACTTCTAACCAGTTTTGACCTTCTTGACCAATAGGATGCTTCCAAGGATTCTCTCAGCCAATAAGACGTGGTCATTTTGAGTGTTGTGATGTAAAAACAGAGCTACATTATTCGGAAATCTCGTGAGTTTCAGAGGGTTAAGCTTGCAATAAACACTCATTTGAAATTTGGTCATTTTTTTTCATCAAACATCTCTCTGTATTAAAAAAAAGTGTTGTCGCCGCCGCAGGATTGAAAACTCGCTTTTCTCGCTCGATTCTTAGACGGTTTCCCGAGAAAGTATGGATCAGAAAATTACTAAATTAACATGGTTTGTTCAAAATTGTACAGGGAATAAGACGAAGAAATTTTTTTTTCGATTCGGCTATTAATTTTGGGTACCTTAAGTTTTAAAGAGGAAAAAAACGAAATTTTTTAACGCGAGATAGCAAAACACGTACAAATTTTAGTCTTCAGCCGTGAGTTTTTTACTCCAAACTTGAATACCTCCAAACGTAAATTTTTGCAACTCGCCGATTTTTTTTAGAAATTTCAATTTGGTTCCTGTTAATATTTTTTTAAAAGAAAAATCTGCACATTTTCGTTATTTTTTTGTTAAAACTGTCATAATTATAGCTTATAATATTAGTTTTTAAATTTCAAAACATCACGGGAAACCTTAGAATGTACTATTTCTTATGGTACAATTATTTTTTAAATGGGTTATAAATAAATTCGATGCAATTAAAAGTTGGTCTTACAAATTTCAGAACTTTGGGAAAATGTGTTACTTTTTGTTAAAATTGTCATATCTATAGCTTAATACTATTAATTTTTAAATTTGAAACATCACTGGAAACTTTAGAATGTACTCTTTCTTATGGTATAATTATTTTTGAAATTGGTTAATAAATAAATTCGATACGATTAAAAGTTGGTCAGACAAATTTCGTATTTTTTAAATCTCAATTTTCGATACAAAACTAAAACTGTGATATCTATAGCCTATTTGTTTTCAAATCTGAAAATATCACGTGGAAGTTTAGATTGCACTCTTTCTTTTGGTATAAATATTTGTAAAATTGGTTTATAAATAAATTTTCGATGCGATGAAAAGTATAATTTTGCGACAGTATACAAATTGTTCATCTCGGAGATGAGCGGAGATCAAACATTAAACGACCTTGATGAAACTCGCTGTAACGTCATAGAACGGAGAGTTCAATTTAGGAACATACAAAATATTAAGATAGTTTCGCCGTCGCAGAGGGTTGAAAACTCTGCGGAAGGAGTGTTGGTTTGCGAAGCAAACCAAATGGGATTACTTAGCAATCACCGGGGTTGGCGAGCAAGAGGCGGAGCCCCTAGTGTGATAAAAAGGTCTTCGGGGATTTTTAACAATGTCGTAAAATTTGGATCTCGTGTAGCATATATAAATTTATTTCCAATTTAAGGACCCCTCAGAAAAAAAGGTCCTGGCTAGGTTACTGATATTTCTATAGTCTTGAAATTTGATTAATTACCTGACTTCTGTGCAAAGTTTCTCCTGTTTGTCGATGTTCAACGAAATGATAATGTTTCTGTTTTCAGTTATGTTGCCTGCTTTTGTGGTGCTACATTCGATAATGATAAAGAACGCTACAACTACATTAAATCTGAATCTACTTTTGCGGCTTGGATGATCATAATAGGAGTTGCTATAATTTCTTTCCTTGGTATGTTTTTTTAATCTTAATATTCTTAAAATTAAGTTGATCTTAGTTTTCTTACAAATCAAAACCTGTCTTGAGATTCAGTTTAACCCCTAAAAAGAATGTGCAGTATCCTAGAAAGTTCTTTTACTTCATCTGTAGTAAGTTGTCATCTAAGTTATAATTTTAAACGGCACCTATTCATTAGTTTAGTAGACAGGTTAAACCTAAACAATGACCTCTCACAGTTAGCATCCTAAAACCACATGGTGGTTTACCTTCGCTTCGAAATATACTGTACCGTTTAGTACTGAACCGTTTAGTTATACACCGTTCTATAAATTTAAAAATTATTGAATTTGACTTGTTGTATCTCTAATATTATAAAAGGAAGTGTTTGTCTGTTTGTTTTTTTCGCTGGCGCAAAATCCTGACGATTCTATGGCACTTACAGCAATGAGATGTGTCACACAGGTAGTCCAAATGTTTTGCAATTTTTGAGTCGCGGCGAAATTTTAAAATTCAATCTAGAAGATTTTTAAATGAATTTCATAGTTTTATTCTCCATCGGTTTTTCAAACGCGGAGAACTTGTATCTAATCATGCGACCTTGCAGTCAGGGTTTGGAATCATGCCAAGTTTTTTTCATCCGCAAAACGCGGAGAAGATTATTAATTTTTGCTTCCGCTTTGATTTTGTGCGATTGATTTCCCAGCCAGACGGTAAATCTTTTAACGGGAGTCAAAGTTTTTTTTTCTATCTCCTAGACGGGTTAAGGATAGAGTAAAAATTTCAACGGATTCGAAATCTGCGGAAAATTTCAGTTTAGATGGCTACCTAAAAATATGATTTTCTATCAATAAATACTTTTTTAATTGAATATATCTTCAACGGATTTGAAATCTGCGGAAAATTTTACACCAGTTTGATATCTTACACCACGGATGTAACTACTGTCTACCTGCCACAGCGTAAAGGTTGTACCTAGTAGATAGTTTCCCCCCTCTTAACCTTCCCACTGTAGATATCTCGTCCAAGATATGGTGATTTGAGTATGAGATATCTCGTCCATCTATATATGGTCAGTTATGCTAAAGACGAGACAACTCGTCGAGATTAAACTTCCCTATTACTCCAAGGGGGTGAAGATTCGAGTAAGAAAAACAAATTGTCTTTTGACCAGAAAAGGTGACGGTTTGGAACAAGGTTTTGTACCAGTGGCAGTCCACAACAGGGTAGTTATAGAAGCGAACATAAACAACCAAGGAGGTTTAAGATATATATATATATATATATATATACAGTAGAACTCCAGTTACATCCGGATCAATTGGGACAAGTGATGCAACATCGACAGCAAAACATCGATGTTCTGAAACATCGATGTTTTGAAACATCGATGTTCAAAATTAAAACATCGATGTTGATAATACATCGCCCCAAAAACGTCGATGTTTTTATAATTCAGTGTATTTAAACTTTTTTTTCCCAATTTCTTAAAACTGGTTTATCAACTATGATGCAACATCGACAGCAAAACATCGATGTTTTGAAATTTCGGTGTTCAAAATTAAAACATCGATGTTGATAATACATCGCCCCAAAACCATCGATGTTCTTAAAATTCAGTGTATTTAAACTTTTCCCCATCGATGTTTTTTATAGAACATCAATGTTTTGAAAATATCGACATCGATGTCGCATCCCTACTTTTCAGACCCTTCACCCTTGGCCACTTTGGTCTAAAAGTATGTTCAATTAGCTGATTATGAAAATTATGCTACTTGGTTATTTTTAAAATTTTTATAACGGTACTTTTTCATTTAAAAATAAAACATCGACAAGTATAAACATCGATGTTACAAAAACATCGACTCCAATACATCGATGTTTTTTAAAAAACATCGATGTCGCATCCGTAATTGACACTTGACGCCATCTGGATAGTTGGATAATTCACGACGGAAAGGTTATTTCTTCTTTTTGCTTTAGTTTGTATTGTAATTTAATGACTATGAGAAAAATTTTGTTTACATTTTGTTCTTAATACTGTATTAAAACGTGTCGTTGCTTGAACATATCGGTCAAAGTAAGTTGTTTCGCTGTCTTTACTCGTTTCCGTGCAGCCAAGTCTCACATGTGCTTGCGGCGAGTCGCTGTAGCAGGTCGCACTCAGGCTGCAGCTCTATCCATTTTAATTTGCTGTGTCAAGCCACTCAAACGCCTTACTAGCTGACGGTCACGCGTCTGGTTGAGTAGCAATGTCGGGTCATCTTCCGGGTCATCAAAGAGTTCTTCTCTCACACTTTGAATGAGTTTATCGTCACTGAGAATTTGGAATCCAGGGTCCGAAGAATCACACACCAGCCACTCGCCTAATTCCTTTGCACTGCCTTCGGAACATCCAGGAATTGTCACTAAGATGTTTCTTATGTCCTCAACGGACACTTCCTCCTCTTTGTTTTCATCATTCACCGATAAGAAACTTTAAAAATGCGGATTTTGCTGATTTCGTTTTTTTCTCAAAGCGATTCGGATCATTGGCGATCCGGATAACTGAATTTCGGATATTTGGAGTTCTACTGTTTTTTGTTAGTTAGTGAGTGCTCTAAGCCGAAGAAATATGTTTTCCCTCACAAAAAATTAAATAATATTTTTCCTAAACGAAATCTTAATTAACAAATAATAATTCAAAAAATGATCATAACTACCTAATAACAAAATTCAAAACTAATGAAAAAATGAAGCTTTGATCAATGCACCACTATACCCAGTACTGGTAGTGCCTCGAGTCCCCGGTACTGTAGTACCGTCGCCCCTCCTCCCCTTAGTGTACTGCCTGAGTTGCGTCGCTATGTGAAACCTATCAACCTTCCAAAGAAATAGACAAAGCATAAACAGAGTCGCTGTTGTAAGATCTCATGAAAAGTAGCTTATGTGAGCTGGGGAATCGATTTCGACGGATTGACCATAGCAGCTCAGACAGTAGTGTTTTTTTTATCTCTGTCGACAGTTAGTCTTGCCTTAGGATTCGTGCTGTCTTCCATTACACGCGACCTTCAACCAAAGATCTTCAAAAGGAGCGATCAGGAGAAATGACATGAAGATCCACCTACTTCATTATAAGGTGGATGGCTAAACCACAAACGCATCAGACGAGTATCTGTGGGATTTTATCACCGGAAAATCATCCAATGAATCTTTGGATTGTGCATCGCTATAAATGATGACAATATACATTGTGTTTCAGAAAGGACTCCCCAACTTTGAAATGACATAACAACGAAACCGTGTTAGATAGAAATATGAAACAAGTGACACATTTAATGGGCAGGTCTGGAATTTGAAATATACCGGTTTAAAAATTAGTTATAAGTTTGACTAATAGATGGCGCCATAGTCTGTATAAATATGAAATACAGCATACTTTCAACCTCTGTCTTTTCCACAGGCAAAACATGACAGGAAGTTCAGTAGTAAACTCCTGAAGGAGGAAATTCGAGTCATGTATTCAGTGGAACAACGAGTATGCACCAGACACTTCGTTGTTTATGCAAGATGGTTTCTCCAAAGAGACCAACACCGCAATATTTTGACCTTCATATTCCCCGGATCTCAATCCATGCGACTTCTTTTTCTGGAGCTATTTGAAAGATATTGTTTGCAGTAAGAATCCTAAAACGCTTGAACAGTTCATCTGCGAGGAATGTGTAACCATTTCAGTGCACACATTGAGGCAGGTGGCTTCAAACCACCTTTCGCTTGCGTCAAGTGATTGCTGTTCAAGGTGTCGATTTCGAATCCTTTGTAATGTGATTTGACGTCTGTTTACGAATGACAATTCACACACTATTTAAAGGGAAAAGAGCCAAGATTGCAGCGCTATCTATTATCCAAAGTTATAACTAATTTTGCAAACCGGTCTGTTTCAAATTCCATGCCTGCTCATAAAACGTAC
This sequence comes from Metellina segmentata, assembly GCA_947359465.1. Lineage (NCBI taxonomy): Eukaryota > Metazoa > Arthropoda > Arachnida > Araneae > Tetragnathidae > Metellina > Metellina segmentata. The sequence goes on from OX375882.1 coordinate 37,087,190, forward strand.
CACTTGTTTCATCTTTCTATCTATCACTGTTTAGTAGTTATTTCATTTCAAAGTTAAGAGTCCTTTCTGAAACACAGGAAGTTCATAATTGCAGGGGGTGCCCTGTAGATGACACTGAAGTCTTTTGCCACCACTTCAAGCACTTGTAACTGGGATGATACATTGTCTTTCATATCTGTTATCTCAGAATTAGGGTAGGGTAGCAATTAATGTGACTAACAATCAATTATTTTTGAAGTACGGCAATGCTGGCGGAAACAGTGAAGAAGAGAGACGTGCTTATTAAGGCTGACAGGAAAATTATAAGATGAAATGTCAGAAAAACTATTACCTTTAAATGAAACATTCGCATTGTGTCGTTCATATTTGAAACAAAATATGAAGCCTACTTCCAGATCAGTTTTCAAAGTTTGTTCGAGTTCAATAGAAACGTTTATTGCTGATTAAAATAAAAACTATTTTCGCTTGGAATTATGTCCAGGGGCGTTTCCCTCAATTTATTCGTTGATAAAATCGGATGTTCCATCTTTTTTGAGGGCCATGGCCTGTGAAGAAGAGTGTATCTTCTCTGATCCTTGTAGATTTTAGTGACACTCTTGGTAACACATCATGCACCATCCTGTCTGTTTCCCCTTCGTCCCATTCATTCTGCCAAGTACCAAGTTACTAGCTAGAGATTTCTCTTCTGCAATGGCTCTTGGGCCATTTCACCACTTTATCTATGTATTACGTTGTTTTTGTCTCTACTGCTAATCTATCTGCTTCTTCGTTTCCGTCCTGACCCGCATGAGCTTATATACAACCTAAACAAATGTCCTTACTGTTATATAAGTGTTGTATTTCTCGTGCCAGTGGCCTCGGCGTTTTGGGGTTTTTAAATTGCCAGGAGACCAGCCGACTGTTTGACCAGATCGTGACATTTTTGTCTGCTCTTGCTTCTGCTGCTTTTATGGCTGAAACAATTCCATATAGCTCCGCCTGGAAAAAAGAGTTATTGTCCTGCATTCTTGTGAACCATTGCTAAGTTATGCGCCCTTTTTGAATAGAGCAGAATGCACTTCCCACTCTTTTCTCCATTTTGGAGTCATCGGTGAAGTAGCTTATGCCGGAATGAGGAACTACCACTGCTGGATTTATTCTGTCATTCGAAAGGGTTTTAGATGGATATATAGACCAGCCTATCGCTTGCCGGACAGTCGCTTACCATCAGCATCTTTTCTATCCTAGAGGACTTTAGCAAGAGTATTTTTAATATTGGAAGGGCATTTAGATTTCACTAGTCTGTTTATGAGGAAATTATAGTTAAGATTGTCGAATCCCCCTTCAATATCAACCGACACTAAAGCAACGTGTAGTTTTTTCTTTTTCTCTTTATTAATCTTTTTTAGCAAAGTTTCTCTAGAGTATTGTCAACAGATGAGCCCTCCTTGATGATAAGTTAACCTTTGCACAAGCAATCTCTCCAAAGCTTTACCAAAAGTTAGAAGGGTAATTGGTCGATAGGATTTTATTTCATCATGTTTTTTTCCTGCCTTGTGGAAAAGAATAATAATTCGGATTTTTAGGGACTTAGGAAAAGTTGTAAGGTTTATACATTTATTGAAAAAAGCAAAGACCCTACCAAAAAAGTGACCTTTTCCAAAATTGAAGGGACAAGAAGAAAGGGACGACCACCTACAAGATGGATTGATGATGTGGAAAGATATCTCAATATTTTGGGAGTCAACCGATGGCGTGCGGTCGCACTAGACAGGGCCTGATGGAGGAGGATCTGCGAGTCAGCCTTGGCCTGTTAAAGGCTGTTGAGCTCCTGAAGAAGAAGAAGAAGAAATAGAAGTTCTGGAAATTTGTTATTGATAATTTGCAACACTAGATTATCTATACCATCATATCCAGGTGCTTTGCCTTTCGGGAGATAATTTATAGTTCTGTTGACCTCATCTTTGGAGAAGTCTGGGTCCCTTTGCGTATTAGTAAATTCTTAAACCATTAGACTGCTGCGGTTGTTACACGGGTAAAGTGATTCCAGAATTTTACCAGCGAATTCTTTGACAGAACCAGCGTTTCCTTTACATGTTATTTTTAAAATTTCGTCTGGTATTAATCCTTTCCGAAAAACTGCCCTGTACTGTTTACCGTAAGGAATACTAGCATCTGTACAGAATTTTTCCAAGCTTCCATTTTGGTTTTATTTACATCTTTTATGAGTTGAGCTCTTTTCTAAGCATACATTTCTCTAGCTCGTACTTTTTTTTCACCCTGTGTCTTTTGATATCTTCTTCTAAGGGCACTTACTCTCTCTCTCTCTTCCATCTTAGTGATTTGTAAATCCTGGCTCCACCAAACAGGTTTGGTATTATTGTAAGATAGTTTCTTTTTCCTGAGTGCCTTATTGTAAGCTGTGGTAATAGAGTCTTGCAAGTTCTTAGTTATGTTGTTTAATGTTTCTGGATCTGAACACTCAGCAAAATGTCTCTATATATTCGTGCTGCATCCTTTTCGAAGCTGAGTGTGAATTTTTTACGTCCTCCAAATGCTGTTTTGTACCTGGTGTACGTCGATGATTTTCTTACCGATAAGATAACTGTTCTGACGTACATGTGGTCGCTCAGTGTTTCCTCATCCAGTACTTCCCAGCCGCACTGATTCACTATCTCTGGGTGAGACACCAAAGTAATGTCCGCCCAGCCCACACTCATGTTGTTGTTAAAGGATGGAAGTGATTTTGGATCGTTGAGGGCCTGTAGTTTATGTTGATGAATAGACTCCAGTAGCTGTGACCCTCTGGATTTTTGATGGTTGTACCCCCAGTTGATACTATGAGCATTTAAATTATTGCCAATCAAGAAGTATTCCTTTCTACCTTTCTTAACATTTTCGCTGAGTTCTTGAAGGGTTACTTTATAGTTCTTTTGAGATGATGAGTAGGCTGAGAAGAACATTAGAGGCCAATTAATATTTTCAACTTTAACCACCACTGTGTTATCGGTAATCGCAATAATGGCGGTGAAAAGTTGTTCTGTGGTTCTTTTTTATCTCGTGGTCTCACATAGTTGCCAATCTTTACAACTAAAAATTGGACCAAATTTTAAAATACGAAATTAATTCCGAGCGAAACAACATATAATTTTTTTTTCGTACATACATTTGAAGTTTATGCTTTAGTAGTGGGGCTGGCCTCTACTGAAGCATAAACCCTGGGGCTATTGTTCCAGAAAATAAGTAATATCACTGCACGCTATCAGCGAACACGTGCAATGTAATTTCTGCGAGCAGCAAACGAGTTTCCGTTCTTCGCAAAATATCGTCTATCCAAATATTAAGGAATTGTCTACATTTCGAAAAGGAAAATTACGGCTCAAAATACAAAAAAACAGTATCAAAGTTAAAATTTCTTAAAAATAATGTGGTGGAAAAATAATTGCTTTTTCAGCAGTACTAGTCAGAAAATCCAATCAATCTTAATGCTCAACATACATTCCAGCTTCTTCAAGACTACCCAATTGTAATTTATTTAAGTTTTCTTTCTCAGAGATGTTTTAGCTTGAAATTTGTTAAAATATGTCAGCAAAAAAATTTCAAATCATGAATTCACTAAACTAAAATATGATTTATAAAATACATAGGCATGTATTAAAATATAATGAAAATATTTTATGTGATGTATAAACAACACAGACACACAAACAGGTGAACGTAACCCAATACAGTCATCCAGCCACCAAATAAATGTAAGTACCAAAAAACAACATTATGCATAGTTTCATGAAAATACTCCCAACCATTCGGACCTAGAACGGGTGCACATAGTTTACGTGTTTTTACGGTGTTGTTGAGGTCATGGAGAACCTGGCTCCGAAGGGGCCTCCATCTCCAGTATTGTTGATGTTCAGAATACTCCTTTCACATGCTATTTGTTTCAAATATTTCAGTTATTTGCGGCGTTAGATGCTGTAAAAAGCAGACTTACCTTCAGAAACAGTACGTGACTATGTGCAGAGCAAAGGAGAAGGAGCTCATGCTAAAATATATGGAGGTATGTATTCGAAATTTTATAATTGGGTACAGCTACAGTCTACGTTTATGAACGATGGTAATGCCTTAGCGATTTTTTTTGGCGAACTTCTAAAGCTGACAAGTAAGTAATTATTTCAAAACTCTTTTTTCTTTCACAAACATTTTTCTTTTTGCAACATAAATGAAAGCCTCAAAACACATTTGAGAACGTTTAAAAAAATATAGATTTTTTTAAATGTCATAAAAAGTAGTAAGCTTAAACACATTTGTGAACCAGCAGAAAAACTAAGCTTCGAATGTTGGGTGAGAATCCCCGAAACTTATAAATTACACTAAATACAGTGGGCATGTCGAAAAAGAAAAATATTTTAAAAGAAAAAAGGCAAGAAATAATACAACCTGATACGTCAGAACTGTTCCGTGAAAAAATAATAAAAAAAAACCGAAAATTCCACTAATGACAATAAAACAAAACTCTTAAACGTTTCGTAAAAAAATATTGTTTGAAATAAAAATTCCACAACTGTAGAAATACAAATAAATGAACCAATGGTATCACAGAAAAAAAATTTAAAAGGACCAATACAATCAAAGGATATTTTAAAATAAAAATAAAAATGGAATCAAAGAAAAAATTTCAAACGAACCAATGAATTTTGAAAAAACTTTCTAGAATATTCAAAATGAAAACTGAAAGTTACCGTTTGCCGAGGTTGCCATGTAAACCACAACAGCCAAAAAGACAGATGGTTTGCCTTAATCTATCGTAACTCACTACTAGAAGTGCGCCAAAAAAATATCGCCAAGACCGTTGCCACCGCTTATAAACGTAGAGTGTAGCTGTACCCATAATTGTTTCATATTCTTCGCCAATCGGATAGGATAAGATGGTGCGTGATGCAATGAGTGGCATTTTCAGTCAAGCCACATATAGATGACGTTAGTGTTTCCTTGGAGGCGAAATGTGTTTCAGGTATACATTCCGAACGTGAGGTCTGTTGGCTATTGGTTTTCGAATACGATTTCAGCACCATAAAAATCATAAATAATACAAATTCTGAATTGATTTATGGCAGTTTGTTCATCGACACCAATTAGATTAAACGCCAAACGTTCCCAAAATGATGATGATCTAAATTTTAATGTAATTGTTCCGTTTTGAATATCGGAATAAGAAGTATTCCAGAGTGTAGTTGGTGTTGTCAACTATTCCATAAAAACTCCTTACATCACAAGTACTCAAACAGTTTATTTGCAGTTCTCATACTTACACTCTTTGCATTAAATCACAAAATAACACTCAGCAGCATTTGTGGCGTAAATAATACTCAGTAATTTTCTCTATCAAAATTTGAAAAGTAACTCAAAAGCCATTTTTCTGTGTATATAAAAAAGAACTAGACTGTTGCCATTCGCAACTTAACAAATATATAAAACAAAGATAATAATCAGGTAGAGTATAAATTCAACAGTAATTATCTTGGGTCCGCAGAACCGCAGCTGCGAACGGGAGGGGGGTGAATTCCGAGCCCTGTCAAGAGATGTTTATGTCCTCAACAGAACTGAAGACACCCCCACACAGATGCAAAAACCGTCTGCAATGTCGACTTGAGTTCCCGAAAACTAATCTCCATTCCAGACATGGGATTAGGGAACCGACGGAAACTCCAGCTGTGTCTACGGGAAAATCGTTCCTGAAAACGCACAGAACGGTTTATCGCATCTCCAGACACAAGGGGAAGGAAAAGGGGGTGGACCAACGGAACGCCAGGCCGCTGATGAGACAAAACTGTCTTTCGGTATTTTGTCAAAAACACACGTACAAACTCTGAAGTTGTTGTTGTCACCGTCTGGATGTTGATGCAAATTCCAGCGTCCACGTGTTAGAGAAAAAGGGTCGGCTAGTACCATATGGTACAACCCCCTTTTGTCCTTGACTCTCGCCAATCCAGCGGAAATACCCAAGTTCAGCTCATACATAGGAGGAAGCATGAGGGCATATAAAATCATAACAAGACAGGCCTTAACCCTCCAAGTGGCTTCGACGATATATCTAGTCCGTCAACATGTGATCCATTTCTGTTAAGGAGGAGATACGCCGTTCAGACAACTACCAGGAGATCTAATCTCTTTATTGGCAGGTCTGGGTGTGTGTGTGTGGGGGGGGGCAGCATTATAAAAAAATAGTTCTTGGGTAGTTCAGGAAATTCTAACCTGTCAGATGGGCTGGTCATTAGTTCCATGTTCAGCTATCTGTCCCCTATGCGAGATGGTCGAAGTGACTGGAGCCCATATCAAGGACTGCCCTAAAATTTCACACAATGGAATTGCAAATACAGTTGATAATGTTTTTAAGCCACATTTTTTTAACTCCCGAAATCTATTGGGGGTGCTTGTCGATTAATGGCCGAGAGGCTGGAGACTGACGTAGGATAAAATAAAAGTTATATTCTCATTTACTTTTGGCATGCTATTCCATAATCTATTTACGTGTTCGATTTTCTTCCACCAGGAAAACATCGAGACAATCGTGCCAACAAGGGCAGCAAAGTTTCTGGATGCACATAATTTCACGGATAAAGACTGGGTGTTATTGACGAGAGTAGAGCCAATACCTGAAGCGGAAATGACATTGGCTATAAAGGACAAGAAAATAGAAGCAGCTATATCACCGACAACCCCTCTACAAGCCTGGATTCTATACCGGGAAAAACAAGGTGACTTCTGGCCTCCTTAAATCTAAATATATTTTATTATCTCAAAATATTTTTTTTCTCTGAAAGTGACGTAACAAATTAAATTCATATATATATATTTTCTTTGCTTACATTAGCTACTTCAAAATCGTAAATCTCCTAAATAACTTAAGATAATTCAATTTTCTCAGATACATGGAATTTAAAAGCAAATATTAATGTTAATTTCACTAGGAGGACTTAAATAGTATTCAAATACATGGATTTTTCAATTTGATAAATTTAAATTCATTAAAAAAACATTTAAAAAAAGTCTAATAACTTTTTGCAAGTTCTCTGTTATCAGGGAGTATAAAAACTTTTTTCCAGTTTTAAAATAGTTAAGCTTTTTAAATTTCTAGCAAAATTATCCTTCGTTGATCGAGTTGAATTTGTTAAACGTTGATTGAAAGTTATCCGAAAAATCACTTTTCTTTGTCAGTAAAATGCACATATAATTTACTGAAAGAAAAAATTGCTACGCCACGAAAGGTGATGGTAAGATCATAATTACAGAAGTCGATTTTGAGTTATGAAGGGATAGGAATGCTCTTTAAGTTAATTTTCTGTTCAAATGTGACAAACATCGTATTATTTCAGTCGGTTTTCCCATCAATATTTCCTAAGATGGGGAATGCGATCATTCCAAATTCCTTCATCCTTATGAAAGGCGGACAAATCATATCGATACGATATTCATGATCAATTTATTTTCAAGCAAACATATTTATTATTGAAAATTCCATTCAGCATGCGAAATAACAGCTTGCTTTAAAATTAAATGTGTTCGGTACAGACGAAACAAAGTTATTGATTACAAGTTTTCAAAAACAGAAGGTCAATTTTGCTAGGAAAGAAAATCAATGTCTTCAATGAATGTTTCAGATAGAAAAGTTGCATAAGAATAACTTCAACTCGTAAAGTAAACAACCTCGATCTTTTGTAACTTGAGAAAAAATTTTAAACTTTTCAAAAATCCTAGTTAGAATATTTTATAACTGAGTTATTATTCCAAGAAGTTATATTTGCAATTTGCTTTACTCCTACTGGCATGTAGTTTCAAATTTATATTTTGTGGTACTTAAATCAAATTTTTTCAACTTGCGTGGTTTCACTATTTTGCTAACGATATATACATAGGGCGTTCCATAAAAACTGAGAGTGAATTTTTTACGTAGTGGCAACACTGCGAAACTAAAAAATAAAAGTACAGGTGATATTTTCAAACAGTTAACTGTACAATTATAAATATTCTAAACGAAGAAGACGAATTTAATTTCCTATTTTCTTGCTTGTTTAAAGAACTGTTTTTATTTGCCCTACAGAAATGGAGGTGAGTGATTCAAAGTTAAAAAGCGAAATGCGTTCTGCCATTAAAATTTTGCTATCGTTTGGTCAAAACAGCTCCAGAAACAGTTAAGTTAATGAGAGAAGCTTACAAAGACAAATGTTTTGTTGAGTCTACGATTTTTAGATGACATGGTGATTTCAAAAAAGGATGTTAGTCTGCAGAATTGGCTCCTAAGCCTGTCCGACCAGAAATTGCTGTGAATGATCGAAATGTTAACACAGTGTGGGCAATCTTGCAAGAAAATCGGCGAATGACATGTAAGGAGATAGTGGCATCAACTAACATTTCGAAATCGTCGATATTTCGCATTCTTCGCAAGAATTTGCAGCTTCGCCAAGTTTGTTCCAGATGGGTCCCTCATCACCTTACTAAAGGATAAATGCAAATAAGAATACACCAATGTTGTGAATGGAAACAGATGCTTCAAAATGATCCGAATTTCCTAAAGACTGTAATAATAGGTGATGAAACTTGTGTGTATCATTTTGATTCCCTTAACAAGTCAGCAACAAGTGTAAGGAAACGCACTGATTCTCCGCCTCTGAAAAAATCCGACAAACAAAATCTGCTGGAAAGTTCACGATGATTATTTTCTTTGATCATAAAGGTGTAATCTGTCAGCATGCTGTGCCTCCAAAAACTACCGTGAATGGTGAATATTACATTTCAAGTTTGACAGCACATATGGAGAAAGCTACATGAACTGGTAGGGAATTGAACATTTCATCACGATAATGCTCGCCCGTATGTCGATAATTCTGTTCAGCAGTATTTTAGTAAATGCAATGTTAAAATCATGCCACATCCCCCTTACAGTCCCGATCTCGCACCATGTGATTTCTGGCTGTTTCCGACGTTGAAGAAGAAGCTCCGTGGTAGAAAATTTAATACAGATTCTGAAGTTATTTCAGCAGTGCAGGGTTCTTGAAGCAGCTTCCAGAAAAAAGGGTTTTCTACTTGTTTTGAATATAGGTGGAACGATGAGACCGTTGCACATCATCCGAGGGAAGGTATTTTGAAAAAGAATGATGTATTTTTTTCTGTAAATATATTTCTGGATTTTTTATGATTTTACTCTTAGTTTTTATGGTACGCCCTCTTTGTACAAAATAATGAATCAGGGAGGAACATACGAAAATATCTGTAAGGTAAGATCTTAAATTTTAAAAGAGAATCGGCCAAGTCAAATAATTATCGCAAAGTCATTAAAATGTTCAGTTTCAACTGTAAATAAAGTAATTAACAGTTATTTTAATCTTAAAAGTGCCAAAAAATACTCTCCACGATATATTACAGAACACAGAACTCGCTGCAGAATTCAGTATGAGAAGCATTTAGCTGAAGAAATATGGGAAAATGTTGTGACAATAGACGAGTCGTGGTTGTATTTAAATGACTACAGTAAAAAAAAGGACAATTTATTATCATAAAAGAGGAGAAAAGATCTTAAAATGCGTGTGCGCGCTTAATTCAAGGAATCTAAAGAAAAGTTCTTAAGGGATTTATGATTTCTGACAGTTTTGCATGTAATGGAAATTTAAAAGTACTGAGTGGAAAATAATGTAAAAGCACTATCAAGACCATATTTTATCCCCAATATCCAAAAAAGAATTACCATATCTTTACACACATTGCCAACAATCTGTAGAGCTGCATCATGATAAAGCAAGCAGCCACATATCTAAATCCACTATTACATTCTTGGAAAAAATGGAACAAAACATTGGTTTCAGGTCAATACTCCTTATTGATATTCCTGCTAAATTTCCAGATGCCTCAACTATGGATTTTTGTACTTTTAAAAAGAGCATTATATCGAAACGTTGACCAAAAAGCATTCAAGGACTTTGGACAGCATTGGAACAAGAATAGGACAAAAATATCTCTGAAGTAACCACAAAAGTCATTATCATGGAAATTAAGGTGCTGGAAGATAGTTAACAATAAGGGCTATTAAGTAGAACATTCAAAACACAAAATCTTCATGAAACAATTGTTCTTCAATCCATTAAAATCGTTCGAAAATATCCGAACAGCCTCTTATTAGCAGTACATCCAAGTGAGTTTGTTTCTTTATGTGTGTAAATTGCTTTATGTCTGTTTGTCTTTGTGAAATGAGTGTGTATTTCTAATTATTATATGTATTATCATCTTGCTTTCAGAATGTTGTTTATCTTTAAAAATATATAACTGATTCCTAATTTGTGAACACCTGTGTAAATGGTAACTGGTATTTTCTAAAAAAATTACACAAGCATTTATTTTTTTCCTGTTGAAGGCTGGAAATGAATTTAAGATAAATTTCTAGTTGACGGCACGGCCTTGAAATTGCTATTATTTTTCGTCGCCAAGGCGGAAAGAGGCAATGTCGAAGTTTCGCCGCTTCTCTTCTTTCCTACTCGGCAGGTTACCAGAATGAAGAGTGAATCGCCAGTACAATTGCCAATCTTAAAGCTGTACTGACAGAGATTAACCGGAATTAATAAGTACTATTTTTTATTGTTGTAGGAAAAGTTATACCACCAACTAAGAAGTCCACTACAGAAGGAACAGATTGATAAAATTGAAAACCCTTTCAATATTATTCGATGGAAAAAACATCACTTCTAAAAATGTGCTGCCAAAAAAAATAAATAAAAATATGTTTAATAAAACATGTTTCGATTGCTTTTAATAAATTTTTATATAACCATGTTGTTTTCCTTTATAGATTAAATAAGTTTTAACCACACATTCTCTTGCTTTATCACAATTTCTAAGCGCTCGTGCACTAATCATTAGATTTTGATTAAAAAAAAAAAAAACAGAAATTCTCAATGAGAAGAATTTATTGTGTGAACCAGGAATGTGGTACACAGACTTTTAGACCAAAGGCCACATATATTCCCTGCGTCTTATGAGACGCTCACCCAAGAAAACCATGAAAGTTATCTATCATAATTGTTTATTTTATTTATGTTGATATTTATTATTTATATTTTAAATTGTTACAAAGAAAAATAATAAAAGTAAATAAAGAATGAATTTAATTTGATGCGTGACATTGCATTGATTCAACAACTGTTTCAGTATTTGGTTCAATTTTTGTAGTAGTCAAGCGTAGAATTAATTCTAAGTTTTCATTACTTAAGCGGTTCCTTTTTTTCGCATTACTAGGGGGCACCGCCCCCTGCTTGCTTACGCTCGCGAATCCATATAAAGGTACTTTACAAGGCAAAGAAATTTCATTGTTTCATGTTCAAGATAAAGTCAACGCTGCCATCGCAAAACTAAAGTTATGGCAAAAGAGAGTAATGGAAACGTAGACTCGTTTCCCTCTCTTCATGAGTTTATAACAAGTTCGACTACTAAAATTGATGCTGATACTCTGAAATGCATAACACAGCATTTGGAGAGTTTGCAAGTGGGCTTGAAAAACTGTTTTCCTGATTTAACCAAAAATATTGAATGGATAAGATATCCGTTTAACATTAACACAACATCCATGCAAGAAGATTTGTCGCATGCAGAAGAAGAGCAATTGTTGGAATTGGCTTCAGATGGATTCTTGAAAAATAAACATAAGGAGAGTATTTCAACATCATTCTAGTTACGAATGCAACTTGTGTATCCAGTTTTAACAGAAAAAGTTCTAAAATACATCTTGCCTTTTCATACTTCATATTTATGTGAAGTTGCTTTTTCAGCATTTGTAGACATTAAGTCGAAAAAAAGGAACAGACTATTGGACGTGGAACCACATCTCAAATTAAAATTAACAACCAGGGAACCAAATTATGACGATCTGTTATCTCAGAACAAATAATTTCATCCTTCTCATTGATCCAAATAAACGTTATTTATACATAACTTTTATTTATATTTATTATGAATAATTTTATTTCTCTTTTCTTATTATTTTATGTATGTCACAAAAAAGAAAAAAAAACGTTTTGATTGTTATTAAAATATATCCATTTTTTGACGAGGGGTACTCAGCGTTACGAAAATTATAGAAGGGGTACACATAAGTCAAAAGTTTGGGAAACACTGCCTTAGGGGATTGATCCCGGACCGTAGTCAATAGACCGTTGTGTTGCTCGAGTACGTTAATTAAAAATTACCCAATTCTCTCGGATATTTTCCTTAGGGGATTGATCCAGGACGGTCATCAATAGCACGTTATGTTGCTCTAGTACAACGTTAATAAGAAATTACCAACTACCTCGGATCCTGTCCTTATGGGATTGATCCCGGACCGTCGTGTATTGTCCTCGGATCTTTCCCTTAGGAGATCGATCCTGAACCATCGTCAATAACCCGTTGTGTTAATCTAGTACAACGTTAACTAAACATTACCAATTACCTGGAGATTCGTGATTAGCACGTTTGTGGATTGATCCCGGTCCGTAGTGAATAGGCCGTTGTGTTGCTCGAGTACGTTAATTAAAAATTACCCAATTTCCTCGGATCTTTCCATTAGGGGGGTTGATCCCGGCCCGACGTCAATAGCACGTTGTGTTACTGTAGTACTACATTAATTAAAAATTACCTTTCCTTAGGGGATTGATCGCGGACCTTCGTCAACAGTCCACTGAGTTGCTCTAGTATGACGTTAATTAAAAATTATTTATTACAATAATTTTGATTGGCCGTGATTAATGAACAAAAATGGCTCGTGAAAGGCAAAGGCATTATCGGATGAATGTCTGACGTTTAGAAGGAAGGATTTATAAAGGTGGACTCACCAGATGATGTTTCTCGCCACCTCGAAGTTGACGCAGTGGGATGTCCTGGAATATAGTGGAACCATATATGAAGGAAAGTCGCAACGCAATATTGGAGAGTCAAATTATTCTTTATTTCTCTTCGAAGGGACCGCTGGTCACTGTGGTCGAGTTCGATGCTAGAGTGATGGAAGTGAGAATTGCTTAAATTTCAGTGAGTGTCCAAAGGTCCTCATCTGGGTGTCGGGTCGATTACAAAAACCCGAGAACGACTTTGAGGAATTGGTCGATTTCGTTGATCGGTCCAAAGAGGAATGATTACCTAAGTACTCTATGAAATCTAACAGTGGAAGATCTGAAGATTTCCGTGGCTCGAAGAATAGCAAAGTTGGACTAGCTATGCATGCGATCCAAAGGGCACCGTCAATTATCGACACCATTAAAGTGCGAATCCAAATCGTAGGTCGTAACATTTTTGTACACTCATCTCGATTATGTCACAGCAGCGAAGCGAAGCAATATACTACAGCTCTTAACTAAAACTGGACGAGAAGATCATAGTTTTTGGGGTGAAAGAACCGCTGCAAACTCAAGGAGTAGCATCTCTCTAATTTTTGGGGTGAAAACACCGCCGCAAACCCAAGGAGTCGCGTCTCTCTAACTGAAAAAAAAGGGGGTTCCTTAGCAGAGAAAACCAGTCTCCTCATCCTCTTTCCGGGATAGCCAAAAACGAATGTCACACCAATGCGAGGGGAAAATAAATTACAAATGCGTCAATAAATTACATATAGCAGTGGGGAAAGGCAAGCCAGAAGGGGTTCCACAGCTCCAAAGTGTTCAAAAACTCTGTCGTGTAGTGTACGGGCTCATCTGTGTCACACGTAATATCGATAGATTTGTAAATTTGAACACTATCGGGCAATTCTTGCAAGAGTTGCTTTTAGATGACAGTGACATCTTCATTTCTCGGGGAAAGAATTGCCCTATGGCACAGCCATGCATGATCAGTGCTTTGCTACAACAGCAATATATCGATCTTCCGCGGGGGTCGTAACCCTCGGGCGGTCAGATCTTGGGACAACTAACTGTTTGTTGTTTTCATAATCGTGAAATGACGGAATGATGAACGCCGAAGAAAAGAGCAACATCAGTGATTGATTGACCTGCTTCAAAGCGTCCCACAGAACGCCAGCGCATCTCTCAAATGTGCATACTGTTTCACTCTCAGAGTCCTCTTATTCAGTCGTACGTACAACACCCTTTCCGATTCAATCTTGGAATACATGTCGACAGTAAATTGATTGAACAGGTCTTTGCTTCTCAGTAAAACGCTAAAATTCGAAGAGCGCATCATTAACCTGTGAGCGTAGAACTACATAGAATAAATGTTCTTAGTTTGCATAAATGATCCAACTCCAAGAATGTCGGGAGCGCAGTAAAGACCATTTAAAGACTGTTGAGATGTTTAGATGAGAAAAATTAAATAATCTATAGTAAACAGTAATCAGTAATTAAAAATTAACTACCTAATCCAAAGTAAACAGTACGAAACAAAGTATAAAGTAAATATCGCTAAACTTTAAAAAACAATAATCCAAACCAATAGTTTACTTAAAAAAAAAAAGTTTCAAAAAGAATTAACAACGAAATCAAAAGTAAATTGCATAAATGAGAAAAAATTAAATAATTCAAAGTAAACAGTATGGTGCAGTAATTCAAAATTAACTACGTATTCCAAAGTAAAGAGTACGAGAACAGCTACACTCTAAGTTCATGAGCAGTGGCAACGGCCATGGCAATTTTTTTGGACAACAAACATCACTGAATACATTACATTACACTCTTTCTTATGGTACAATTATTTTTCAAATTGGTTAATAAATAAAATCGATGCAATTAAAAGTGGGTCATACAATTTTCGGAACTTTCAGATCGTAATTTCCGATACAAAACTAAAACTGTCTTACCTATATCGTATTACTATTAGTTTTTAATTTTTAAAATATCGCAGTATACCTCAGAATGTTCTCTTTCTTACAGTACAATTATTTTTAAAATTGGATCATAAATAAATAGGATGCAATCAAAAGTTGGTGACACAAATTTCGTAATTTTTATTTCGCGGAGCAAATTCGCCGAGCATTGCATTCGCGGAGGGTTGTATTTTTTACTATCGGGTTTGCCAGATATCAAATTTATCGTAGCACCAATTGCCATGAAAACGATTTCTTTTTATTTGACGAGGAAAAAGGCTCGCTTTTTTCCCTCTGTTTTCAGACGGTTTACCGAGAAAGTACAAAGTAAAGTTTTTAGATTAAATTGCTTAATTTAAAAAACTTTACTTGAAGATTTACTTAAAATTGTACAGGGAACAAGATGCAGAAGATTTTTTACTGATGCGGCTATTAGTTTAGGGTGCATTAAGTGTTAAAGTAAAAATAAGTGAAATCACTTGCGAAAGAGGTATTGGTTTGCGAAGCAAACCAAACAGGATTGCGTAGCAATCCCCGGGTGTCGGCGAGCAGGTTGCGAAGCCCTCGCTGTGACGTCATGGACCGGAAATTGAAATTAGGATAATACAAATTATTCAGATAGTTACACTCTGCGAAAGGAATGTTGGCAAACCAAATGGCATATGTAAAAGGAGTGTTGGTTTGCCAAGCAAACCAAATGGGATTGCGCAGCAATCCCCGGGGTTTGGCGAGCGTAAGCGAGCAGGGGGCAGAGCCCCCTAGTATATATATATATATATATATATATATATATATATATATATATATATATATATATATATATATATATATATATATATATATATATATATATTTGTAAGATTCGTGTTGTTCTGTTTGGCAAGGTCTATATTAAAGACTTCGAATCTTACAGCACATTGACATTTAATGAATAAATATATACAATTATTATGTACAGTTGAGTAAAATTTAAAACAGTTCCGTCATTATCTGCAGCAGTCGTCTCTGCTCGGAAAAAATACGTCAGCTCTCAATGGCGTCCAGGGGAAAAAAGTGTCTGTTCTATTAATTTTCTCGTAACTGAATACCAGAATGTGAATGGCTCGTGACAGTCTTGCCTTGCATTCCTACTACAATGCAACTGACTCCTACCAGTCTCGTTGCTCTTATAATGAGTTCTTTCCAGACTAGTAGACAACTACCGTTGTCTAGTATTCCTACATATATATGTAGGAATACTAGACAACGGTAGTTGTCTACTAGTCTGGAAAGAACTCATTATAAGAGCAACGAGACTGGTAGGAGTCAGTTGCATTGTAGTAGGAATGCAAGGCAAGACTGTCACGAGCCATTCACATTCTGGTATTCAGTTACGAGAAAATTAATAGAACAGACACTTTTTCCCCTGGACGCCATTGAGAGCTGACGTATTTTTTCCGAGCAGAGACGACTGCTGCAGATAATGACGGAACTGTTTTAAATTTTACTCAACTGTACATAATAATTGTATATATTTATTCATTAAATGTCAATGTGCTGTAAGATTCGAAGTCTGTAATATAGACCTTACCAAACAGAACAACACGAATCTTACATATATATATATATATATATATATATATATATATATATATATATATATATATATATATATATATATATATATATCACTTGTACTTTAGAACACTGCGGAAAAAACAGGCTATTGCTTTCCTGTCTTCCGACCGATCAATAGCAATTAGAACCATGAAAATTGGCACACAGGTAGTCTTAAAAGTGCCCCTCAAAGCCTCAATTTTAAAATTCAAAAATTGTTTTCTTGCAATAAATGAATATTGGCAAAGAAACACTTTATACAGGGTTTGTGTATATGAGTTAATACAGGGAAATGTCGCGGTTGTATTTGAGCATTACTAAATTTCATAAATCATTATCTTCTTTATCAATAGTTTTCTGTCTTTTTTCGAATTGTTCTATTTAGCTCAGCAAGTCGAAATTCGACACTTTGCACATCTTTAGTTTTTCAGAATTCTGCATTTTTTCTGCCATTTCGTTACTGTTTGTATGTGTCTTAATATTTTGCATATTGCAATATATTTTTCTGGAATTAAATGTATATATTTGCATCCGAAATTAATTTTAGGAGCTATAAAAAAAGTTAAAAAGTATTTTCTGTACAACTTAAATGATTGCATTTTTGTATGTAAGAAAAGTCATTATTCTAATTTATTTTTCAATGAACATTTAACCATTTCAACCCAAACAACGTCTAGTGGTTCAACTAGTTAAAAATAAAAATAAAATACTTTTTACGTATTCATACAAATTTCTAAAGAATTTTTTTCAAGAGTTTTGTATAAAATCTTCCATTTTTATATTTTGGATTCCCTCCCAAAATAAAACACGTCATTTGTTAAAATTGATTATTAACGACGTCCTCAGAATGTGGTAGAAATCAAATCTATCCAATGCAAAAAGATTTTTTAAATGATTTGTAAAATCAAGATAAAATATACTTGACAAATATTTACAGTGAGGAACTTGCACCAGTGGGGAAAATGCTCATTTCTGTGTTTTATTAATAGACTAGCAGAAATACCCGGCTTTGCTCGTGTTTAATTAATATTATGTTGATTGAAAAGTCATCACCAATTTTTTTTCATAAAAGAATGTTAGCATCATTTAAGAGTGCGGGGAAAAAATTATTACCAATTTAACTTCTCCATCGTTTCTACAATTTACTTCGGACGCAAATACGCATATATGTTGTATCCAACCATATAGTCTATTTCAAATTCGTCACGCTTCTGCTGAAATTGATTTTAAGTTTTCGAGTGACTACGAATATTCCCGTGCATTCAATTTCAGTAAAAATGGGCGAATTTTCGGTGGATAGTCTTGCACTTAGTTTTCCTATGAATAAGTTTCATTGTGCCATTCTTTCACCTAGTATGCGATATTTTCGAATTTCATCATCAATATGAGAAGATGGTAAATTAAATTATTACAGCATTCGTTACTAATTTAAAATTTCATTCAGCGGCAGGTGGAATAACGGAACTTCTGTTAGATATATAAAGCAGAGTTGACGTGGAAAATGGAAACCTACGAATTCGTGACCAACTGCATCTATAAACAAAATATATTACTGTAGAACCATGATTATGTGAGCCACACAGCAAGTTCAGTTTAACTTGGGAGCTGGGATTTGTCTTGGCTCAAACTATTTCTCACTGATGACACCGATTCAATGACTTAACTACCCTGAGTGTTTCTTTTAGTGTCAAACTTTCCTTGTTTGCGTCATTAAGTTGCACGAAAAGGCGAGTTTCCGATCTTATGTGTAGTGTGCTGATGTGTACACTTTATATATATTTTTTCAGGTTTCTCATTCATCAGATTTCTGACTGCTAATTTGTGATGCATTGTTTTTGTAATTTCTGTTTCAAAATGTTTGTTTCTATGTGGTTTTATTTTTATTTCTTGAGGCAGATGTTATTCTTATAGCGGTTTATACCCACAAAAAGTTAATATATTAGAGGGCAAAAATGAGCGTAACGTACCAACAGTAGTCGAGACTTGCGCAAGAGAAATGACAGGGTGTAGAGAAATAGTCATGGAGGGAAAAGAGGTTGGGGTGGAGGCAAAACGGTAGAAAGAGAAAAGGGACAGAGACAGTCACCCACCGACGAATTTCAACGCACACAAAATACAAGCGACTCACTGAGGTGTGAGATGCATCAAATTCGACAATTTCAGCTTGTTTATCCCAAAAGGACAACGAAGGCCATTTTAAACCAACTGGGTTCGCAAGGCAAAATTATCGGACACTCAGAGAAACTGGTCGACGATCGAGAAGGAAGCCTATGGTGTACCATTCAAGTTACGGAAATTCGAACATTGGATTTTCGGATCTGAGATACATCCATTAATCCTCTAAAATATCTATCAGTGGCCACTCCGAGAAGCCCGAAGTTGACATACGAAAACAGCAAAGCTAATGAGGATAGTAATCTCCGTTCAAATCTACAATCGTCTGCCAACGTTTTGGCAACTTTTCAATCCCTTCTGCGAAGAACTGTGGCATGCGCGGGTCCAGAAAGAGATCGACCTCATTTCTGACGTCCTCATTTGAATTGTAGATGACTTCATTTAAATGCAGCTGTAGATGTGAAAACAGATAGAAATCCGAAGGGACCATGTCTGGGCTGTATGGTGGATGTTGCATAAAATCCCACTCCAGCTTGTATAGCGTCTAGCAGGTCATCGTACTAACATATGGCCGGGAATTATCCATGGAAGTAGGAAATATAAAGAAGTGCTCTAACAATGTTTCGCTATCGGTTTAACTGAAGCCGATATTTCCATAGTTTTAAGGCACCAAGATGGCGGCCGCGAATGCGCTGTTAAAAATTTTTTATAAAGCCCATTTTTTTTCATATTAAGATGTGTTTATTCATTTTGCAATCAAACGATGCTAAATAAATGAATTTTCATTAATTTTGGCAATATTTTGTTTTTTAAATGATAATTTAAGTATGATATATAAAAACAATTTACTACCTTTTTCCCGTTTGCTTTTAAATTTTGTGATTGAATATGCTATAATATAATTACAATAAAGAAACAGAAAACTAACAATGCTAGTTTTTTTGTTGTTTTTTGTTTATCATTGACATGCAAAATGTTTTAAAACAGCTTTTAAATTGGTAAAAACTCAATGATTAGTAAAATTATAGGTATCCTACAAATACCATTTCTCAGTAATGTTTTAATTTAGATTGCCTAATAGTCTAGTGCTAATTTGTATCCCTCATTCTTGTTTTTATAAATTGTATCCAAATTGGTTTCCACAATTAGGCATTGAAATTCATTTTTTTGATTTCCTGCATACATTGAAATACACACACTTTTGGCCCAATAATAAATTCTAAATATTTATTTTCTTGTGGTATTTTGATTCTTATTATACACCGCTTTATGATTATACACTGCTTATACATGCATCTCTACGTTCTGGGTCTTGGGGGAAACCTGAAATGAAAATTATTTTAGTTAGATACAATGAATTGATAGATGCATTGAAACCTATGTATATAGATCCTGTCTAATGATAAACCTGTCTAACCATATTTTTTCCAAATTTCAACTGTATTACAGATTTTACTGTTTATCTTAGACTATCAAAACAAATATTTATAAACATAAACTAATTCAAACTAAAAAACCACTAAATCAAACTTGTTTTCAATTACTTACTTTGATAATAAAAATAAACATTCTTGATTAATTGAAGACTGATTATTCAATATATTATGTCTGTACACACAAATCCACCCATAGAAATGATCTTTTTTATTATAAATTCTTTCTAAAATTGTAACACATGCAAATACAGTAAAACCTAAGACTGCAAGCATAAATTGTATAAGCTCTTAATCTTAACCATTGGCTCAAGAAATGCGTGTTTTGAAAAACTTCATACAGTTAAAATATTTTAAGTATTTGCTTGTCTTCTGAAAAACTCATTAACAAGTTGCTCACAGTCCAAGGTTTCAATAGCATTCAAGCAGTTAGTTGCTCAACGCAAAAGAACTTAGCTAACAAAAAAATGCGTTTTATAAAACCAAAAGTAATGTTTATAATTCGAATTTTATAACTGTTAGCTAAAGCTGTTTCATTCTAAATCATGTAACATGAGGTAATATTTTCAACCATGCACTAAAAATACCGCTACTGTTTATTTGACTGTAATACGTTTTCATTAAATAAAAGTTAAATTTTCTTAAAAAGCAGTTTCTAACTCTTATTACAACTAGTAGATTAAAAAATCAAAATAGTACAATTCTGTTAATTTATAAATAAAATTAATAATCTCTTTGGATAAATCAGAACTTTTCAAAATAATTCCTTAAATATTTATAAATACGTCTAATTTTGAATATAATGCTGCTTGGACACTTAGAAGTTACAGGTCAAAAAACTATCAGCCTAAAGATACATCAAATTAAACTTACCAATGAAACGAATTTCCACGGATCATCTTTGTCTTTCGGTTTGTACTTCCCTAGGCGACACAATACGTCATATTCAAATCAAAACTAAGAAAATGGTGCTAATTATTTGGTTAAAATCGTCAATAAAAAACCATGGAAGTTCAAAAACGATATAACCACGTTGATTAACATGCACGAGCACACATTGTTTTTAAAGCACCAAGATGGCGGCGCGGTTATGGTTTTGGCTTCAACAGTTCAAAGTAAAGGTACTTCCATTCTCTTTCCTACTTCGTTATCTTGATGAAAGAAAACCATCTTCCTTCTGAACTCGTTTCTTCGTTTTTCGCGAATAGCATTACGAACTGTAATAAGTATGTTGCTGTATATTGCACTGTTGATAGTCTGTCCGCTTTTCATGACTCTTTGTAGATGATTCCTTGACAATCCCACGAAATACATTCCTTCTGAACTCGTTTCTTCGTTTTTCGCGAATAGCATTACGAACTGTAATAAGTATGTTGCTGTATATTGCACTGTTGATAGTCTGTCCGCTTTTCAGGACTCTTTGTAGATGATTCCTTGACAATCCCACGAGATACAGAGAAGCACCTTCTTGCTAGGGATCGTCTTGCAACCGAGCCTGTTGAGTCCCCAGTTGCTGATCACCCTCCTTTATGGCTTGTATTGTTGTAGTACACCCATTTTCATCACAGGTCACAATTCTGTCCAAAATCTTTTCTTTCCTTTGATCTCTGAGCAAAACCAAACAGGCCGCTTTTCTCTTGCGTTTTTCATCAGCAGTCCGTGAGGCACCCAGCGGTTGAACCTAAACGTTAAATTTATGCGTTTCACAGCGTTAACTATTATTTTTTGGCAAACGTCAAGCTCTAACGCAATAGTTCGTGTTGAAATAATTCTGTCTTGATCAATGATTTGCTTTAACTGCTCACAATCAACTTCGATAGGGCTGCCAGAAACGTGGTCCATCTTCAATGTAAAAATTTCCAGCTTTAAACTTACGAAACCAAAATTTGACTGTATCATAACAAACAGTATTGATGCCTGAACTTTCACACATTTTTTTAGTGGCATTCAGTGGCACTGAGTTTGTTACGGAACTCATAGTACATAATCGTTCTGATCTGTTGACGTGATAGCTCCATTTTAAACACTTTTTTGACGCACAAGATAGTAAATTTTTAACAAACAAATTACACAGTCGTGTAGTTCTAATTTTCAGCTTTCGAATGCAAAAACCAGTTTGTGGAAAGGCCAAAAATCACAGAAATGATAGTTGTTAGCGCGGAGGTATCTCCCCTTGGCGGAAAATTTTTTACTCAACCTGATATTATATTGTAAAATAAATGTGCGTGTCCAATTTAGGTATGCAGTGCCTCTCTGTTCTTGACTCCTACTACATATATTGTCTATTAAATTAGACATCGCTCGGTCACTCTGACAGAAGCTAATCAACACCACGGGCAATGTGACCTCCACGAAAGGAACTGTCACGGGCAACTCCGTTATGGCTGTTATCCAATAGGCTACGAATAACACCACAAAAGCAACTGGCACGGGCAACGCCGGGCTGCATATTAACAACCTTTACCTGGAATAGAAGACATGGGGAAATTTTAAGCCCTCTGATTCGTTGGTTTCTCACCCCGTGATCTCTGACGTCCATTACTCACTCAGTATTTACTTGAAATGTTTGCGAAAAAAAAAGTTGAAACTGCTTCGACCGAAAATAGAATACTAATAAAAAAGAAAGCAACAGCTTTAGATGATTACCAAGCGACAGTTCAACGGTTTGTGCCATGTACTCGTATTTGTGATCGTAAATGTTTTGTGTTTAAATGCATTTCTAATTCCAGTGTAGATTCTACATGCACAAGTTAAAAATAGTCCATTTTCAAACTTTAAAGGACACTTGGGTCCTTGGACACAGCAGAAAACGGAACCGGGAGTTTTTCATCATTACTGGGGATCTGTTGTTGGGATTCGTTATTTATGTTGCCGAGGTTTTGCTATGTGGGTTTTAAAAGAGTTAATTTTAAGATCGTGTTTTATTTCGGTATTTCGCGGAAACCATCTTGCTTTGGCGATGGTTCTGAGTGTGGTAGATTGAAGGAAGTGGAAACAAACTTCATACCGTACCGATTCTACGTGAAACATCGCCGCTAATGATGATTTCATGTAGTGACGTCAAAGACGTTAGTTTGAAACCAACGAATCAGCGGGCTTAAAATTACCCCATATCCTCTGTTCAAGTAAAGGTTGTTAATATGCCGCCGGGCTAGCCACGCAGAGGCTAGTCTAATACTAAACTTGCGCCAAAACACGCGCCAAGAGCGTTGCCACCAAACGAGGTATAGAACGCAGCTGTATCCAAAACGGTGTCCTTATATAAACATCTTGCATCTCAACTGAGGAAAGTGAAAACCAATTTTGAGTTTGGTTAATATCTAATCTCAAAATTTTCTGTTGCTGCAATCTGATGGAACAATTGTAACTTTGGTAACCTTTAGCAATATCGGTTTTAGCCAGGTTTGCATTCAACGCACAGATCTAGTTTTTCTTCAGCATATTTAAGATAAAATAAATTTGAATAAGCTTATATTCATATGTATATGTACTTGATTAAAATAATTGAAAAGGAAAAGCCTCAGTTGAAAATTTAGGTTTTTTTCACTACTCTCAAATAAATATTGCTTTTTAATATGTTAATTGAATTAGTATTAAACTCATAATTTTCTAAACTATCAGTTAATTAGACGTGTTTAACGTTGGACTTCTATGAAACATTGCACACTGTGCTTGGGATATCTCTATTCATGTAAAAACTCATGACCCGTGTCCTGATCGAAGCGAGAAAATTTTAGATGGAATTTTGAACTGTCTTTTTTTAACCTTTAACTGTTGTTATGGGTCTCACAGACCCCGAGTCATTTTTGACAGGTCGTTTTCACCTCTTAAAGTGAATAGTGGTCCCTGTCCTATTCAGTACCTTCCTACTACGTCCAACAGAAGCCACATTCCAAGACTGGTTTGTCTGCCCCAACTATTTCGTGTTTTACACTATTTGCATTTCTCGTGTGGTCTTTAGACACCGTCACAGTATTTGCGTTACCGTTCTTGTTGAATGAAATCGTCTAAGTTGCAGTAGGGAATTTCGACAGAGAGCCTAAAATGGTAACAAACTTAACGAAAAAACGACCTGTGTATCTTACACCAAAATAATTAAGGATATTGTTGATAATTGGTCGGAAATAGAGTACTGGGACAGTGAAATTTCGGATAATATTATTGAAACGGTTTCGGAAATTTAGGCAGATAAAGATGAAGACATTTCAAGTGCGTCTTCAGAAGAAGAATATTTATTTCTATGGAAAAAATAACTTCAAATGGGATACCTAATGGTGCCGTTAGAACACCAAAACACAACATAGTTTTACAGTTTCCAGGGTTGAAACGTCTTGCAAAATTAGGCCCGAAAGCTGAGCCTGAAGAGACATGGAATCTACTTAACTTATATAGTAATATAAAATGTATTTCATGTTAAGAATTTAATTATGTAAATTCAAAATGTATAAAAAATAATTATCTGAAGAATCTTTCATTAATATATTATATTAATCAACTTTATGCGCACTTTAGTGAGCGAGGTCTGAGAGACCCCTCCACACTAGTTACGAGACGGTTTGTGACACAGCAGTTAAAGGTTAAATAAATCAAATCTGCATCATGCTTCTTATTAAATTGAAGAGCTTTAAAATGAAAGATTGCCAGAAATGTATCCCATCTGCTTTCTGAGAAAATGACATCTCAAAATGGGGTAATTTTCATTTAACTCAAATCTTAATAACTTTCCTCTCATTTTTTTTTCCAGTCACTAGTTGGTTCCGCTCCTTGCTCGCCTCGCTGTCCAATTACATCAGCAAGATATCTGCTCACAGCAATGAAATTATATGTTTCATCATTATACCATAATAACGTATGATGTCAGCTCTGTACAAATCAAATCAAATCCCAGGACGAGACACAAATTATTCAAAGACAAGAAACGAAACACGTATACATCTCCAAACAGAATACAGAACGACCACTCAATATTCATTTTCGCTAACGATAAGGACTCGCTCGCTTGCAATAGGAACAGGTGCGAGAACTTGGGGCACATTCTCAGAACAAAGCACGAACTTGTGTCTTTGAGAACCAGTTGATAAAACAAGTGGATGGCAGGAGAAAGATTATAATTATTTCATAGGAATTAGCTTGGGCTGATAATCAGTAGTTTCTCGTTCCGATTGGGGAGGAAAGAAGAAAAACACTGCTGTTCTGCTACATCATTAACCAAACATTTTTTGGCATGTAGAACTGGTTTTTACCCCAAATTTTGCAATCATGTTTGATAAAGAACAGAACATGGTTGCTAGATTGTCAATTAAACTTTATTAATGAAATTTTTTGTTTTTCAGTTTTAAAATTTAAATTTCTTGTCACGATTCCTAAAGTCTGTTTCTTCTTTAAAGGTGCATGTATACATAAAAAACGTAAAACTCGACCAGAATATTGATTTTTTTTATTGCTTCAAAATATTTTCCAACTCCTCAGCCTTCAACCGTTACCAAGGTTTTGTTTCTAATCGAAATGCTTTTGAGTTTTTC
Source organism: Metellina segmentata (assembly GCA_947359465.1). Taxonomy (NCBI): domain Eukaryota; kingdom Metazoa; phylum Arthropoda; class Arachnida; order Araneae; family Tetragnathidae; genus Metellina; species Metellina segmentata. The sequence continues at coordinate 37,112,638 of OX375882.1, forward strand.
AAATACAAATATGAAAATACAAATATTGACCACCAGCTACAGGCTCGAGCCCAACAAGACTGGTCCTTTGTTTATGAATTCCCCAATTCCCACTGACTATCCAATTGTATCTTAAATTCGTACACTCCCTTTGAATTAACTATATTTTCTGGCAACGCGTTCCAACTGTCTATTACCCTATTAAAGTAGTAGTTTTTCCTTAAATCCCGATTAAAATGTGTCTTATTCAATTTATACCCATGGTCCCTTGTTCTGTTATCCCTATTGAAATTTAAGCCCTCTGTGTCCCCTTGTTTTACAAACTTGAAAAGCTGAATCAAATCCCCCCTCCTTCTTCTTCTTTCCAGTGTATACATGTTTAGCTTACTTAAACGTTCATTATAGTCGAAATTTGCTAGCCCCTTTATTATTTTTGTAGCTCTGTGCTGAACCCTTTCAATTGATTCTATGTCCTTTCTCATATATGGAGGTATTTTCAACATTTACAAAACTTTGAACTCAATTTCTAAGTATTAATTTGAATAAATGATGCTTTGTTCAAACGGTGATAGCTCAACACAATGAATAGAACTATTATAATTATTTTTTAACAAATAATCAATATAATAAATACAGTAGATGTTTTGACCGTCAATCAGAGTTATTAGTTAAGAAATAGATATGCAGTTCATTTTTAAATGTTTCAATTCCCTCAATTTTTTTAATGCTTTCTTGATAACAATTGAAAACCCTATTTCCTCTAGCAACTTGATTGAAGGTCATAATATGAAGAATAATGTAAAAGGAATAATTTCCAAAAGCTATTGTTTTTCTGGACAAATTTGAATTTGAGATTTCACTGTTCAAAAAACATGCTATTTAGTCAATTATATCTATATTTGAAAATTACTATTGATTAGTTTAATGTGATTTTTTCACACTGAGAGACTTTAAATCAATGACTCCTTGTAAAAAAACTGGAATTTTGAAGTCGAAATTGAGAAAGTCTTCTAGTAGAAACATACGCCTTAATTGGCACAATTTGATGACTATGAAAATGAAATAATAAATTTTTAATATTTATGGACAAAAAAAAATGTTTCCCGAAGAAAACCCCTTCAACTGGTGATTTGACCCTTCACATGTATATTTCTTTTCACACAGCAAAAGTGAAATTCTATATCAGAAACAACGAATACAGCGAAACGGAATAAGGCAAAAGATCGAAATAAGAAATCGTATGGAAACGAAATTTAGCCAACACGAATGTTACGTAAAGTGGTGTCCGTTCTCGGAGAATCGTAGCATGTCACGTGATACTACGAGGTGTTCACACGCATGTATCCATTTTGCAACCTGCAGTCTTACCAACATGATTTCTAACCAGCATCGAACTTCTTGACAAAGTAGAATGTTCCCTAGGATTTTCTCAACCAACAGATGTGGTTCTTACGTCATTAAAAGTGATGTAGGGTAAACCCAATTCTTCAAAATTCGGATAGCATGACACTCATAGTGCCAAGAACAACACTTGGAAGCATTAATACTTCGAAGTTCGTGGCGACATTGCAATCAATATTTTATGGAATATGTATTGCAGAATGTATTTGATGACGTATTTTCAATTTGTGAGACATCTTTGGAAATAAGCTGGGTTAATTTTTAAACTGATTAGCGAACATAATGTTGACCTTTTCAGCGGCAGTGTGACTTCAAGCATTCTACCTTGAAAAGGTCAAGGCTAGAATTATAAATTTAACCCCACTGCGTATATATCAGTTCTGCCATTTGCCGTCTTCACTGCATCACTTCTAACCAGTTTTGACCTTCTTGACCAATAGGATGCTTCCAAGGATTCTCTCAGCCAATAAGACGTGGTCATTTTGAGTGTTGTGATGTAAAAACAGAGCTACATTATTCGGAAATCTCGTGAGTTTCAGAGGGTTAAGCTTGCAATAAACACTCATTTGAAATTTGGTCATTTTTTTTCATCAAACATCTCTCTGTATTAAAAAAAAGTGTTGTCGCCGCCGCAGGATTGAAAACTCGCTTTTCTCGCTCGATTCTTAGACGGTTTCCCGAGAAAGTATGGATCAGAAAATTACTAAATTAACATGGTTTGTTCAAAATTGTACAGGGAATAAGACGAAGAAATTTTTTTTTTCGATTCGGCTATTAATTTTGGGTACCTTAAGTTTTAAAGAGGAAAAAAACGAAATTTTTTAACGCGAGATAGCAAAACACGTACAAATTTTAGTCTTCAGCCGTGAGTTTTTTACTCCAAACTTGAATACCTCCAAACGTAAATTTTTGCAACTCGCCGATTTTTTTTAGAAATTTCAATTTGGTTCCTGTTAATATTTTTTTAAAAGAAAAATCTGCACATTTTCGTTATTTTTTTGTTAAAACTGTCATAATTATAGCTTATAATATTAGTTTTTAAATTTCAAAACATCACGGGAAACCTTAGAATGTACTATTTCTTATGGTACAATTATTTTTTAAATGGGTTATAAATAAATTCGATGCAATTAAAAGTTGGTCTTACAAATTTCAGAACTTTGGGAAAATGTGTTACTTTTTGTTAAAATTGTCATATCTATAGCTTAATACTATTAATTTTTAAATTTGAAACATCACTGGAAACTTTAGAATGTACTCTTTCTTATGGTATAATTATTTTTGAAATTGGTTAATAAATAAATTCGATACGATTAAAAGTTGGTCAGACAAATTTCGTATTTTTTAAATCTCAATTTTCGATACAAAACTAAAACTGTGATATCTATAGCCTATTTGTTTTCAAATCTGAAAATATCACGTGGAAGTTTAGATTGCACTCTTTCTTTTGGTATAAATATCTGTAAAATTGGTTTATAAATAAATTTTCGATGCGATGAAAAGTATAATTTTGCGACAGTATACAAATTGTTCATCTCGGAGATGAGCGGAGATCAAACATTAAACGACCTTGATGAAACTCGCTGTAACGTCATAGAACGGAGAGTTCAATTTAGGAACATACAAAATATTAAGATAGTTTCGCCGTCGCAGAGGGTTGAAAACTCTGCGGAAGGAGTGTTGGTTTGCGAAGCAAACCAAATGGGATTACTTAGCAATCACCGGGGTTGGCGAGCAAGAGGCGGAGCCCCTAGTGTGATAAAAAGGTCTTCGGGGATTTTTAACAATGTCGTAAAATTTGGATCTCGTGTAGCATATATAAATTTATTTCCAATTTAAGGACCCCTCAGAAAAAAAGGTCCTGGCTAGGTTACTGATATTTCTATAGTCTTGAAATTTGATTAATTACCTGACTTCTGTGCAAAGTTTCTCCTGTTTGTCGATGTTCAACGAAATGATAATGTTTCTGTTTTCAGTTATGTTGCCTGCTTTTGTGGTGCTACATTCGATAATGATAAAGAACGCTACAACTACATTAAATCTGAATCTACTTTTGCGGCTTGGATGATCATAATAGGAGTTGCTATAATTTCTTTCCTTGGTATGTTTTTTTAATCTTAATATTCTTAAAATTAAGTTGATCTTAGTTTTCTTACAAATCAAAACATGTCTTGAGATTCAGTTTAACCCCTAAAAAGAATGTGCAGTATCCTAGAAAGTTCTTTTACTTCATCTGTAGTAAGTTGTCATCTAAGTTATAATTTTAAACGGCACCTATTCATTAGTTTAGTAGACAGGTTAAACCTAAACAATGACCTCTCACAGTTAGCATCCTAAAACCACATGGTGGTTTACCTTCGCTTCGAAATATACTGTACCGTTTAGTACTGAACCGTTTAGTTATACACCGTTCTATAAATTTAAAAATTATTGAATTTGACTTGTTGTATCTCTAATATTATAAAAGGAAGTGTTTGTCTGTTTGTTTTTTTCGCTGGCGCAAAATCCTGACGATTCTATGGCACTTACAGCAATGAGATGTGTCACACAGGTAGTCCAAATGTTTTGCAATTTTTGAGTCGCGGCGAAATTTTAAAATTCAATCTAGAAGATTTTTAAATGAATTTCATAGTTTTATTCTCCATCGGTTTTTCAAACGCGGAGAACTTGTATCTAATCATGCGACCTTGCAGTCAGGGTTTGGAATCATGCCAAGTTTTTTTCATTCGCAAAACGCGGAGAAGATTATTAATTTTTGCTTCCGCTTTGATTTTGTGCGATTGATTTCCCAGCCAGACGGTAAATCTTTTAACGGGAGTCAAAGTTTTTTTTTCTATCTCCTAGACTGGTTAAGGATAGAGTAAAAATTTCAACGGATTCGAAATCTGCGGAAAATTTCAGTTTAGATCGCTACCTAAAAATATGATTTTCTATCAATAAATACTTTTTTAATTGAATATATCTTCAACGGATTTGAAATCTGCGGAAAATTTTACACCAGTTTGATATCTTACACCACGGATGTAACTACTGTCTACCTGCCACAGCGTAAAGGTTGTACCTAGTAGATAGTTTCCCCCCTCTTAACCTTCCCACTGTAGATATCTCGTCCAAGATATGGTGATTTGAGTATGAGATATCTCGTCCATCTATATATGGTCAGTTATGCTAAAGACGAGACAACTCGTCGAGATTAAACTTCCCTATTACTCCAAGGGGGTGAAGATTCGAGTAAGAAAAACAAATTGTCTTTTGACCAGAAAAGGTGACGGTTTGGAACAAGGTTTTGTACCAGTGGCAGTCCACAACAGGGTAGCTATAGAAGCGAACATAAACAACCAAGGAGGTTTAAGAAGTGTTGCGTAAAATATATATATATATATATATATATATATATATATATATATATATATATATATATATATATATATATATATATATATACAGTAGAACTCCAGTTACATCCGGATCAATTGGGACAAGTGATGCAACATCGACAGCAAAACATCGATGTTCTGAAACATCGATGTTTTGAAACATCGATGTTCAAAATTAAAACATCGATGTTGATAATACATCGCCCCAAAAACGTCGATGTTTTTATAATTCAGTGTATTTAAACTTTTTTTTCCCAATTTCTTAAAACTGGTTTATCAACTATGATGCAACATCGACAGCAAAACATCGATGTTTTGAAATTTCGGTGTTCAAAATTAAAACATCGATGTTGATAATACATCGCCCCAAAACCATCGATGTTCTTAAAATTCAGTGTATTTAAACTTTTCCCCATCGATGTTTTTTATAGAACATCAATGTTTTGAAAATATCGACATCGATGTCGCATCCCTACTTTTCAGACCCTTCACCCTTGGCCACTTTGGTCTAAAAGTATGTTCAATTAGCTGATTATGAAAATTATGCTACTTGGTTATTTTTAAAATTTTTATAACGGTACTTTTTCATTTAAAAATAAAACATCGACAAGTATAAACATCGATGTTACAAAAACATCGACTCCAATACATCGATGTTTTTTAAAAAACATCGATGTCGCATCCGTAATTGACACTTGACGCCATCTGGATAGTTGGATAATTCACGACGGAAAGGTTATTTCTTCTTTTTGCTTTAGTTTGTATTGTAATTTAATGACTATGAGAAAAATTTTGTTTACATTTTGTTCTTAATACTGTATTAAAACGTGTCGTTGCTTGAACATATCGGTCAAAGTAAGTTGTTTCGCTGTCTTTACTCGTTTCCGTGCAGCCAAGTCTCACATGTGCTTGCGGCGAGTCGCTGTAGCAGGTCGCACTCAGGCTGCAGCTCTATCCATTTTAATTTGCTGTGTCAAGCCACTCAAACGCCTTACTAGCTGACGGTCACGCGTCTGGTTGAGTAGCAATGTCGGGTCATCTTCCGGGTCATCAAAGAGTTCTTCTCTCACACTTTGAATGAGTTTATCGTCACTGAGAATTTGGAATCCAGGGTCCGAAGAATCACACACCAGCCACTCGCCTAATTCCTTTGCACTGCCTTCGGAACATCCAGGAATTGTCACTAAGATGTTTCTTATGTCCTCAACGGACACTTCCTCCTCTTTGTTTTCATCATTCACCGATAAGAAACTTTTAAAATGCGGATTTTGCTGATTTCGTTTTTTTCTCAAAGCGATTCGGATCATTGGCGATCCGGATAACTGAATTTCGGATATTTGGAGTTCTACTGTTTTTTGTTAGTTAGTGAGTGCTCTAAGCCGAAGAAATATGTTTTCCCTCACAAAAAATTAAATAATATTTTTCCTAAACGAAATCTTAATTAACAAATAATAATTCAAAAAATGATCATAACTACCTAATAACAAAATTCAAAACTAATGAAAAAATGAAGCTTTGATCAATGCACCACTATACCCAGTACTGGTAGTGCCTCGAGTCCCCGGTACTGTAGTACCGTCGCCCCTCCTCCCCTTAGTGTACTGCCTGAGTTGCGTCGCTATGTGAAACCTATCAACCTTCCAAAGAAATAGACAAAGCATAAACAGAGTCGCTGTTGTAAGATCTCATGAAAAGTAGCTTATGTGAGCTGGGGAATCGATTTCGACGGATTGACCATAGCAGCTCAGACAGTAGTGTTTTTTTTATCTCTGTCGACAGTTAGTCTTGCCTTAGGATTCGTGCTGTCTTCCATTACACGCGACCTTCAACCAAAGATCTTCAAAAGGAGCGATCAGGAGAAATGACATGAAGATCCACCTACTTCATTATAAGGTGGATGGCTAAACCACAAACGCATCAGACGAGTATCTGTGGGATTTTATCACCGGAAAATCATCCAATGAATCTTTGGATTGTGCATCGCTATAAATGATGACAATATACATTGTGTTTCAGAAAGGACTCCCCAACTTTGAAATGACATAACAACGAAACCGTGTTAGATAGAAATATGAAACAAGTGACACATTTAATGGGCAGGTCTGGAATTTGAAATATACCGGTTTAAAAATTAGTTATAAGTTTGACTAATAGATGGCGCCATAGTCTGTATAAATATGAAATACAGCATACTTTCAACCTCTGTCTTTTCCACAGGCAAAACATGACAGGAAGTTCAGTAGTAAACTCCTGAAGGAGGAAATTCGAGTCATGTATTCAGTGGAACAACGAGTATGCACCAGACACTTCGTTGTTTATGCAAGATGGTTTCTCCAAAGAGACCAACACCGCAATATTTTGACCTTCATATTCCCCGGATCTCAATCCATGCGACTTCTTTTTCTGGAGCTATTTGAAAGATATTGTTTGCAGTAAGAATCCTAAAACGCTTGAACAGTTCATCTGCGAGGAATGTGTAACCATTTCAGTGCACACATTGAGGCAGGTGGCTTCAAACCACCTTTCGCTTGCGTCAAGTGATTGCTGTTCAAGGTGTCGATTTCGAATCCTTTGTAATGTGATTTGACGTCTGTTTACGAATGACAATTCACACACTATTTAAAGGGAAAAGAGCCAAGATTGCAGCGCTATCTATTATCCAAAGTTATAACTAATTTTGCAAACCGGTCTGTTTCAAATTCCATGCCTGCTCATAAAACGTACCACTTGTTTCATCTTTCTATCTATCACTGTTTAGTAGTTATTTCATTTCAAAGTTAAGAGTCCTTTCTGAAACACAGGAAGTTCATAATTGCAGGGGGTGCCCTGTAGATGACACTGAAGTCTTTTGCCACCACTTCAAGCACTTGTAACTGGGATGATACATTGTCTTTCATATCTGTTATCTCAGAATTAGGGTAGGGTAGCAATTAATGTGACTAACAATCAATTATTTTTGAAGTACGGCAATGCTGGCGGAAACAGTGAAGAAGAGAGACGTGCTTATTAAGGCTGACAGGAAAATTATAAGATGAAATGTCAGAAAAACTATTACCTTTAAATGAAACATTCGCATTGTGTCGTTCATATTTGAAACAAAATATGAAGCCTACTTCCAGATCAGTTTTCAAAGTTTGTTCGAGTTCAATAGAAACGTTTATTGCTGATTAAAATAAAAACTATTTTCGCTTGGAATTATGTCCAGGGGCGTTTCCCTCAATTTATTCGTTGATAAAATCGGATGTTCCATCTTTTTTGAGGGCCATGGCCTGTGAAGAAGAGTGTATCTTCTCTGATCCTTGTAGATTTTAGTGACACTCTTGGTAACACATCATGCACCATCCTGTCTGTTTCCCCTTCGTCCCATTCATTCTGCCAAGTACCAAGTTACTAGCTAGAGATTTCTCTTCTGCAATGGCTCTTGGGCCATTTCACCACTTTATCTATGTATTACGTTGTTTTTGTCTCTACTGCTAATCTATCTGCTTCTTCGTTTCCGTCCTGACCCGCATGAGCTTATATACAACCTAAACAAATGTCCTTACTGTTATATAAGTGTTGTATTTCTCGTGCCAGTGGCCTCGGCGTTTTGGGGTTTTTAAATTGCCAGGAGACCAGCCGACTGTTTGACCAGATCGTGACATTTTTGTCTGCTCTTGCTTCTGCTGCTTTTATGGCTGAAACAATTCCATATAGCTCCGCCTGGAAAAAAGAGTTATTGTCCTGCATTCTTGTGAACCATTGCTAAGTTATGCGCCCTTTTTGAATAGAGCAGAATGCACTTCCCACTCTTTTCTCCATTTTGGAGTCATCGGTGAAGTAGCTTATGCCGGAATGAGGAACTACCACTGCTGGATTTATTCTGTCATTCGAAAGGGTTTTAGATGGATATATAGACCAGCCTATCGCTTGCCGGACAGTCGCTTACCATCAGCATCTTTTCTATCCTAGAGGACTTTAGCAAGAGTATTTTTAATATTGGAAGGGCATTTAGATTTCACTAGTCTGTTTATGAGGAAATTATAGTTAAGATTGTCGAATCCCCCTTCAATATCAACCGACACTAAAGCAACGTGTAGTTTTTTCTTTTTCTCTTTATTAATCTTTTTTAGCAAAGTTTCTAGAGTATTGTCAACAGATGAGCCCTCCTTGATGATAAGTTAACCTTTGCACAAGCAATCTCTCCAAAGCTTTACCAAAAGTTAGAAGAAGGGTAATTGGTCGATAGGATTTTATTTCATCATGTTTTTTTCCTGCCTTGTGGAAAAGAATAATAATTCGGATTTTTAGGGACTTAGGAAAAGTTGTAAGGTTTATACATTTATTGAAGAAAGCAAAGACCCTACCAAAAAAGTGACTTTTTCCAAAATTGAAGGGACAAGAAGAAAGGGACGACCACCTACAAGATGGATTGATGATGTGGAAAGAGATCTCAATATTTTGGGAGTCAACCGATGGCGTGCGGTCGCACTAGACAGGGCCAGATGGAGGAGGATCTGCGAGTCAGCCTTGGCCTGTTAAAGGCTGTTGAGCTCCTGAAGAAGAAGAAGAAGAAATAGAAGTTCTGGAAATTTGTTATTGATAATTTGCAACACTAGATTATCTATACCATCATATCCAAGTGCTTTGCCTTTCGGGAGATAATTTATAGTTCTGTTGACCTCATCTTTGGAGAAGTCTGGGTCCCTTTGCTTATTAGTAAATTCTTAAACCATTAGACTGCTGCGGTTGTTACACGGGTAAAGTGATTCCAGAATTTTACCAGCGAATTCTTTGACAGAACCAGCGTTTCCTTTACATGTTATTTTTAAAATTTCGTCTGGTATTAATCCTTTCCGAAAAACTGCCCTGTACTGTTTACCGTAAGGAATACTAGCATCTGTACAGAATTTTTCCAAGCTTCCATTTTGGTTTTATTTACATCTTTTATGAGTTGAGCTCTTTTCTAAGCATACATTTCTCTAGCTCGTACTTTTTTTTCACCCTGTGTCTTTTGATATCTTCTTCTAAGGGCACTTACTCTCTCTCTCTTCCATCTTAGTGATTTGTAAATCCTGGCTCCACCAAACAGGTTTGGTATTATTGTTTTTAAGATAGTTTCTTTTTCCTGAATGCCTTATTGTAAGCTGTGGTAATAGAGTCTTGCAAGTTCTTAGTTATGTTGTTTAATGTTTCTGGATCTGAACACTCAGCAAAATGTCTCTATATATTCGTGCTGCATCCTTTTCGAAGCTGAGTGTGAATTTTTTACGTCCTCCAAATGCTGTTTTGTACCTGGTGTACGTCGATGATTTTCTTACCGATAAGATAACTGTTCTGACGTACATGTGGTCGCTCAGTGTTTCCTCATCCAGTACTTCCCAGCCGCACTGATTCACTATCTCTGGGTGAGACACCAAAGTAATGTCCGCCCAGCCCACACTCATGTTGTTGTTAAAGGCTGGAAGTGATTTGGGATCGTTGAGGGCCTGTAGTTTATGTTGATGAATAGACTCCAGTAGCTGTGACCCTCTGGATTTTTGATGGTTGTACCCCCAGTTGATACTATGAGCATTTAAGTTATTGCCAATAAAGAAGTATTCATTTCTACCTTTCCTAACATTTTCGTTGAGTTCTTGAAGGGTTACTTTATAGTTCTTTTGAGATGATGAGTAGGCTGAGAAGAACATTAGAGGCCGATTAATATTTTCAACTTTAACCACCACTGTGTTACCGGTAATCGCAATAATGGCGGTGAAAAGTTGTTCTGTGGTTCTTTTTTATCTCGTGGTCTCACATAGTTGCCAATCTTTACAACTAAAAATTGGACCAAATTTTAAAATACGAAATTAATTCCGAGCGAAACAACATATAATTTTTTTTTTCGTACATACATTTGAAGTTTATGCTTTAGTAGTGGGGCTGGCCTCTACTGAAGCATAAACCCTGGGGCTATTGTTCCAGAAAATAAGTAATATCACTGCACGTGATCAGCGAACACGTGCAATGTAATTTCTGCGAGCAGCAAACGAGTTTCCGTTCTTCGCAAAATATCGTCTATCCAAATATTAAGGAATTGTCTACATTTCGAAAAGGAAAATTACGGCTCAAAATACAAAAAAACAGTATCAAAGTTAAAATTTCTTAAAAATAATGTGGTGGAAAAATAATTGCTTTTTCAGCAGTACTAGTCAGAAAATCCAATCAATCTTAATGCTCAACATACATTCCAGTTTCTTCAAGACTACCCAATTGTAATTTATTTAAGTTTTCTTTCTCAGAGATGTTTTAGCTTGAAATTTGTTAAAATATGTCAGCAAAAAAATTTCAAATCATGAATTCACTAAACTAAAATATGATTTATAAAATACATAGGCATGTATTAAAATATAATGAAAATATTTTATGTGATGTATAAACAACACAGACACACAAACAGGTGAACGTAACCCAATACAGTCATCCAGCCACCAAATAAATGTAAGTACCAAAAAACAACATTATGCATAGTTTCATGAAAATACTCCCAACCATTCGGACCTAGAACGGGTGCACATTGTTTACGTGTTTTTACGGTGTTGTTGAGGTCATGGAGAACCTGGCTCCGAAGGGGCCTCCATCTCCAGTATTGTTGATGTTCAGAATACTCCTTTCACATGCTATTCGTTTCAAATATTTCAGTTATTTGCGTCGTTAGATGCTGTAAAAAGCAGACTTACCTTCAGAAACAGTACGTGACCATGTGCAGAGCAAAGGAGAAGGAGCTCATGCTAAAATATATGGAGGTATGTATTCGAAATTTTATAATTGGGTACAGCTACAGTCTACGTTTATGAACGATGGTAACGCCTTGGCGATTTTTTTTGACGAACTTCTAAAGCTGACAAGTAAGTAATTATTTCAAAACTCTTTTTTCTTTCACAAACATTTTTCTTTTTGCAACATAAATGAAAGCCTCAAAACACATTTGAGAACGTTTAAAAAAATATAGATTTTTTTAAATGTCACAAAAAGTAGTAAGCTTAAGCACATTTGTGAACCAGCAGAAAAACTAAGCTTCGAATGTTGGGTGAGAATCCCCGAAACTTATAAATTACACTAAATACAGTGGGCATGTCGAAAAAGAAAAATATTTTAAAAGAAAAAAGGCAAGAAATAATACAACCTGATACGTCAGAACTGTTCCGTGAAAAAATAATAAAAAAACCCCGAAAATTCCACTAATGGCAATAAAAAAACCTCTTAAACGTTTCGTAAAAAAATATTGTTTCAAATAAAAATTCCACAACTGTAGAAATACAAATAAATGAACCAATGGTATCACAGAAAAAAAATTTAAAAGGACCAATACAATCAAAGGATATTTTAAAATAAAAATAAAAATGGAATCAAAGAAAAAATTTCAAACGAACCAATGAATTTTGAAAAAACTTTCTAGAATATTCAAAATGAAAACTGAAAGTTACCGTTTGTCGAGGTTGCCATGTAAACCACAACAGCCGAAAAGACAGATGGTTTGCCTTAATCTATCGTAACTCACTACTAGAAGTGCGCCAAAAAAATATCGCCAAGGCCGTTGCCACCGCTTATAAACGTAGAGTGTAGCTGTACCCATAATTGTTTCATATTCTTCGCCAATCGGATAGGATAAGATGGTGCGTGATGCAATGAGTGGCATTTTCAGTCAAGCCAAATATAGATGACGTTAGTGTTTCCTTGGAGGCGAAATGTGTTTCAGGTATACATTCCAAACGTGAGGTCTGTTGGCTATTGGTTTTCGAATACGATTTCAGCACCATAAAAATTATAAATGATACAAATTCTGAATTGATTTATGGCAGTTTGTTCATCGACACCAATTAGATTAAACGCCAAACGTTCCCAAAATGATGATGATCTAAATTTTAATGCAATTGTTCCGTTTTGAATATCGGAATAAGAAGTATTCCAGAGTGTAGTTGGTGTTGTCAACTATTCCATAAAAACTCCTTACATCACAAGTACTCAAACAGTTTATTTGCAGTTCTCATACTTACACTCTCTTTGCTTTAAATCACAAAATAACACTCAGCAGCATTTGTGGCGTAAATAATACTCAGTAATTTTCTCTATCAAAATTTGAAAAGTAACTCAAAAGCCATTTTTCTGTGTATATAAAAAAAACTAGACTGTTGCCATTCGCAACTTAACAAATATGTAAAACAAAGATAATAATCAGGTAGAGTATAAATTCAACAGTAATTCTCTTGGGTCCGCAGAACCGCAGCTGCGAACGGGAGGTTGGGGGGGGGGGTGAATTCCGAGCCCTGGCAAGAGATGTTTATGTCCTCAACAGAACTGAAGACACCCCCACACAGATGCAAAAACCGTCTGCAATGTCGACTTGAGTTCCCGAAAACTAATCTCCATTCCAGACATGGGATTAGGGAAACGACGGAAACTCCAGCTGTGTCTACGGGAAAATCGTTCCTGAAAACGCACAGAACGGTTTATCGCATCTCCAGACACACAGGGGGAAGGAAAAGGGGGTGGACCAACGGAACGCCAGGCCGCTGATGAGAAAAACTGTCTTTCGGTATTTTGTCAAAAACACACGTGCAAACTCTGAAGTTGTTGTTGTCACCGTCTGGATGTTGATGCAAATTCCAGCGTCCACGTGTAGAGAAAAAGGGTCGGCTAGTACCATATGGTACAACCCCCTTTTGTCCTTGACTCTCGCCAATCCAGCGGAAATACCCAAGTTCAGCTCATACATAGGAGGAAGCATGGGGGCATATAAAATCATAACAAGACAGGCCTTAACCCTCCAAGTGGCTTCGACGATATATCTAGTCCGTCAACATGTGATCCATTTCTGTTAAGGAGGAGATACGCCGTTCAGACAACTACCATGAGGTCTAATCTCTTTATTGGCAGGTCTGGGTGTGTGTGTGTGTGGGGGGGGGGAAGGCAGCATTATAAAAAATAGTTCTTGGGTAGTTCAGGAAATTCTAGCCTGTCAGATGGGCTGGTCATTAGTTCCATGTTCAGCTATCTGTCCCCTTTGCGAGATGGTCGAAGTGACTGGAGCCCATATCAAGGACTGCCCTAAAATTTCACACAATGGAATTGCAAATACAGTTGATAATGTTTTTAAGCCACATTTTTTTAACTCCCGAAATCTATTGGGGTGCTTGTCGATTAATGGCCGAGAGGCTGGAGACTGACGTAGGATAAAATAAAAGTTATATTCTCATTTACTTTTGGCATGCTATTCCATAATCTATTTACGTGTTCGATTTTCTTCTACCAGGAAAACATCGAGACAATCGTGCCAACAAGGGCAGCAAAGTTTCTGGATGCACATAATTTCACGGAAAAAGACTGGGTGTTATTGACGAGGGTAGAGCCAATACCTGAAGCGGAAATGGCATTGACTATAAAGGACAAGAAAATAGAAGCAGCTATACCACCGACAACCCCTCTACAAGCCTGGATTCCATACCGGGAAAAACAAGGTGACTTCTGGCCTCCTTAAATCTAAATATATTTTATTATCTCAAAATATTTTTTTCTCTGAAAGTGACGTAACAAATTAAATTCATATATATATATATTTCTTTGCTTACATTAGCTACTTCAAAATCGTAAATCTCCTAAATAACTTAAGATAATTCAATTTTCTCTGATACATGGAATTTAAAAGCAAATATTAATGTTAATTTCACTAGGAGGACTTAAATAGTATTCAAATACATGGATTTTTCAATTTGATAAATTTAAATTCATTAAAAAAACATTTAAAAAAAGTCTAATAACTTTTTGTAAGTTCTCTGTTATCAGGGAGTATAAAAACTTTTTTCCAGTTTTAAAATAGTTAAGCTTTTTAAATTTCTAGCAAAATTATCCTTCGTTGATTGAGTTGAATTTGTTAAACGTTGATTGAAAGTTATCCGAAAAATCACTTTTCTTTGTCATAGTAAAATGCACACATAATTTACTGAAAGAAAAAATTGCTACGCCACGAAAGGTGATGGTAAGATCATAATTACAGAAGTCGATTTTGAGTTATGAAGGGATAGGAATGCTCTTTAAATTAATTTTCTGTTCAAATGTGACAAACATCGTATTATTTCAGTCGGTTTTTCCATCAATATTTCCTAAGATGGGGAATGCGATCATTCCAAATTCCTTCATCCTTATGAAAGGCGGACAAATCATATCGATACGATATTCATGATCAATTTATCTTCAAGCAAACATATTTATTATTGAAAATTCCATTCAGCATGCGAAATAACAGCTTGCTTTAAAATTAAATGTGTTCGGTACAGACAAAACAAAGTTATTGATTACAAGTTTTAAAAAACAAAAGGTCAATTTTGCTAGGAAAGAAAATCAATGTCTTCAATGAATGTTTCAGATAGAAAAGTTGCATAAGAATAACTTCAACTCGTAAAGTAAACAACCTCGATCTTTTGTAACTTGAGAAAAAATTTTAAACTTTTCAAAAATCCTAGTTAGAATATTTTATAACTGAGTTATTATTCCAAGAAGTTATATTTGCAATTTGCTTTACTCCTACTGGCATGTAGTTTCAAATTTATATTTTGTGGTACTTAAATCAAATTTTTTCAACTTGCGTGGTTTCACTATTTTGCTGACGATATATACAAAGGGCGTTCCATAAAAACTGAGAGTGAATTTTTTACGTAGTGGCAACACTGCGAAACTAAAAAATAAAAGTACAGGTGATATTTTCAAACAGTTAACTGTACAATTATAAATATTCTAAACGAAGAAGACGAATTTAATTTCCTATTTTCTTGCTTGTTTAAAGAACTGTTTTTATTTGCCCTACAGAAATGGAGGTGAGTGATTCAAAGTTAAAAAGCGAAATGCGTTCTGCCATTAAAATTTTGCTATCGTTTGGGCAAAACAGCTCCAGAAACAGTTAAGTTAATGAGAGAAGCTTACAAAGACAAATGTTTTGTTGAGTCTACGATTTTTAGATGACATGGTGATTTCAAAAAAGGATGTTAGTCTGCAGAATTGGCTCCTAAGCCTGTCCGACCAGAAATTGCTGTGAATGATCGAAATGTTAACACAGTGTGGGCAATCTTGCAAGAAAATCGGCGAATGACATGTAAGGAGATAGTGGCATCAACTAACATTTCGAAATCGTCGATATTTCGCATTCTTCGCAAGAATTTGCAGCTTCGCCAAGTTTGTTCCAGATGGGTCCCTCATCACCTTACTAAAGGATAAATGCAAATAAGAATACACCAATGTTGTGAATGGAAACAGATGTTTCAAAATGATCCGAATTTCCTAAAGACTGTAATAATAGGTGATGAAACTTGTGTGTATCATTTTGATTCCCTTAACAAGTCAGCAACAAGTGTAAGGAAACGCACTGATTCTCCGCCTCTGAAAAAATCCGACAAACAAAATCTGCTGGAAAGTTCACGATGATTATTTTCTTTGATCATAAAGGTGTAATCTGTCAGCATGCTGTGCCTCCAAAAACTACCGTGAATGGTGAATATTACATTTCAAGTTTGACAGCACATATGGAGAAAGCTACATGAACTGGTAGGGAATTGAACATTTCATCACGATAATGCTCGCCCGTATGTCGATAATTCTGTTCAGCAGTATTTTAGTAAATGCAATGTTAAAATCATGCCACATCCCCCTTACAGTCCCGATCTCGCACCATGTGATTTCTGGCTGTTTCCGACGTTGAAGAAGAAGCTCCGTGGTAGAAAATTTAATACAGATTCTGAAGTTATTTCAGCAGTGCAGGGTTCTTGAAGCAGCTTCCAGAAAAAAGGGTTTTCTACTTGTTTTGAATATAGGTGGAACGATGAGACCGTTGCACATCATCCGAGGGAAGGTATTTTGAAAAAGAATGATGTATTTTTTTCTGTAAATATATTTCTGGATTTTTTATGATTTTACTCTTAGTTTTTATGGTACGCCCTTTGTACAAAATAATGAATCAGGGAGGAACATACGAAAATATCTGTAAGGTAAGATCTTAAATTTTAAAAGAGAATCGGCCAAGTCAAATAATTATCGTAAAGTCATTAAAATGTTCAGTTTCAACTGTAAATAAAGTAATTAACAGTTATTTTAATCTTAAAAGTGCCAAAAAATACTCTCCACGATATATTACAGAACACAGAACTCGCTGCAGAATTCAGTGTGAGAAGCATTTAGCTGAAGAAATATGGGAAAATGTTGTGACAATAGACGAGTCGTGGTTGTATTTAAATGACTACAGTAAAAAAAAGGACAATTTATTATCATAAAAGAGGAGAAAAGATCTTAAAATGCGTGTGCGCGCTTGGTTCAAGGAATCTAAAGAAAAGTTCTTAAGGGATTTATGCTTTCTGACGGTTTTGCATATAATGGAAATTTAAAAGTACTGAGTGGAAAATAATCTAAAAGCACTATCAAGACCATATTTTATCCCCAATATCCAAAAAAGAATTACCATATCTTTACACACATTGCCAACAATCTGTAGAGCTGCATCATGATAAAGCAAGCAGCCACATATCTAAATCCACTATTACATTCTTGGAAAAAATGGAACAAAACATTGGTATCAGGTCAATACTCCTTATTGATATTCCTGCTAAATTTCCAGATGCCTCAACTATGGATTTTTGTACTTTTAAAAAGAGCATTATCGAAACGTCGACCAAAAAGCATTCAAGGACTTTGGACAGCATTGGAACAAGAATAGGACAAAAATATCTCTGAAGTAACCACAAAAGTCATTATCATGGAAATTAAGGTGCTGGAAGATAGTTAACAATAAGGGCTATTAAGTAGAACATTCAAAACACAAAATCTTCATGAAACAATTGTTCTTCAATCTATTAAAATCGTTCGAAAATATCCGAACAGCCTCTTATTAGCAGTACATCCAAGTGAGTTTGTTTCTTTATGTGTGTAAATTGCTTTATGTCTGTTTGTCTTTGTGAAATGAGTGTGTATTTCTAATTATTATATGTATTATCATCTTGCTTTCAGAATGTTCTTTATCTTTAAAAATATATAACTGATTCCTAATTTGTGAACACCTGTGTAAATGGTAACTGGTATTTTCTAAAAATATTACACAAGCATTTATTTTTTTCCTGTTGAAGGCTGGAAATGAATTTAAGATAAATTTTTAGTTGACAGTACGGCCTTGAAATTGCTATTATTTTTCGTCGCCAAGGCGGAAAGAGGCAATGTCGAAGTTTCGCCGCTTCTCTTCTTTCCTACTCGGCAGGTTACCAAAATGAAGAGTGAATCGCCAGTACAATTGCCAATCTTAAAGCTGTACTGACAGAGATTAACCGGAATTAATAAGTACTATTTTTTATTGTTGTAGGAAAAGTTATACCACCAACTAAGAAGTCCACTACAGAAGGAACAGATTGATAAAATTGAAAACCCTTTCAATATTATTCGATGGAAAAAACATCACTGTCAAAAATGTGCTGCCAAAAAAAAAAAAAGAATATGTTTAATAAAACATGTTCTGATTGCTTTTAATAAAATTTTATGTAACCATGTTGTTTTCCTTTATAGATTAAATAAGTTTTAACCACGCATTCTCATGCTTTATCACAATTTCTAAGCGCTCGTGTACTAATCATTAGATTTTGATTAAAAAAAAAACAGAAGTTCTCAATGAGAAGAATTTATTGTGTGAACCAGGAATGTGGTACACAGACTTTTAGACCAAAGGCCACATATATTCCCTGCGTCTTATGAGACGCTCACTCAAGAAAACCATGAAAGTTATCTATCATAATTGTTTATTTTATTTATGTTGATATTTATTATTTATATTTTAAATTGTTACAAAGAAAAATAATAAAAGTAAATAAAGAATGAATTTAATTTGATGCGTGACATTGCATTGATTCAACAACTGTTTCAGTATTTGGTTCAATTTTTGTAGTAGTCAAGCGTAGAATTAATTCTAAGTTTTCATTACTTAAGCGGTTCCTTTTTTTCGCATTACTAGGGGGCACCGCCCCCTGCTCGCTTACGCTCGCCAATCCATATAAAGGTACTTTACAAGGCAAAGAAATTTCATTGTTTCATGTTCAAGATAAAGTCAACGCTGCCATCGCAAAACTAAAGTTATGGCAAAAGAGAGTAATGGAAACGTAGACTCGTTTCCCTCTCTTCATGAGTTTATAACAAGTTCGACTCCTAAAATTGATGCTGATACTCTGAAATGCATAACACAGCATTTGGAGAGTTTGCAAGTGGGCTTGAAAAACTGTTTTCCTGATTTAACCAAAAATATTGAATGGATAAGATATCCGTTTAACATTAACATAACATCCATGCCAGAAGATTTGTCGCATGCGGAAGAAGAGCAATTGTTGGAATTGGCTTCAGATGGATTCTTGAAAAATAAACATAAGGAGAGTACTTCAACATCATTCTAGTTACAAATGCAACTTGTGTATCCAGTTTTAACAGAAAAAGTTCTAAAATACATCTTGCCTTTTCATACTTCATATTTATGTGAAGTTGCTTTTTCAGCATTTGTAGACATTAAGTCGAAAAAAAGGAACAGACTATTGGACGTGGAACCACATCTCAAATTAAAATTAACAACCAGGGAACCAAATTATGACGATCTGTTATCTCAGAACAAATAATTTCATCCTCCTCATTGATCCAAATAAACGTTATTTATACATAACTTTTATTTATATTTATTATGAATAATTTTATTTCTCTTTTCTTATTATTTTATGTATGTCACAAAAAAGAAAAAAAAAAACGTTTTGACTGTTATTAAAATATATCCATTTTTTGACGAGGGGTACTCAGCGTTAGGAAAATTATAGAAGGGGTACACATAAGTCAAAAGTTTGGGAAACACTGCCTTAGGGGATTGATCCCGGACCGTAGTCAATAGACCGTTGTGTTGCTCGAGTACGTTAATTAAAAATTACCCAATTCTCTCGGATATTTTCCTTAGGGGATTGATCCAGGACGGTCATCAATAGCACGTTATGTTGTTCTAGTACAACGTTAATAAGAAATTACCAACTACCTCGGATCCTGTCCTTATGGGATTGATCCCGGACCGTCGTGTATTGTCCTCGGATCTTTCCCTTAGGAGATCGATCCTGAACCATCGTCAATAGCCCGTTGTGTTAATCTAGTACAACGTTAACTAAACATTACCAATTACCTGGAGATTGGTGATTAGCACGTTTGTGGATTGATCCCGGTCCGTAGTGAATAGGCCGTTGTGTTGCTCGAGTACGATAATTAAAAATTACCCAATTTCCTCGGATCTTTCCATTAGGGGCGTTGATCCCGGCCCGACGTCAATAGCACGTTGTGTTACTGTAGTACTACTTTAATTAAAAATTACCTCGGATCTTTTCCTTAGGGGATTGATCGCGGACCTTCGTCAACAGTCCACTGAGTTGCTCTAGTATGACGTTAATTAAAAGTTATTTATTACAATAATTTTGATTGGCCGTGATTAATGAACAAAAATGGCTCGTGAAAGGCAAATGCATTATCGGATGAATGTCTGACGTTTAGAAGGAAGGATTTATAAAGGTGGACTCACCAGATGATGTTTTTCGCCACCTCGAAGTTGACGCAGTGGGATGTCCTGGAATATAGTGGAACCATATATGAAGGAAAGTCGCAACGCAATATTGGAGAGTCAGATTATTCTTTATTTCTCTTCGAAGGGACCGCTGGTCACTGTGGTCGAGTTCGATGCTAGAGTGATGGAAGTGAGAATTGCTTAAATTTCAGTGAGTGTCCAAAGGTCCTCATCTGGGTGTCGGGTCGATTACAAAAACCCGAGAACGACTTTGAGGAATTGGTCGATTTCGTTGATCGGTCCAAAGAGGAATGATTACCTAAGTACTCTATGAAATCTAACAGTGGAAGATCTGAAGATTTCCGTGGCTCGAAGAATAGCAAAGTTGGACTAGCTATGCATGCGATCCAAAGGGCACCGTCAATTATCGACACCATTAAAGTGCGAATCCAAATCGTAGGTCGTAACATTTTTGTACACTCATCTCGATTATGTCACAGCAGCGAAGCGAAGCAATATACTACAGCTCTTAACTAAAACTGGACGAGAAGATCATAGTTTTTGGGGTGAAAGAACCGCTGCAAACTCAAGGAGTAGCATCTCTCTAATTTTTGGGGTGAAAACACCGCCGCAAACCCAAGGAGTCGCGTCTCTCTAACTGAAAAAAAAGGGGGTTCCTTAGCAGAGAAAACCAGTCTCCTCATCCTCTTTCCGGGATAGCCAAAAACGAATGTCACACCAATGCGAGGGGAAAATAAATTACAAATGCGTCAATAAATTACATATAGCAGTGGGGAAAGGCAAGCCAGAAGGGGTTCCACAGCTCCAAAGTGTTCAAAAACTCTGTCGTGTAGTGTACGGGCTCATCTGTGTCACACGTAATATCGATAGATTTGTAAATTTGAACACTATCGGGCAATTCTTGCAAGAGTTGCTTTTAGATGACAGTGACATCTTCATTTCTCGGGGAAAGAATTGCCCTTTGGCACAGCCATGCATGATCAGTGCTTTGCTACAACAGCAATATATCGATCTTCCGCGGGGGTCGTAACCCTCGGGCGGTCAGATCTTGGGACAACTAACTGTTTGTTGTTTTCATAATCGTGAAATGACGGAATGATGAACGCCGAAGAAAAGAGCAACATCAGTGATTGATTGACCTGCTTCAAAGCGTCCCACAGAACGCCAGCGCATCTCTCAAATGTGCATACTGTTTCACTCTCAGAGTCCTCTTATTCAGTCGTACGTACAACACCCTTTCCGATTCAATCTTGGAATACATGTCGACAGTAAATTGATTGAACAGGTCTTTGCTTCTCAGTAAAACGCTAAAATTCGAAGAGCGCATCATTAACCTGTGAGCGTAGAACTACATAGAATAAATGTTCTTAGTTTGCATAAATGATCCAACTCCAAGAATGTCGGGAGCGCAGTAAAGACCATTTAAAGACTGTTGAGATGTTTAGATGAGAAAAATTAAATAATCTATAGTAAACAGTAATCAGTAATTAAAAATTAACTACCTAATCCAAAGTAAACAGTACGAAACAAAGTATAAAGTAAATATCGCTAAACTTTAAAAAACAATAATCCAAACCAATAGTTTACTTTAAAAAAAAAAGTTTCAAAAAGAATTAACAACGAAATCAAAAGTAAATTGCATAAATGAGAAAAAATTAAATAATTCAAAGTAAACAGTATGGTGCAGTAATTCAAAATTAACTACGTATTCCAAAGTAAAGAGTACGAGAACAGCTACACTCTAAGTTCATGAGCAGTGGCAACGGCCATGGCAATTTTTTTGGACAACAAACATCACTGAATACATTACATTACACTCTTTCTTATGGTACAATTATTTTTCAAATTGGTTAATAAATAAAATCGATGCAATTAAAAGTGGGTCATACAATTTTCGGAACTTTCAGATCGTAATTTCCGATACAAAACTAAAACTGTCTTACCTATATCGTATTACTATTAGTTTTTAATTTTTAAAATATCGCAGTATACCTCAGAATGTTCTCTTTCTTACAGTACAATTATTTTTAAAATTGGATCATAAATAAATAGGATGCAATCAAAAGTTGGTGACACAAATTTCGTAATTTTTCTTTCGCGGAGCAAATTCGCCGAGCATTGCATTCGCGGAGGGTTGTATTTTTTACTATCGGGTTTGCCAGATATCAAATTTATCGTAGCACCAATTGCCATGAAAACGATTTCTTTTTATTTGACGAGGAAAAAGGCTCGCTTTTTTCCCTCTGTTTTCAGACGGTTTACCGAGAAAGTACAAAGTAAAGTTTTTAGATTAAATTGCTTAATTTAAAAAACTTTACTTGAAGATTTACTTAAAATTGTACAGGGAACAAGATGCAGAAGATTTTTTACTGATGCGGCTATTAGTTTAGGGTGCATTAAGTGTTAAAGTAAAAATAAGTGAAATCACTTGCGAAAGAGGTATTGGTTTGCGAAGCAAACCAAACAGGATTGCGTAGCAATCCCCGGGTGTCGGCGAGCAGGTTGCGAAGCCCTCGCTGTGACGTCATGGACCGGAAATTGAAATTAGGATAATACAAATTATTCAGATAGTTACACTCTGCGAAAGGAATGTTGGCAAACCAAATGGCATATGTAAAAGGAGTGTTGGTTTGCCAAGCAAACCAAATGGGATTGCGCAGCAATCCCCGGGGTTTGGCGAGCGTAAGCGAGCAGGGGGCAGAGCCCCCTAGTATATATATATATATATATATATATATATATATATATTTGTAAGATTCGTGTTGTTCTGTTTGGCAAGGTCTATATTAAAGACTTCGAATCTTACAGCACATTGACATTTAATGAATAAATATATACAATTATTATGTACAGTTGAGTAAAATTTAAAACAGTTCCGTCATTATCTGCAGCAGTCGTCTCTGCTCGGAAAAAATACGTCAGCTCTCAATGGCGTCCAGGGGAAAAAGTGTCTGTTCTATTAATTTTCTCGTAACTGAATACCAGAATGTGAATGGCTCGTGACAGTCTTGCCTTGCATTCCTACTACAATGCAACTGACTCCTACCAGTCTCGTTGCTCTTATAATGAGTTCTTTCCAGACTAGTAGACAACTACCGTTGTCTAGTATTCCTACATATATATGTAAATACCTACATATATATGTAGGAATACTAGACAACGGTAGTTGTCTACTAGTCTGGAAAGAACTCATTATAAGAGCAACGAGACTGGTAGGAGTCAGTTGCATTGTAGTAGGAATGCAAGGCAAGACTGTCACGAGCCATTCACATTCTGGTATTCAGTTACGAGAAAATTAATAGAACAGACACTTTTTTCCCCTGGACGCCATTGAGAGCTGACGTATTTTTTCCGAGCAGAGACGACTGCTGCAGATAATGACGGAACTGTTTTAAATTTTACTCAACTGTACATAATAATTGTATATATTTATTCATTAAATGTCAATGTGCTGTAAGATTCGAAGTCTTTAATATAGACCTTACCAAACAGAACAACACGAATCTTACATATATATATATATATATATATATATATATATATATATATATATATATATATATATATATATCACTTGTACTTTAGAACACTGCGGAAAAAACAGGCTATTGCTTTCCTGTCTTCCGACCGATCAATAGCAATTAGAACCATGAAAATTGGCACACAGGTAGTCTTAAAAGTGCCCCTCAAAGCCTCAATTTTAAAATTCAAAAATTGTTTTCTTGCAATAAATGAATATTGGCAAAGAAACACGTTATACTGGGTTTGTGTATATGAGTTAATACAGGGAAATGTCGCGGTTGTATTTGAGCATTACTAAATTTCATAAATCATTATCTTCTTTATCAATAGTTTTCTGTCTTTTTTCGAATTGTTCTATTTAGCTCAGCAAGTCGAAATTCGACACTTTGCACATCTTTAGTTTTTCAGAATTCTGCATTTTTTCTGCCATTTCGTTACTGTTTGTATGTGTCTTAATATTTTGCATATTGCAATATATTTTTCTGGAATTAAATGTATATATTTGCATCCGAAATTAATTTTAGGAGCTATAAAAAAAGTTAAAAAGTATTTTCTGTACAACTTAAATGATTGCATTTTTGTTTGTAAGAAAAGTCATTATTCTAATTTATTTTTCAATGAACATTTAACCATTTCAACCCAAACAACGTCTAGTGGTTCAACTAGTTAAAAATAAAAATAAAATACTTTTTACGTATTCATACAAATTTCTAAAGAATTTTTTTCAAGAGTTTTGTATAAAATCTTCCATTTTTATATTTAGGATTCCCTCCCAAAATAAAACACGTCATTTGTTAAAATTGATTATTAACGACGTCCTCAGAATGTGGTAGAAATCAAATCTATCCAATGCAAAAAGATTTTTTTAAATGATTTGTAAAATCAAGATAAAATATACTTGACAAATATTTACAATGAGGAATTTGCACCAGAGGGGAAAATGCTCATTTCTGTGTTTTATTAATAGACTAGCAGAAATACCCGGCTTTGCTCGTGTTTAATTAATATTATGTTGATTGAAAAGTCATCACCAATTTTTTTTCATAAAAGAATGTTAGCATCATTTAAGAGTGCGGGGAAAAAATTATTACCAATTTAACTTCTCCATCGTTTCTACAATTTACTTCGGATGCAAATACGCATATATGTTGTATCCAACCATATAGTCTATTTCAAATTCGTCACGCTTCTGCTGAAATTGATTTTAAGTTTTCGAGTGACTACGAATATTCCCGTGCATTCAATTTCAGTAAAAATGGGTGAATTTTCGGTGGATAGTCTTGCACTTAGTTTTCCTATGAATAAGTTTCATTCTGCCATTCTTTCACCTAGTATGCGATATTTTCGAATTTCATCATCAATATGAGAAGATGGTAAATTAAATTATTACAGCATTCGTTACTAATTTAAAATTTCATTCAGCGGCAGGTGGAATAACGGAACTTCTGTTAGATATATAAAGCAGAGTTGACGTGGAAAATGGAAACCTACGAATTCGTGACCAACTGCATCTATAAACAAAATATATTACTGTAGAACCATGATTATGTGAGCCACACAGCAAGTTCAGTTTAACTTGGGAGCTGGGATTTGTCTTGGCTCAAACTATTTCTCACTGATGACACCGATTCAATGACTTAACTACCCTGAGTGTTTCTTTTAGTGTCAAACTTTCCTTGTTTGCGTCATTAAGTTGCACGAAAAGGCGAGTTTCCGATCTTATGTGTAGTGTGCTGATGTGTACACTTTATATATATTTTTTCAGGTTTCTCATTCATCAGATTTCTGACTGCTAATTTGTGATGCATTGTTTTTGTAATTTCTGTTTCAAAATGTTTGTTTCTATGTGGTTTTATTTTTATTTCTTGAGGCAGATGTTATTCTTATAGCGGTTTATACCCACAAAAAGTTAATATATTAGAGGGCAAAAATGAGCGTAACGTACCAACAGTAGTCGAGACTTGCGCAAGAGAAATGACAGGGTGTAGAGAAATAGTCATGGAGGGAAAAGAGGTTGGGGTGGAGACAAAACGGTAGAAAGAGAAAAGGGACAGAGACAGTCACCCACCGACGAATTTCAACGCACACAAAATACAAGCGACTCACTGAGGTGTGAGATGCATCAAATTCGACAATTTCAGCTTGTTTATCCCAAAAGGACAACGAAGGCCATTTTAAACCAACTGGGTTCGCAAGGCAAAATTATCGGACACTCAGAGAAACTGGTCGACGATCGAGAAGGAAGCCTATGGTGTACCATTCAAGTTACGGAAATTCGAACATTGGATTTTCGGATCTGAGATACATCCATTAATCCTCTAAAATATCTATCAGTGGCCACTCCGAGAAGCCCGAAGTTGACATACGAAAACAGCAAAGCTAATGAGGATAGTAATCTCCGTTCAAATCTACAATCGTCTGCCAACGTTTTGGCAACTTTTCAATCCCTTCTGCGAAGAACTGTGGCATGCGCGGGTCCAGAAAGAGATCGACCTCATTTCTGACGTCCTCATTTGAATTGTAGATGACTTCATTTAAATGCAGCTGTAGATGTGAAAACAGATAGAAATCCGAAGGGACCATGTCTGGGCTGTATGGTGGATGTTGCATAAAATCCCACTCCAGCTTGTATAGCGTCTAGCAGGTCATCGTACTAACATATGGCCGGGAATTATCCATGGAAGTAGGAAATATAAAGAAGTGCTCTAACAATGTTTCGCTATCGGTTTAACTGAAGCCGATATTTCCATAGTTTTAAGGCACCAAGATGGCGGCCGCGAATGCGCTGTTAAAATTTTTTTATAAAGCCCATTTTTTTTCATATTAAGATGTGTTTATTCATTTTGCAATCAAACGATGCTAAATAAATGAATTTTCATTAATTTTGGCAATATTTTGTTTTTTAAATGATAATTTAAGTATGATATATAAAAACAATTTACTACCTTTTTCCCGTTTGCTTTTAAATTTTGTGATTGAATATGCTATAATATAATTACAATAAAGAAACAGAAAACTAACAATGCTAGTTTTTTTGTTGTTTTTTGTTTATCATTGACATGCAAAATGTTTTAAAACAGCTTTTAAATTGGTAAAAACTCAATGATTAGTAAAATTATAGGTATCCTACAAATACCATTTCTCAGTAATGTTTTAATTTAGATTGCCTAATAGTCTTGTGCTAATTTGTATCCCTCATTCTTGTTTTTATAAATTGTATCCAAATTGGTTTCCACAATTAGGCATTGAAATTCATTTTATTGATTTCCTGCATACATTGAAATACACACACTTTTGGCCCAATCATCCATTCTAAATATTTATTTTCTTGTGGTATTTTGATTCTTATTATGCACCGCTTTATGATTATGCACTGCTTATACATGCATCTCTACGTTCTGGGTCTTGGGGGAAACCTGAAATGAAAATTATTTTAGTTAGATACAATGAATTGATAGATGCATTGAAACCTATGTATATTGATCCTGTCTAATGATAAACCTGTCTAACCATATTTTTTCCAAATTTCAACTGTATTACAGATTTTACTGTTTATCTTAGACTATCAAAACAAATATTTATAAACATAAACTAATTCAAACTAAAAAACCACTAAATCAAACTTGTTTCCAATTACTTTGATAATAAAAATAAACATTCTTGATAAATTGAAGACTGATTATTCAATATATTATGTCTGTACACACAAATCCACCCATAGAAATGATCTTTTTTATTATAAATTCTTTCTAAAATTGTAACACATGCAAATACAGTAAAACCTAAGACTGCAAGCATAAATTGTATAAGCTCATAATCTTAACCATTGGCTCAAGAAATGCGTGTTTTGAAAAACTTCATACAGTTAAAATATTTTAAGTATTTGCTTGTCTTCTGAAAAACTCATTAACAAGTTGCTCACAGTCCAAGGTTTCAATAGCATTCAAGCAGTTAGTTGCTCAACGCAAAAGAACTTAGCTAACAAAAAAATGCGTTTTAGAAAACCAAAAGTAATGTTTATAATTCGAATTTTATAACTGTTAGCTAAAGCTGTTTCATTCTAAATCATGTAACATGAGGTAATATTTTCAACCATGCACTAAAAATACCGCTACTGTTTATTTGACTGTAATACGTTTTCATTAAATAAAAGTTAAATTTTCTTAAAAAGCAGTTTCTAACTCTTATTACAACTGGTAGATTAAAAAATCAAAATAGTACAATTCTGTTAATTTATAAATAAAATTAATAATCTCTTTGGATAAATCAGAACTTTTCAAAATAATTCTTTAAATGTTTATAAATACGTCTAATTTTGAATATAATGCTGCTTGGACACTTAGAAGTTACAGGTCAAAAAACTATCAGCCTAAAGATACATCAAATTAAACTTACCAATGAAACGAATTTCCACGGATCATCTTTGTCTTTCGGTTTGTACTTCCCTAGGCGACACAAGACGTCATATTCAAATCAAAACTAAGAAAATGGTGCTAATTATTTGGTTAAAATCGTCAATAAAAAACCATGGAAGTTCAAAAACGATATAACCACGTTGATTAACATGCACGAGCACACAATGTTTTTAAAGCACCAAGATGGCGGTTCGGTTATGGTTTTGGCTTCAACAGTTCAAAGTAAAGGTACTTCCATTATCTTTCCTACTTCGTTATCTTGATGAAAGAAAACCATCTTCCTTCTGAACTCGTTTCTTCGTTTTTCGCGAATAGCATTACGAACTGTAATAAGTATGTTGCTGTATATTGCACTGTTGATAGTCTGTCCGCTTTTCAGGACTCTTTGTAGATGATTACTTGACAATCCCACGAGATACAGAGAAGCACCTTCTTGCTAGGGATCGTCTTGCAACCGAGCCTGCTGAGTCCCCAGTTGCTGATCACCCTCCTTTATGACTTGTATTGTTGTAGTACACCCATTTTCATCACAGGTCACAATTCTGTCCAAAATCTTTTCTTTCCTTTGTTCTCTGAGCAAAACCAAACAGGCCGCTTTTCTCTTGCGTTTTTCATCAGCAGTCCGTGAGGCACCCAGCGGTTGAACCTAAACGTTAAATTTATGCGTTTCACAGCGTTAACTATTATTTTTTGGCAAACGTCAAGCTCTAACGCAATAGTTCGTGTTGAAATAATTCTGTCTTGATCAATGATTTGTTTTAACTGCTCACAATCAACTCAACACCACGGGCAATGTGACCTCCACGAAAGGAACTGTCACGGGCAACTCCGTTATGGCTGTTATCCAATAGGCTGCGAATAACCCCACAAAAGCAACTGGCACGGGCAACGCCGGGCTGCATATTAACAACCTTTACCTGGAATAGAAGACATGGGGAAATTTTAAGCCCTCTGATTCGTTGGTTTCTCACCCCGTGATCTCTGACGTCCATCACTCACTCAGTTTTTACTTGAAATGTTTGCGAAAAAAAAGTTGAAACTGCTTCGACCGAAAATAGAATACTAATAAAAAAGAAAGCAACAGCTTTAGATGATTACCAAGCGACAGTTCAACGGTTTGTGCCATGTACTCGTAATTGTGATCGTAAATGTTTTGTGTTTAAATGCATTTATAATTCCAGTGTAGATTCTACATGCACAAGTTAAAAATAGTCCATTTTCGAACTTTAAAGGACACTTGGGTCCTTGAACACAGCAGAAAACGAAAACGGGAGTTTTTCATTATTACTGGGGATGTGTTGTTGGGATTCGTTATTTATGTTGCCGAGGTTTTGCTATGTGGGTTTTAAAAGAGTTAATTTTAAGATCGTGTTTTATTTCGGTATTTCGCGGAAACCATCTTGCTTTGGCGATGGTTCTGAGTGTGGTAGATTGGAGGAAGTGGAAACAAACTTCATACCGTACCGATTCTACGTGAAACATCGCCGCTAATGATGATTTCACGTAGTGACGTCAAAGACGTTAGTTTGAAACCAACGAATCAGCGGGCTTAAAATTACCCCATATCCTCTGTTCAAGTAAAGGTTGTTAATATGCCGCCGGGCTAGCCACGCAGAGGCTAGTCTAATACTAAACTTGCGCCAAAACACGCGCCAAGAGCGTTGCCACCAAACGAGGTATAGAACGCAGCTGTATCCAAAACGGTGTCCTTATATAAACATCTTGCATCTCAACTGAGGAAAGTGAAAACCAATTTTGAGTTTGGTTAATATCTAATCTCAAAATTTTCTGTTGCTGCAATCTGATGGAACAATTGTAACTTTGGTAACCTTTAGCAATATCGGTTTTAGCCAGGTTTGCATTCAACGCACAGATCTAGTTTTTCTTCAGCATATTTAAGATAAAATAAATTTGAATAAGCTTATATTCATATGTATATGTACTTGATTAAAATAATTGAAAAGGAAAAGCCTCAGTTGAAAATTTAGGTTTTTTTCCCCTTCTCTCAAATAAATATTGCTTTTTAATATATTAATTGAATTAGTATTAAACTCATAATTTTCTAAACTATCAGTTAATTAGACGTGTTTAACGTTGGACTTCTATGAAACATTGCACACTGTGCTTGGGATATCTCTATTCATGTAAAAACTCATGACCCGTGTCCTGATCGAAGCGAGAAAATTTTAGATGGAATTTTGAACTGTCTTTTTTTAACCTTTAACTGTTGTTATGGGTCTCACAGACCCCGAGTCATTTTTGATAGGTCGTTTTCACCTCTTAAAGTGAATAGTGGTCCCTGTCCTATTCAGTACCTTCCTACTACGTCCAACAGAAGCCACATTCCAAGACTGGTTTGTCTGCCCCAACTATTTCGTGTTTTACACTATTTGCATTTCTCGCGTGGTCTCTTAGACACCGTCACAGTATTTGCGTTACCGTTCTTGTTGAATGAAATCGTCTAAGTTGCAGTAGGGAATTTCGACAGCGAGCCTAAAATGGTAACAAACTTAACGAAAAAACGACCTGTGTATCTTACACCAAAATAATTAAGGATATTGTTGATAATTGGTCGGAAATAGAGTACTGGGACAGTGAAATTTCGGATAATATTATTGAAACGGTTTCGGAAATTTAGGCAGATAAAGATGAAGACATTTCAAGTGCGTCTTCAGAAGAAGAATATTTATTTCTATGGAAAAAATAACTTCAAATGGGATACCTAATGGTGCCGTTAGAACACCAAAACACAACATAGTTTTACAGTTTCCAGGGTTGAAACGTCTTGCAAAATTAGGCCCGAAAGCTGAGCCTGAAGAGACATGGAATCTACTTAACTTATATAGTAATATAAAATGTATTTCATGTTAAGAATTTAATTATGTAAATTCAAAATGTATAAAAAATAATTATCTGAAGAATCTTTCATTAATATATTATATTAATCAACTTTATGCGCACTTTAGTGAGCGAGGTCTGAGAGACCCCTCCACACTAGTTACGAGACGGTTTGTGACACAGCAGTTAAAGGTTAAATAAATCAAATCTGCATCATGCTTCTTATTAAATTGAAGAGCTTTAAAATGAAAGATTGCCAGAAATGTATCCCATCTGCTTTCTGAGAAAATGACATCTCAAAATGGGGTAATTTTCATTTAACTCAAATCTTAATGACTTTCCTCTCATTTTTTCCCCAGTCACTAGTTGGTTCCGCTCCTTGCTCGCCTCGCTGGCAAATTACATCAGCAAGATATCTGCTCACAGCAATGAAATTATATGTTTCATCATCATACCATAATAACGTATCATGTCAGCTCTGTACAAATCAAATCAAATCCCAGGACGAGACACAAATTATTCAAAGACAAGAAACGAAACACGTATACATCTCCAAACAGAATACAGAACGACCACTCAATATTCATTTTCGCTAACGATAAGGACTCGCTCGCTTGCAATAGGAACAGGTGCGAGAACTTGGGGCACATTCTCAGAACAGAGCACGAACTTGTGTCTTTGAGAACCAGTTGATAAAACAAGTGGATGGCAGGAGAAAGATTATAATTATTTCATAGGAATTAGCTTGGGCTGATAATCAGTAGTTTCTCGTTCCGATTGGGGAGGAAAGAAGAAAAACACTGCTGTTCTGCTACATCATTAACCAAACATTTTTTGGCATGTAGAACTGGTTTTTACCCCAAATTTTGCAATCATGTTTGATAAACAACTGAACATGGTTGCTAGATCGTCAATTAAACTTTATTAATGAAATTTTTTGTTTTTCAGTTTTAAAATTTAAATTTCTTGTCACGATCCCTAAAGTTTGTTTCTTCATTAAGGTGCATGTATACATTTTACAGCCCCTTCGGATATCTTATCAAAATCCCCTTGTAAATTTTCTATCTGTAACTTGGTATCCACTGTCCCCCATATTTTTAAGTCATCTGCTAATATACTGATTCTATTCTTGATCCCCTGACCTATATCATCTATGAAAATTATAAATAAAATTGGTCCCAAAACTGATCCCTGAGGCACCCCACTTATAACTTCTGTCCACTGTGAATAATTTCCTTTTACCTGCACTCTCTGCTTTCTACTCAATAACCAATTCTTTATCCATATTAATGTTTTTCCCTGAATCCCCAGCCTTTCCAATTTAAACAGTAATGCCTCATGAGGTATTTTATCAAAAGCCTTTTGAAAATCTATGTACATGATATCCACACTGCTCTTATTATCCAGCTCCTCAGTAATTTTTCGTAGAACTTCAAAAGGTTTTTCGAGCAGGATCGGCCATTCCTAAACTCATACTGATTCTCTGATAACAGTCCCCCCTCCTTCAGGTATAACATTATATGCTTTTTTAACAGAGATTCAAATATTTTGCAAATTACTGATGTTAGACTTACTGGTCTATAGTTGCCCGGATCACTTTGTATTCCCTTTTTGAAAATTGGAGTCATGTTGGCCAACTTCCAATCCATTGGTACCCAACCCGTGCTATAAGTTGAATTAAATATCGTGTGAATTACTTCCCCCAGTTCTTCCGCGCATTCCACTAGTACTCTCGGATAAATATCGTCTGGCCCTGGTGCTTTAGATGGCTTAATTCTTTTCAACTGATGTACTATTTCTTCCCTGTTGAATTTGCATTCTTTAATTATACCCCCTGCAAAGGCTCCATCCTTGGGATCCTTTTTTAAATTATAGTTACCATTGAAAACCAACAGAAAAAAGTCATTTAACACGTTTGCCATTCCCACCTCGTCTTGAATTAATTCACCTCCCTTCCCCTCCAACGGGCCCAGTGTAGTTCTAAATTTATTTTTACCACTTGCATATGCAAAAAATTCTTTTGGGTTTATATTTATTTCCCTTGCTAATTTTTCCTCCAAGGACACCTTTTGCTTCCGACTAATAGTTTTAAACTCCTTTCTGGCTTTCTGATATGCCTCCTTGTCCCTGTCGTTACCAGTGCTTTTATATACCCTGTATGTTCTTTGTTTTAATTTTAAAGCTTTGTGTGTTTCCCCTAAAAACCACATAGGGAGCAATTTCCTAGATTTTCCTTTTTTCCTGAACGTTACATGTTTTTTTAACACCCTGTCTAACTTATTCTTGAATTCCTCCCATTGTTCAGAATGATGCGGTGCTAATAATCCCCCTTTGAATGTTTCCTTTAACTCTTCCCTTATCTTATGAAAATTTACCTTTCTGAAATTTGGAATTATCCTACTATTGATTGTGTATGCTGACTGAAAATTTATACTTAATCTGATACTTCTATGATCACTTTCTCCCAGTGGCTCACCTATAACCAAATCCTGCACCCTATCCTCATCATTGCTGAAAATCAAATCCAATATTGCATTGTCCCTAGTATCCTCATACACCATCTGGTACAAAAAACAATCCTGTGTCACTTCAAAAAATTCTGCCCCTTTCCCATTTGTAGCTAGATTGTTTGTCCAGTCAATATTTGGATAGTTATAGTCCCCCATTAAAATTAATTCTCCTTTTTGACATGCTTCGTTTATCAGATTGCACATGCCCTTTTCCTGCTCTTCACTACAAACAGGAGGTCTATATATATTGCCCAGAATTAGTCCTTTGCCTTTGTCTGTATTCAGTTTCACCCAGACTGATTATATACCCTCAGTTTTACTATTTAACTTTATTTCCGTACAGTTTAAGAATTCTCTCACATAAATAAAAACCCCACTCACTTTCCTATTCACTCTGTCCTCCCTAAACATTGTGAATCCACTTAATTCTAAAGTTTGTGCATCTTCACTGTTTGCCCAACTTTCAGTAATCCCAATGATATCTATATCCTCTGCTTGTGCAATTCCCTTGAGCTCATCCATTTTATTTCTCACACTGCACACACACACAAGCATTACAATAAAATACTTTTAGCTTATATTTCACCCTTATATTGCACTTTCCCCTTTTATTATTTGTCTTGGTATTGTTTTTCTCCCTTACATTGCACTTTCCCTTTGTATTGTTTGTCTCCTGCAATTTAGACCCTGTTAGTTTTCCTAAGCAATTACAGTGTACTGTCAACCCTCTATGTCCTTCCCATCCCTGCTTGTATTCTAGTTTTTTGACTCCAGAATATTCAAAACCCGCTTGCCAACCTCCCTATTACCTATCAGGCTTAAATGCAAATTGTCCCTGCTTATCCAATCCCTCCTACACTCCTTCCAAACATCTAAAAATCTAACATCCTCCCTCTCACACAAATCCCTTAACAACCCGTTCATCTTATTGGCCCTTTGATTTAACCACCCATTACCTAACCCATACCTAGGTAGTAATCCTAATACTGTTACCTCTGCCCCATGAGACTTAATGCCTCTTAAAAGTGTTTCTGCTTCCCTCTTAAACTCAACATTAGTAGTCCTCTCTACATCATTTGTTCCCACCCACACTGCTGCCTTTTCCTCCCCTTTAACAACACCTGCCTTAACTGTCTAAACTACATGTTTTACCCTGGCACCTGGCAAGCAACACCTTGCAAAATTGCGCTTTTTACGCCCTACCATTTCTCCCAAAACCCTAACCATTGAATCACCAACCACTACCCCTCTAGTTACCTTATCCCCCTGATCAACATGCCCCAAGTCTACACATTGGACACCCTTTTCCACTCTCTCTGCAGCACTCACCTTCAAAGCCTCCAGCTCCTTCCTCAAATCTCCCACCTCTGAGAAACTCTTGCATGTAAATTCAACCTTCTCTGACATTTTAACCATACTCACACCCCCCTTTCCTGCCTCAACCATATTCCCCCACAAGTCACATAGAACTCCCCACTGGCTCCCTCTGTCCTCATCTCCTTGAACATTCTAACTATACCCATGCTTATCCAAAGTAACAATCAATGCACAGAAAAAGCACTAAACAAAATCAAACATACAGAAAAAGCACTAAGTCAAATACACAGAAAAAGCACTGCACTTAAACAAATATACAGAAAAAGTTGGAATTGAATATCCTATAACCTTATAGTAGTCAGCTCTCCGAATGAAAACAAACAAGACACAAAATATTTAGGCCCAACGAGACATACGTGAATTAGGCCTAACGAGGCATACGTGAATTAGGCCTAACGAGACTTGACTTATGACTACTTGACAAGTCAAAAACTAAGTACAAGGACTATAAAAACACTTTAAAAACAATTAGAAATGTTTGAACTGATAGAAATAGAAGTAATACACTGCTTAGTACTAAATAAATGAAGAATAACGCAAAAATAACTTGAATTTCGCGGGAGCTCCGAAAACGCGACGCACACTGCTCGACAACTAGCGGCGACCATTGATTAGTTTAATCTGATTTTTCACACTGAGACTTTAAATCAATGACTCCTTGTAAAAAAACTGGAATTTTGAAGTCGAAATTGAGAAAGTCTTCTAGTGGAAACATACGCCTTAATTGGCACGATTTGATGACTATGAAAATGAAATAATGAATTTTTATTATTTATGGACAAAAAAAAAGTTTCCCGAAGAAAACCCCTTCATCTGGTGATTTGACCCTTCACATGTATGTTTCTTTTCACACAGCAAAACTGAAATTCTATATCAGAAACAACGAAGACAGCGAAACGGAATAAGACAAAAGATCGAAGGAAGAAACCGTATGGAAACGAAATTTAGCCAACACGAATGTTACGTAAAGTGGTGTCCGTTCTCGGAGAATCGTACCATGTCACGTGATACTACGAGATGTTCACACGCATGTATCCATTTTGAAACCTGCAGTCTTACCAACATGACTTCTAAGCAGCATCGAACTTCTTGACAAAGTAGAATGTCAAAGTAGATTTTCTCAACCAACAGATGTGGTTCTTACGTCATAAAAAGTGATGTAGGGTAAACCCAATTCTTCAAAAATCGGATAGCATGACACTTATAGTGCCAAGAACAACACTTGGAAGCATTAATACTTCGAAGTTCGTGGCGACATTGCAATCGATATTTTATGGAATATGTATTGCAGAATGTATTTGATGACGTATTTTCAATTTGTGAGACATCTTTGGAAATAAGCTGGGTTAATTTTGAAACTGATTAGCGAACATAATGTTGACCTTTTCAGCGGCAGTGTGACTTCAAGCATTCTACCTTGAAATGGTCCAGGCTAGAATTATAAAATTAACCCCACTGCGTATATATCAGTTCTGCCATTTGCCGTCTTCCCTGCATCACTTCTAACCAGTTTTGACCTTCTTGACCAATAGGATGCTTCCAAGGATTCTCTCAGCCAATAAGACGTGGTCATTTTGAGTGTTGTGATGTAAAAACAGAGCTACATTATTCCGAAATCAAATCTCGTGAGTTTCAGAGGGTTAAGCTTGCAATAAACACTCATTTGAAATTTGGTCATTTTTTTTCATCAAACATCTCTCTATATTAAAATAAAAGTGTCGCCGCCGCAGGATTGAAAACTCGCTTTTCTCGCTCGATTCTTAGACGGTTTCCCGAGAAAGTATGGATAAGAAAATTACTAAATTAACATGGTTTGTTCAAAATTGTACAGAATAAGACGAAGAAATTTTTTTTTTCGATTCAACTATTAATTTTGGGTGCATTAAGTTTCAAAGAGGAAAAAAGCGAAATTTTTTAACGCGAGTGAGCAAAACAAGTACAAATTTTAGTCTTCAGCCGTGAATTTTTTACTCCAAACTTGAATACCTCCAAACGTGAATTTTTGCACCTCGCCGATTTTTTTTAGAAATTTCAATTTGGTTCCTGTTAATATTTTTTAAAAAGAAAAATCTGTACATTTTCGTTATTTTTTTGTTAAAACTGTCATAATTATAGCTTATTACTATTAGTTTTTAAATTTCAAAACATCACGGGAAACCTTAAAATGTACTATTTCTTATGGTACAATTATTTTTTAAATTGGTTATAAATAAATTCGATGCAATTAAAAGTTGGTCTTACAAATTTCAGAACTTTGGGAAAATTTGTTACTTTTTGTTAAAATTGTCATATCTATAGCTTAATACTATTAATTTTTAAATTTGAAACATCACTGGAAACTTTAGAATGTACTCTTTCTTATGGTATAATTATTTTTGAAATTGGTTAATAAATAAATTCGATACGATTAAAAGTTGGTCAGACAAATTTCGTATTTTTTAAATCTTAATTTTCGATACAAAACTAAAACTGTGATATCTATAGCCTATTTGTTTTCAAATCTGAAAATATCACGTGGAAGTTTAGATTGCACTCTTTCTTTTGGTATAAATATTTGTAAAATTGGTTTATAAATAAATTTTCGATGCGATGAAAAGTATAATTTTGCGACAGTATACAAATTGTTCATCTCGGAGATGAGCGGAGATCAAACATGAAACGGCCTTGATGAAACTCGCTGTAACGTCATAGAACGGAGAGTTCAATTTAGGAACATACAAAATATTAAGATAGTTTCGCCGTCGCAGAGGGTTGAAAACTCTGCGGAAGGAGTGTTGGTTTGCGAAGCAAACCAAATGGGATTACTTAGCAATCACCGGGGTTGGCGAGCAAGAGGTGGAGCCCCTAGTGTGATAAAAAGGTCTTCGGGGATTTTTAACAATGTCGTAAAATTTGGATCTCGTGTAGCATATATAAATTTATTTCCAATTTAAGGACCCCTCAGAAAAAAAGGTCCTGGCTAGGTTACTGATATTTCTATAGTCTTGAAATTTGATTAATTACCTGACTTCTGTGCAAAGTTTCTCCTGTTTGTCGATGTTCAACGAAATGATAATGTTTCTGTTTTCAGTTATGTTGCCTGCTTTTATGGTGCTACATTCGATAATGATGAAGAACGCTACAACTATATTAAATCTGAATCTACTTTTGCGGCTTGGATGATCATAATAGGAGTTGCTATAATTTCTTTCCTTGGTATGTTTTTTTAATCTTAATATTCTTAAAATTAAGTTGATCTTAGTTTTCTTACAAATCAAAACCTGTCTTGAGATTCAGTTTAACCCCTAAAAAGAATGTGCAGTATCCTAGAAAGTTCTTTTACTTCATCTGTAGTAAGTTGTCATCTAAGTTATAATTTTAAACGGCACCTATTCATTAGTTTAGTAGACAGGTTAAACCTAAACAATGACCTCTCACAGTTAGCATCCTAAAACCACATGTTGGTTTACCTTCGCTTCGAAATATACTGTACCGTTTAGTACTGAACCGTTTAGTTATACACCGTTCTATAAATTTAAAAATTATTGAATTTGACTTGTTGTATCTCTAATATTATAAAAGGAAGTGTTTGTCTGTTTGTTTTTTTCGCTGGCGCAAAATCCTGACGATTCTATGGCACTTACAGCAATGAGATGTGGCACACAGGTAGTCCAAATGTTTTGCAATTTTTGAGTCGCGGCGAAATTTTAAAATTCAATCTAGAAGATTTTTAAATGAATTTCATAGTTTTATTCTCCATTGGTTTTTCAAACGCGGAGAACTTGTATCTACTCATTTGACCTTGCAGTCAGGGTTTGGAATCATGCCAAGTTTTATTCATCCGCAAAACGCGGAGAAGATTATTAATTTTTGCTTCCGCTTTGATTTTGTGCGATTGATTTCCCAGCCAGACGGTAAATCTTTTAACGGGAGTCAAAGTTCTTTTTTCTATCTCCTAGACGGTTAAGGATAGAGTAAAAATTTCAACGGATTTGAAATCTGCGGAAAATTTTACACCAGTTTGATATCTTACACCACGGATGTAACTACTGTCTACCTGCCACAGCGTAAAGGTTGTACCTAGTAGATAGTTTCCCCCCTCTTAACCTTCCCACTGTAGATATCTCGTCCAAGATATGTTGATTTAAGTATGAGATATCTCGTCCATCTAGATATGGTCAGTTATGCTAAAGACGAGACAACTCGTCGAGATTAAACTTCCCTATTACTCCAAGGGGGTGAAGATTCGAGTAAGAAAAACAAATTGTCTTTTGACCAGAAAAGGTGACGGTTTGGAACAAGTTTTTGTACCAGTGGCAGTCCACAACAGGGTAGTTATCGAAGCGAACATAAACAACCAAGGAGGTTTAAAAAGTGTTGCGTAAATATATATATATATATATATATATATATATATATATATATATATATATATATATATATATATATATATATATATATATATATACAGTAGAACTCCAGTTACATCCGGATCAATTGGGACAAGTGATGCGACATCGACAGCAAAACATCGATGTTCTGAAACATCGATGTTCAAAATTAAAACATCGATGTTGATAATACATCGCC
The DNA here is from genome assembly GCA_947359465.1 of Metellina segmentata. Taxonomy (NCBI): domain Eukaryota; kingdom Metazoa; phylum Arthropoda; class Arachnida; order Araneae; family Tetragnathidae; genus Metellina; species Metellina segmentata. The sequence goes on from OX375882.1 coordinate 37,152,203, forward strand.
CCAAAAACGTCGATGTTTTTATAATTCAGTGTATTTAAACTTTTTTTTCCCAATTTCTTAAAACTGGTTTATCAACTATGATGCAACATCGACAGCAAAACATCGATGTTTTGAAATTTTGGTGTTCAAAATTAAAACATCGATGTTGATAATACATCGCCCCAAAACCATCGATGTTCTTAAAATTCAGTGTATTTAAACTTTTCCCCATCGATGTTTTTTACAGAACATCAATGTTTTGAAAATATCGACATCTATGTCGCATCCCTAGTTTTCAGACCCTTCACCCTTGGCCACTTTGGTCTAAAAGTATGTTCAATTAGCTGATTATGAAAATTATGCTACTTGGTTATTTTTAAAATTTTTATAACGGTACTTTTTTCATTTAAAAATATAACATCGACAAGTATAAACAACGATGTTACAAAAACATCGACTCCAATACATCGATGTTTTTTAAAAAACATCGATGTCGCATCCCTAATTGACACTTGACGCCATCTGGATAGTTGGATAATTCACGACGGAAAGGTTATTTCTTCATTTTGCTTTAGTTTGTATTGTAATTTAATGACTATGAGAAATTTTTTGTTTACATTTTGTTCTTAATACTGTTGAAAGTTTAAGTATACAGAGTTACGGATATGAGATTTAGAGCATTGAATTTATACGAATTAGGTGACTACAAAGATTAAAGGTTGACTCACCTTGTTCCCCAAGAGCTATCATCAGTGGACGAAATAAAGACAGAACACTAGTTTCGATGTAATGCGATTCTTTGTTTAAAGTATAAAGTATAAGACAAACATGCACAGGCGACCTTTTTGTGCGTAGACGGAATTCTTATTTGTAATGATATAATGGTTACAGTTTTCATGATTAAAAAATACATTCACAGTATCGTCATGTGCGCTGCATAACAAATATCAAAATGCAACAATGTTTGCAAATACGCTAGTAATAGTTGAGCGCGTTATAAAATTAAATCCACGGAGAGTTCGCACTCACTCATATTATCCTAGTAAATAAATGCATAATCTTCTTGCCACATTAGTTAGCAATGTATATCAGATTCATGTTATACTACATTGCAATGGTTGCGTGAGAGATACAAGTCCCCAATACACACGCGAGCGATGACCCCAGGAGTGACCATAGAGGTTACACCAAAAAGAATGTTCATCACTCTTGTGGCTAATCTAAATCAACATCCTGCGAGGGCCGGCATGAGGGGAGAGGAAGGACCACCAGTCGATTCTGAGCACGAAGCTTTTCTCCATCCCTGGTCCGCACGCTGGCTACCCTGGTGATCTGATCTTTGCCCGGATAGATGTTGGTTACGCGACCAAGAGTCCAGGAACAAGGAGCAGAATTTGCCTCTTGAAGAAGAACCATGTCTCCAATTTGCAGAGGTTGTTTCGTTGAATTCCACTTTTGACGAGGCTGGAGTGTATGCAGGAGGTCTCGTGTCCAGCGGCGCCAGAAGGATTCCTTAACCTGCAATAAGAGTCTCCATCTGCAAGAGAGACTTAGAATTTTTCGATTAGTGTTTGTAGAACTGTCAGTGTTTTCTGGAAGTTCCAGAAGGGGAACTCCGATTAGGAAGTGTCCAGGGGTAAGTGCACGAAGATCACTAGTTGCCGAGGATAAAGGTACCAGAGGCCTTGAGTTTATGCAAGCCTCTATTTGACATAACACTGTAGAGAATTCCTCGAAATTGAGAAGTGTGCCTTGACAAGTTTTTGTGAGATGCCGCTTAGCAAGTTTAATTGAAGCTTCCCATAACCCACCTTGGTTAGGGGCATAGGGTGGAATAAAATGCCAATGAATGTTTCTTTCCGATGAGAAGTTCTGGACGGATTGCTCTTTTGTGAGTTTAAAAAGTGCTTTTAGATAGGCAGACGCACCGCGGAAATTAGTACCATTGTCTGAGAATATTTCCGGGGAAATCCTCGACGTGCGACGAATCGTCTCAATGCAGCCAAGAACGAGTCAGTAGAGAGACTGGAGACGGCTTCCAGATGTACGGCACGGGTACACATACATATGAAAAGGCAAATGTATGTCTTGAATGTTGTCGCTTTTCGCTGGTGCTGGCATTTTGTACTAATTGGACCAGCGAAATCAATTCCAACTTTGTCGAAGGGGCGTGACTGCATGATTCTTGCAATAGGTAAATCACCCATCTTTTGGTATACTGGCCTGGCCAATGATTTAAAGCATGTGATGCAACTGCGCACTACACTGCGTACTGTGGATTTGCCATCCGGAATCCAGAAGATTTGACGGATCAACGATAGGACAAGTTCGGGTCCCGAATGAAGACTTGTAAGATGGAAATGTCGAATCACTAAGGCAGTAATTGGGTGTCTCTTAGGAAGTAGAATAGGAAATTTATGATCGAATGCTAATGTCTGATGATGTGATAAACGTCCTCCAACGCGAAGAAGTCCTACTTCGTCAAGAAAGACATTTAAAGACAGTAGTTTGCTGGATTTAGGGAGAGGTTTATTTTTTGCTATAAGCTTAAGGTCGGAAGCGAATTCTTCTTGCTGTACAATTTTTAGAATAGCCGTTCGTGCACCGGTCAGTTCAGAAGTTTGAAGAGTACCTTTAAGCTTATTTCTAGATTTGAGGTTGTGAATGAAACGTAAGATCCAGGCTGTGACACGTAATAATGTTGTGTATGAAGAATACTTCAAGATAGCATGAGAGATTGGAGGTGATTCTTTAACTGTTTGTGGAACCAAATCCTTATTCTCGTCACGAATAAGTACTGAAGAAGTAGAGAGTTCAAAAGAAGTGAGAGCTCCGTATTTATTGTTGACAACAATCCAGTTTGGACCAGTGAACCACTCTAAATGAGCCAACAACTGTGAAGGATAAAGTCCTCGACTAGCACAGTCTGCTGGGTTTTCTTTGCCAGGAATGTGGTTCCAAGAAGTTACTGACGTCAGGGAAAGTATTTTTCCCACTCGATGTTGTACAAACTGATTTCCTGAAGACGGAGGGTTTGTGATCCAACTCAATGCGATTGTTGAGTCGCACCAAAGGAATATTTGTGGGTTTGGAACTGGGATTACTTTTAGAATTGTTGAAATTAGCTCGGCTAGCAGTAAACAACCCTGAAGCTCCAGCCGGGGTAGAGTTACTGGTTTAACAGGCGCAACTCTTGTTTTTGCTGCGAGTAAGGATACATGTGTCGATTCAGAAATGACCTTTAAATAAACTACTGAAGCATAAGCTTTAAAAGAAGCGTCGCAAAAGCCATGAAGTTCAAGAATACAATCCTCTGAAGTATGTATGTAGCGAGGAACTTTAATTTGTTTAAAGTGATGCATTTCTGCTTGGAATTTATTCCACCGTTCTAGAATGTCTGGTGGAACGGGATCGTCCCAAGCCAATTTTGACTTCCACAAGTCCTGAAGCATAATCTTCAGAAGCAATATGGCAGGTGCCATTAGTCCCAGAGGATCAAAACTACGCGCTATGACCGATAACAGTTCACGTTTGGTGGAGACGGTTGGCTCTTCCACAGTCCGAACTTGCAGCGAATCGGTTGGAAGATTCCAAACGAGTCCCAAGATTTTTTGTGAAGACTCTTCAGCATCACTGAACGATTGGTTAAGGCTTTTGGCTTTTAACGAATAAGGCAATTCGCTTAGTACCTCTTCATGACTAGATGACCATTTCCGAAGGTAAACATCCTGCGTTCATGAAACGTAGCATTTCATCGATTAAGGATTTTGCGGCTTCTACGGTGTCTGCACCTGCTAAAAGATCATCAACGTAGAAATGATTTTCAGCAATTTTAGAGGCGTTCGGAAAGTTGTCTTGTTCGTCTTTGCACAATTGTTGCAACGTACGAAGTGCGAGGAAAGGCGAAGAAGACATTCCATAAGTTATAGTGTTTAGTTCGTAGGTAATCAATGGATCGGACGGGTTTTGTCTCCAAAATATTCTTTGGAACGCGCGGTCTTCTTCCGCAATGAGGATTTGACGGTACATTTTACATATGTCTGCAGACACTGCAACTTTATAACTTCTAAAGTGAATTAAATTGTCAAATATTTCGGTTTGTAATTTACGACCTTTCAGTAGAAGGTCGTTGACTGCATGCCCATTGGATGTTTTACTCGACCCATCAAAAACAACGCGAAGAGCAGTTGTGGTTGAATGAAGATTTTCAACACAATGGTGAGGAAGATAATAGTGGTTCTGATCTATCTCCAAGGTGGAAGGAGGTAGAGGTGACATATGCCCTAGGGCTAGATATTCATTCATGAACTCACTATATTTGAGTTTTAAATCTGGCTGTTTAGCAAGTTTATTCTCTAATGAAAGAAAACGGTTGAGAGCTTTCGATCGACTTTCACCTAAGTCTCTGTCATTACGAAAAGGGAGTTTTACTATGTATCTTCCCTCACTATTTCGTTGTAATGAATTTGTGTAAAGATCTTCACACTGAATTTCTTCATTATTTACCAGTTCTTCACACGGAATCGATTCAATTTGCCAGAATTTTTGCAGTGTGCTATCAATACTGGCATTAACAGAAAGACAGCCGATAGAAATGTTCGAGTGTACGGCAGAGTTTATTTTTCCGGTGAGTAAATGTCCTAATTTTGTAGGAATAGCAACTGGTGAACCACTTTGTCCAACAATTGGAGAGCCGTTTAGTAGCAGAGGGAAAATGTCTGCTCCCAGAAGAATATCTATCGGTTTTTGACTTGTATAGTCTGGATCGGCTAGTATGAGTCCATATAAATGTGTCCATTTACGTTTCTGAATATAGAAGTTAGGGAGAGGTGGAGTCACTTTGCTTACTACTAATACTTCAATGTGAAAAGAATCTGACGAGAAGTGAGGAGAAAAAACAACGTTGGCGATGTGCAACGATGTTTCCGCCGTGACCCCATTAATTCCCATTAAGCGATGTGTAGTTTCCCGCAAGGGTACTTGTAAGCGCTCCTCACATTCACGAGTCAAGAGAGAATTTTGGCTAGCTCCATCAATTAAAGCATTAAATTGCAAAAATTCCCCAGTTTTTGATTTTATTTTTATTTGTGCGGTGGATAATAAAACATTACTTGTTTGTATATGTGATTGGCATTGGAGAGTTGTAGAAATGGATGAGGATGGATGTTCCGGAGGGGCAATCGCGTTGTTTACTTCAGAATTTCCTACTCTATAAATGTGCAATAAGGTATGATGTTCATTCGAAGAACAATTTTTACACCCACTTTTTATCCGACAGGGATCAGTGTGCCCACGTAGGCAATTTGCACAGAGTTTATTTGTTTCTACAACTTTCCACCGATCAGTTACGGACATGCGATTGAAACATGTACACTTATAAAGAGGATGGATGTTATTGTGCCCACAAAGAACGCAAGCTTTCCAATTTACAGCGACCGCACTCGCTACTAGAGGTCTAGCAAACGAACTGCTGCTTTCCGGTTTTTTACTCCCCCCGAACCTGTTTACATTAGCGTTTCTCCCTGGCCTTTCACTCCCCCCGCTAGGCAACGCAGAAAAAGAAGAAACAGAACGAGCTTCACACTCCAAAAAGGTTCGGAACGATTCGAGATCGGGATAAATGTCCTTCCTCAAGGTCAAATGCCATCGCTGTTTAACTGCGTCGTCGATTTTCGTTAAGATGTGAGAAATGATGATTAACTCACTCAAAGAATCTGATTTTAACCCTATGGTTTGCAGATTTCGAACTGCTTCGTTGCAATTGTCTAAAACATCCAACAAAGCTTTAGTGTTATTGGCTTTGTTAATTTTCATGCCAAAAATTTTATTTATGTGGACAAATGCCAATTGAATTTTGTCTTCATACCTATCGCATAATATCTCCCAGCAATGCCTCAAATTCCCTGATTGCATTTGAAATCCGCGAATTAATTTTGCAGCATTGCCACGTGTAGATGCAAACAGGTATTGTAATTTCTCGATGTCCGACAACTCGGTGTTGTCGAGAACAGAGGTTTGAAATAACTCCCTAAAGGTAATCCACTGTTCCAGTTCACCGGAAAAATGTGGAAGTTCCAATTTAGGCAGTTTTGTTTTACACTTATTAGCTGAATTTTGAACATTATTGCCACTTCCCACTGTTGAGACTTGTTCATGTTTATCATTGACAGTTTTATTTTCCAAATCAACGGATAAATTTAGAAGTATGTCCTGGTAATTAAGATACGTATCCAAATAATCATCTGTGTCCTTCGAAGACAACTCCGAAAATGAATTGGATAGCCGAGTATCGAATGAAGTGACTTTAGTTTTTAGCGCCTGTACCATACTTTGCTCAGTTATTTGACATCGTTGGATCTTCTCCCCAATTCTGTCAATTTCTTTACACAGAATTTCAAAATTCTGCGTAGTTTTCGCATTTTTAGGTGCTATAATTCCACGGCGGAACTCCGGCTCGACGGACCAAATGAAAGTTTAAGTATACAGAGTTACGGATATGAGATTTAGAGCATTGAATTTATACGAATTAGGTGACTACAAAGATTAAAGGTTGACTCACCTTGTTCCCCAAGAGCTATCATCAGTGGACGAAACAAAGAATCGCATTACATCGAAATATCATCAGTGGACGAAATAAAGACAGAACACTAGTTTCGATGTAATGTGATTCTTTGTTTAAAGTATAAAGTATAAGACAAACATGCACAGGCGACCTTTTTGTGCGTAGACGGAATTCTTATTTGTAATGATATAATGGTTACAGTTTTCATGATTAAAAAATACATTCACAGTATCGTCATGTGCGCTGCATAACAAATATCAAAATGCAACAATGTTTGCAAATACGCTAGTAATAGTTGAGCGCGTTATAAAATTAAATCCACGGAGAGTTCGCACTCACTCATATTATCCTAGTAAATAAATGCATAATCTTCTTGCCACATTAGTTAGCAATGTATATCAGATTCATGTTATACTACATTGCAATGGTTGCGTGAGAGATACAAGTCCCCAATACACACGCGAGCGATGACCCCAGGAGTGACCATAGAGGTTACACCAAAAAGAATGTTCATCACTCTTGTGGCTAATCTAAATCAACAACTGTATTAAAATGTGTCATTGCTTGAACATATCGGTCAAAGTAAGTTGTTTCGCTGTCTTTACTCGTTTCCGTGCAGCCAAGTCTCACATGTGCTTGCGGCGAGTCGCTGTAGCAGGTCGCACTCAGGCTGCAGCTCTATCCATTTTAATTTGCTGTGTCAAGCCACTCAAACGCCTTACTAGCTGACGGTCACGCGTCTGGTTGAGTAGCAATGTCGGGTCATCTTCCGGGTCATCAAAGAGTTCTTCTCTCACACTTTGAATGAGTTTATCGTCACTGAGAATTTGGAATCCAGGGTCCGAAGAATCACACACCAGCCACTCGCCTAATTCCTTTGCACTGCCTTCGGAACATCCAGGAATTGTCACTAAGATGTTTCTTATGTCCTCAACGGACACTTCCTCCTCTTTGTTTTCATCATTCACCGATAAGAAACTTTTAAAATGCGGATTTTGCTGATTTCGTTTTTTTCTCAAAGCGATTCGGATCATTGGCGTTCCGGATAACTGAATTTCGGATATTTGGAGTTCTACTGTTTTTTGTTAGTTAGTGAGTGCTCTAAGCCGAAGAAATATGTTTTCCCTCACAAAAAATTAAATAATATTTTTCCTAAACGAAATCTTAATTAACAAATAATAATTCAAAAAATGATCATAACTACCTAATAACAAAATTCAAAACTAATGAAAAAATGAAGCTTTGATCAATGCACCACTATACCCAGTACTGGTAGTGCCTCGAGTCCCCGGTACTGTAGTACCGTCGCCCCTCCTCCCCTTAGTGTACTGCCTGAGTTGCGTCGCTATGTGAAACCTATCAACCTTCCAAAGAGACAAAGCATAAACAGAGTGGCTGTCGCAAGATCTCATGAAAAGTAGCTTATGTGAGCTGGGGAATCGATTTCGACGGATTGACCATAGCAGCTCAGACAGTAGTGTTTTTTTTATCTCTGTCGACAGTTAGTCTTGCCTTAGGATTCGTGCTGTCTTCCATTACACGCGACCTTCAACCAAAGATCTTCAAAAGGAGCGATCGGGAGAAATGACATGAAGATCCACCTACTTCATTATAAGGTGGATGGCTAAACCACAAACGCATCAGACGAGTATCTGTGGGATTTTATCACCGGAAAATCATCCAATGAATCTTTGCATTGTGCATCGCTATAAATGATGACAATATACATTGTGTTTCAGAAAGGACTCCCCAACTTTGAAATAACATAACAACGAAACCGTGTTAGATAGAAATATGAAACAAGTGACACATTTAATGGGCAGGTCTGGAATTTGAAATATACCGGTTTAAAAATTAGTTATAAGTTTGACTAATAGATGGCGCCACAGTCTGTATAAATATGAAATACAGCATACTTTCAACCTCTGTCTTTTCCACAGGCAAAACATGACAGGAAGTACAGTAGTAAACTCCTGAAGGAGGAAATTCGAGTCATGTATTCAGTGGAACAACGAGTATGCACCAGACACTTCGTTGTTTATGCAAGATGGTTTCTCCAAAGAGACCAACACCGCAATATTTTGACCTTCATATTCCCCGGATCTCAATCCATGCGACTTCTTTTTCTGGGGCTATTTGAGAGATATTGTTTGCAGTAAGAATCCTAAAACGCTTGAACAGTTCATCTGCGAGGAATGTATAACCATTTCAGTGCACACATTGAGGCAGGTGGCTTCAAACCACCTTTCGCTTGCGTCAAGTGATTGCTGTTCAAGGTGTCGATTTCGAATCCTTTGTAATGTGATTTGACGTCTGTTTACGAATGACAATTCACACACTATTTAAAGGGAAAAGAGCCAAGATTGCAGCGCTATCTATTATCCAAAGTTATAACTAATTTTGCAAACCGGTCTGTTTCAAATTCCATGCCTGCTCATAAAACGTACCACTTGTTTCATCTTTCTATCTATCACTGTTTAGTAGTTATTTCATTTCAAAGTTAAGAGTCCTTTCTGAAACACAGGAAGTTCATAATTGCAGGGGGTGCCCTGTAGATGACACTGAAGTCTTTTGCCACCACTTCAAGCACTTGTAACTCGGACGATACACTGTCTTTCATATCAGTTATCTCAGAATTAGGGTAGGGTAGCAATTAATGTGATTAACAATCAATTATTTTTGAAGTACGGCAATGCTGGCGGAAACAGTGAAGAAGAGAGACGTGCTTATTAAGGCTGACAGGAAAATTATAAGATGAAATGTCAGAAAAACTATTACCTTTAAATGAAACATTCGCATTGTGTCGTTCATATTTGAAACAAAATATGAAGCCTACTTCCAGATCAGTTTTCAAAGTTTGTTCGAGTTCAATAGAAACGTTTATTGCTGATTAAAATAAAAACTATTTTCGCTTGGAATTATGTCCAGGGGCGTTTCCCTCAATTTATTCGTTGATAAAATCGGATGTTCCATCTTTTATGAGGGCCATGGCCTGTGAAGAAGAGTGTATCTTCTCTGATCCTTGTAGATTTTAGTGACACTCTTGGTAACACATCATGCACCGTCCTGTCTGTTTCCCCTTCGTCCCATTCAATCTGCCAAGTACCAAGTTACCAGCTAGAGATTTCTCTTCTGCAATGGCTCTTGGGCCATTTCACCACTTTATCTATGTATTACGTTGTTTGTGTCTCTACTGCTAATCTATCTGCTTCTTCGTTTCCGTCGTGACCCGCATGAGCTTTAATACAGCCTAAACAAATGTCCTCACTGTTACATAAGTGTTGTATTTCTCGTGCCAGTGGCCTCGGCGTTTTGGGGTTTTTAAAGTGCCAGGAGACCAGCCGACTGTCTGACCAGATCGTGACATTTTTGTCTGCTCTTGCTTCTGCTGCTTTTATGGCTGAAACAATTCCATATAGCTCCGCCTGGAAAAAAGAGTTATTGTCCTGCATTCTTGTGAACCATTGCTAAGTTATGCGCCCTTTTTGAATAGAGCAGAATGCACTTCCCACTCTTTTCTCCATTTTGGAGTCATCGGTGAAGTAGCTTATGCCGGAATGAGGAACTCCCACTGCTGGATTTATTCAGTCATTCGAAAGGGTTTTAGATGGATATATAGACCAGCCTATCGCTTGCCGGACAGTCGCTTACCATCAGCATCTTTTCTATCCTAGAGGACTTTAGCAAGAGTATTTTTAATATTGGAAGGGCATTTAGATTTCACTAGTCTGTTTATGAGGAAATTATAGTTAAGATTGTCGAATCCCCCTTCAATATCAACCGACACTAAAGCAACGTGTAGTTTTTTCTTTTTCTCTTTATTAATCTTTTTTAGCAAAGTTTCTAGAGTATTGTCAACAGATGAGCCCTCCTTGATGATAAGTTAACCTTTGCACAAGCAATCTCTCCAAAGCTTTACCAAAAGTTAGAAGAAGGGTAATTGGTCGATAGGATTTTATTTCATCATGTTTTTTTCCTGCCTTGTGGAAAAGAATAATAATTCGGAGTTTTAGGGACTTAGGAAAAGTTGTAAGGTTTATACATTTATTGAAGAAAGCAAAGACCCTACCAAAAAAAGGGACTTTTTCCAAAATTGAAGGGACAAGAAGAAAGGGACGACCACCTACAAGATGGATTGATGATGTGGAAAGATATCTCAATATTTTGGGAGTCAACCGATGGCGTGCGGTCGCACTAGACAGGGCCAGATGGAGGAGGATCTGCGAGTCAGCCTTGGCCTGTTAAAGGCTGTTGAGCTCCTGAAGAAGAAGAAGAAGAAATAGAAGTTCTGGAAATTTGTTATTGATAATTTGCAACACTAGATTATCTATACCATCATATCCAGGTGCTTTGCCTTTCGGGAGATAATTTATAGTTCTGTTGACCTCATCTTTGGAGAAGTCTGGGTCCCTTTGCGTATTAGTAAATTCTTAAACCATTAGACTGCTGCGGTTGTTACACGGGTAAAGTGATTCCAGAATTTTACCAGCGAATTCTTTGACAGAACCAGCGTTTCCTTTACATGTTATTTTTAAAATTTCGTCTGGTATTAATCCTTTCCGAAAAACTGCCCTGTACTGTTTACCGTAAGGAATACTAGCATCTGTACAGAATTTTTCCAAGCTTCCATTTTGGTTTTATTTACATCTTTTATGAGTTGAGCTCTTTTCTAAGCATACATTTCTCTAGCTCGTACTTTTTTTCACCCTGTGTCTTTTGAGATCTTCTTCTAAGGGCACTTACTCTCTCTCTCTCTCTTCCATCTTAGTGATTTGTAAATCCTGGCTCCACCAAACAGGTTTGGTATTATTGTAAGATAGTTTCTTTTTCCTGAATGCCTTATTGTAAGCTGTGGTAATAGAGTTTTGCAAGTTCTTAGTAATGTTGTTTAATGTTTCTGGATCTGAACACTCAGCAATGTCTCTATATATTCGTGCTGCATCCTTTTCGAAGCTGAGTGTGAATTTTTTATGTCCTCCAAAACCTCTGTTTTGTACCTGGTGTACGTAGATGATTTTCTTACCGATAAGATAACTGTTCTGACGTACATGTGGTCGCTCAGTGTTTTCTCACATCCAGTACTTCCCAGCCGCACTGATTCGTTATCTCTGTGTGAGACACCAAAGTAATGTCCGCCCAGCCCACACTCATGTTGTTGTTAAAGGTTGGAGGTGATTTGGGATCGTTGAGGACCTGTAGTTTATGTTCATGAATAGACTCCATTAGTTCTGACCCTCTGGATTTTTGATGGTTGTACCCCCAGTTGATACTATGAGCATTTAAATTACCACCAATCATAAAAGTATTAATTTCCACCTTTCCTAACATTTTCGCTGAGTTCTTGAAGGGTTACTTTATAGTTCTTTTGAGGTGATGAGTAGGCTGAGAAGAACATTAGAGGTCAATTAATATTTTCAACTTTAACCACCCCTGTGTTATCGGTAATCGCAATAATGGCTGCATGCAGAATTCTATTAGTTATTACAGTTCCCGCTTTTTTATTTTTCGAGTTTCAGTGTATCCATTAACCAGATATTCCTATGAAGTTAGTTAACCAATTCAACCCGAGTAACGTCTGTTAATTCTGCTAGTATTAAAAAAAAACACTACATAAAACAGGGATATCGAAGTAAAGTTGACGGGCGAAAAGTTGTTCTGTGATTCTTTTTTATCACATGATCTCACATAGTTGCCAAAATTACAACTAAAAATTGGACCAAATTTTAAAATACGAAATTAATTCCGAGCGAAGCAACATATCATTTTTTTTGTATATACATTTGAAGTTTATGCTTCAGTAGTGGGGCTGGCCTCTACTGGAACATAAACCCTTGGACTATTGTCCCAGAAAATAAGTAATATCACTTCACTTGATCAGCGAACACGTGCAGTGTAATTTCTGCGAGCAGCAAACGAGTTTCCGTTCTTCGCAAAATATCGTCTATCCAAATATTAAGGAATTGTCTACATTTCGAAACGGAAAATTACTGCTCAAAATACAAAATAAAAACAGTATCAAAGTTAAAATTTCTTAAAAATAATATGGTGGAAAAATAATTGCTTTTTCAGCAGTACTAGTCAGACAATCCAATCAATCTTAATGCTCAACATACATTCCAGCTTCTTCAAAAGACTACCCAACTGTAATTTATTTAAGTTTTCTTTCTCAGAGATGTTTTAGCTTAAAATTTGTTAAAATACGTCAGCAAAAAAATTTTAAATCATGAATTCACTAAACTAAAATATGATTTATAAAATACATAGGCATGTATTAAAATATAATGAAAATATTTTATGTGATGTATAAACAACACAGACATACAAACAGGTGAAACAGATGACAGAAAGACCAACGTGACCCAATACAGTCATCCAGCCACCAAATAAATGTAAGTACCAAAAAACAACATTATGCATAGTTTCATGAAAATACTCCCAACCATTCGGAACTAGAACGGGTGCACATAGTTTACGTGTTTTTACGGTGTTGTTGAGGTCATGGAGAACCTGGCTCCGAAGGGGCCTCCATCTCCAGTATTGTTGATGTTCAGAATACTCCTTTCACATGCTATTCGTTTCAAATATTTCAGTTATTTGCGTCGTTAGATGCTGTAAAAAGCAGACTTACCTTCAGAAACAGTACGTGACCATGTGCAGAGCAAAGGAGAAGGAGCTCATGCTAAAATATATGGAGGTATGTATTCGAAATTTTATAATTGGGTACAGCTACAGTCTACGTTTATGAACGATGGTAACGCCTTGGCGATTTTTTTTGGCGAACTTCTAAAGCTGACAAGTAATTAATTATTTCAAAACTCTTTTTTCTTTCACAAACATTTTTCTTTTTGCAACATAAATGAAAGCCTCAAAACACATTTGAGAACGTTTAAAAAAATATAGATTTTTTTAAATGTCACAAAAAGTAGTAAGCTTAAACACATTTGTGAACCAGCAGAAAAACTAAGCTTCGAATGTTGGGTGAGAATCCACGAAACTTATAAATTACACTAAATACAGTGGGCATGTCGAAAAAGAAAAATATTTTAAAAGAAAAAAGGCAAGAAATAATACAACCTGATACGTCAGAACTGTTCCGTGAAAAAATAATTAAAAAAAAACCGAAAATTTCACTAATGGCAATAAAACAAAACTCTTAAACGTTTCGTAAAAAAATATTGTTTCAAATAAAAATTCCACAACTGTAGAAATACAAATAAATGAACCAATGGTATCACAGAAAAAAAAAATTTAAAAGGACCAATACAATCAAAGGATATTTTAAAATAAAAATAAAAATGGAATCAAAGAAAAAATTTCAAACGAACCAATGAATTTTGAAAAAACTTTCTAGAATATTCAAAATGAAAACTGAAAGTTACCGTTTGCCGAGGTTGCCATGTAAACCACAACAACCGAAAAGACAGATGGTTTGCCTTAATCTATCGTAACTCACTACTAGAAGTGCGCCAAAAAAATATCGCCAAGACCGTTGCCACCGCTTATAAACGTAGAGTGTAGCTGTACCCATAATTGTTTCATATTCTTCGCCAATCGGATACAATGATGCGTGATGCAATGAGTGGCATTTTCAGTCAAGCCAAATATAGATGGCGTTAGTGTTTCCATGGAGGCGAAATGTGTTTCAGGTTAATGGTTGGCTATTGGTTTTCGAATACGATTTCAGCACTATAAAAATTATAAATAATACAAATTCTGAATTGATTTATGGCAGTTTGTTCATCGACACCAATTAGATTAAACGCCAAACGTTCCCAAAATGATGATGATCTAAATTTTAATGTAATTGTTCCGTTTTGAATATCGGAATAAGAAGTATTCCAGAGTGTATAGTTGGTGTTGTCAACTATTCCATAAAAACTCCTTACATCACAAGTACTCAAACAGTTTATTTGCAGTTCTCATACTTACACTCTTTGCTTTAAATCACAAAATAACACTCAGCAGCATTTGTGGCGTAAATAATACTCAGTAATTTTCTCTATCAAAATTTGAAAAGTAACTCAAAAGCCATTTTTCTGTGTATATAAAAAAAAAACTAGACTGTTGCCATTCGCAACTTAACAAATATATAAAACAAAGAAATAATCAGGTAGAGTATAAATTCAACAGTAATTATCTTGGGTCCGCAGAACCGCAGCTGCGAACGGGAGGGGGGGGGGGTGAATTCCGAGCCCTGGCAAGAGATGTTTATGTCCTCAACAGAACTGAAGACACCCCCACACAGATGCAAAAACCGTCTGCAATGTCGACTTGAGTTCCCGAAAACTAATCTCCATTCCAGACTAAATATTCTAAACGAAGAAGACGAATTTAATTTCCTATTTTCTTGCTTGTTTAAAGAACTGTTTTTATTTGCCTTACAGAAATGGAGGTGAGTGATTCAAAGTTAAAAAGCGAAATGCGTTCTGCCATTAAAATTTTGCTATCGTTTGGGCAAAACAGCTCCAGAAACAGTTAAGTTAATGAGAGAAGCTTACAAAGACAAATGTTTTGTTGAGTCTACGATTTTTAGATGACATGGTGATTTCAAAAAAGGATGTTAGTCTGCAGAATTGGCTCCTAAGCCTGTCCGACCAGAAATTGTTGTGAATGATCGAAATGTTAACACAGTGTGGGCAATCTTGCAAGAAAATCGGCGAATGACATGTAAGGAGATAGTGGCATCAACTAACATTTCGAAATCGTCGATATTTCGCATTCTTCGAGTAGTGGTCCGAGGCCGATGGTTGTTGATGAACTCCGTCGTGAAAGTTTAGTAAAAGACTCAAAAGACACAGAGTCAAAATTCTATATTTGGAGAGTATTTTACTAAATTTAATCGATCGTCACGTAAGTTACATGTACTATAAAGTAGCAATTACATTTGGATAGGCATTCAAAAGTGTAACTTTCCTCCCACCGGCTGTATAAAATCTTTACTTGATCTCCTGTTCTAAAGATGGATTTTATCTTTTACTTGTCTCGGTAGCTATTTATTGCTCTGACTTTTTTAATTGGCTTTTGCCGCACTTCCTCGGCTTGAAATCTTGTGGACGTTTCTTTTAATTGAAAAAGCTTTGTTCTTAGGTTGCCAGTTTGGCGTTTTCTATGTAGGGTTGCCAACTTGGCGTTTCACTTCTTGTAAGATGCGAGATGGCAAACCTTACACTTCGCAAGAATTTGCAGCTTTGCCAAGTTTGTTCCAGATGGGTCCCTCATAACCTTACTAAAGGATAAATGCAAATAAGAATACACCAATGTTGTGAATGGAAACAGATGTTTCAAAATGATCCGAATTTCCTAAAGACTGTAATAATAGGTGATGAAACTTGTGTGTATCATTTTGATTCCCTTTACAAGTCCGCAACAAGTGTAAGGAAACGCACTGATTCTCCGCCTCTGAAAAAAATCCGACAAACAAAATCTGCTGAAAAGTTCACGATGATTATTTTCTTTGATCATAAAGGTGTAATCTATCAGCATGCTGTGCCTCCAAAAACTACTGTGAATGGTGAATATTAGATTTCAGTTTTGACAACACATATGGAGAAAGCGACGTGAACTGGTAGGGAATTGAACATTTCATCACGATAATGCTCGCCCGTATGTCGATAATTCTGTTCAGCAGTATCTTAGTAAATGCAATGTTAAAATCATGCCACATCCCCCTTACAGTCCCGACCATGTGATTTCTGGCTGTTTCCGACGTTGAAGAAGCTCCGTGGTAGAAAATTTAATACAGATTCTGAAGTTATTTCAGCAGTGCAGGGTTCTTGAAGCAGCTTCCAGAAAAAAGGGTTTTCTACTTGTTTTGAATATAGGTTGAACGATGAGACCGTTGCACATCATCCGAGGGAAGGTATTTTGAAAAAGAATGATGTATTTTTTTCTGTAAATATATTTCTGGATTTTTTATGATTTTACTCTTAGTTTTTATGGTACGCCTTTTGTACAAAATAATGAATCAGGGAGGAACAGACGAAAACATCTGTAAGGTATGATCTTAAATTTTAAAAGAGAATCGGCCAAGTCAAATAATTATCGCAAAGTCATTAAAATGTTCAGTTTCAACTGTAAATAAAGTAATTAACAGTTATTTTAATCTTAAAAGTGCCAAAAAATACTTTCCACGATATATTACAGAACACAGAACTCGCTGCAGAATTCAGTGTGAGAAGCATTTAGCTGAAGAAATATGGGAAAATGTTGTGACAATAGACGAGTCGTGGTTGTATTTAAATGACTACAATAAAAAAAGGACAATTTATTATCATAAAAGAAGAGAAAAGATCTTAAAATGCGTGTGCGCGCTTGGTTCAAGGAATCTAAAGAAAAGTTCTTAAGGGATTTATGATTTCTGACGGTTTTGCATATAATGGAAATTTAAAAGTACTGAGTGGAAAATAATGTAAAAGCACTATCAAGACCATATTTTATCCCCAATATCCAAAAAAGAATTACCATATCTTTACACACATTTCCAACAATCTGTAGAGCTGCATCATGATAAAGCAAGCAGCCACATATCTAAATCCACTATTACATTCTTGGAAAAAATGGAACAAAACATTGGTATCAGGTCAATACTCCTTATTGATATTCCTGCTAAATTTCCAGATGCCTCAACTATGGATTTTTGTACTTTTAAAAAGAGCATTATCGAAACGTCGACCAAAAAGCATTCAAGGACTTTGGACAGCATTGGAACAAGAATAGGACAAAAATATCTCTGAAGTAACCACAAAAGTCATTATCATGGAAATTAAGGTGCTGGAAGATAGTTAACAATAAGGGCTATTAAGTAGAACATTCAAAACACAAAATCTTCATGAAACAATTGTTCTTCAATCCATTAAAATCGTTCGAAAATATCCGAACAGCCTCTTATTAGCAGTACATCCAAGTGAGTTTGTTTCTTTATGTGTGTAAATTGCTTTATGTCTGTTTGTCTTTGTGAAATGAGTGTGTATTTCTAATTATTATATGTATTATTATCTTGCTTTCAGAATGTTGTTTATCTTTAAAAATATATAACTGATTCCTAATTTGTGAACACCTGTGTAAATGGTAACTGGTATTTTCTAAAAAAATTACACAAGCATTTATTTTTTTCCTGTTGAAGGCTGGAAATGAATTTAAGATAAATTTCTAGTTGACGGTACGGCCTTGAAATTGCTATTATTTTTCGTCGCCAAGGCGGAAAGAGGCAATGTCGAAGTTTCGCCGCTTCTCTTCTTTCCTACTCGGCAGGTTACCAGAATGAAGAGTGAATCGCCAGTACAATTGCCAATCTTAAAGCTGTACTGACAGAGATTAACCGGAATTAATAAGTACTATTTTTTATTGTTGTAGGAAAAGTTATACCACCAACTAAGAAGTCCACTACAGAAGGAACAGATTGATAAAATTGAAAACCCTTTCAATATTATTCGATGAGAAAAACATCACTGCCAAAAATGTGCTGCCAAAAAAAAAAAAATATGTGTAATAAAACATGTTCCGATTGCTTTTAATAAATTTTTATATAACCATGTTGTTTTCCTTTATAGATTAAATAAGTTTTAACCACACATTCTCATGCTTTATCACAATTTCTTAGCGCTCGTGTACTAATCATTAGATTTTGATTTAAAAAAAAAAAAAAAAAAAAACAGAAATTCTCAATGAGAAGAATTTATTGTGTGAACCAGGAATGTGGTACACAGACTTTTAGACCAAAGGCCACATATATTCCCTGCGTCTTATGAGACGCTCACCCAAGAAAACCATGAAAGTTATCTATCATAATTGTTTATTTTATTTATGTTGATATTTATTATTTATATCTTAAATTGTTACAAAGAAAAATAATAAAAGTAAATAAAGAATGAATTTAATTTGATGCGTGACATTGCATTGATTCAACAACTGTTTCAGTATTTGGTTCAATTTTTGTAGTAGTCAAGCGTAGAATTAATTCTAAGTTTTCATTAACTAAGTTTTCATTAAGTTTGAACGCTGCCATCGCAAAACTAAACTTATGGCAAAAGAGAGTAATGGAAACGTAGACTCGTTTCCCTCTCTTCATGAGTTTATAACAAGTTCGACTACTAAAATTGATGCTGATACTCTGAAATGCATAACACAGCATTTGGAGAGTTTGCAAGTGGGCTTGAAAAACTGTTTTCCTGATTTAACCAAAAATATTGAATGGATAAGATATCCGTTTAACATTAACACAACATCCATGCCAGAAGATTTGTCGCATGCGGAAGAAGAGCAATTGTTGGAATTGGCTTCAGATGGATTCTTGAAAAATAAACATAAGGAGAGTACTTCAACATCATTCTAGTTACAAATGCAACTTGTGTATCCAGTTTTAACAGAAAAAGTTCTAAAATACATCTTGCTTTTTCATACTTCATATTTATGTGAAGTTGCTTTTTCAGCATTTGTAGACATTAAGTCGAAAAAAAGGAACAGACTATTGGACGTGGAACCACATCTCAAATTAAAATTAACATCCAGGGAACCAAATTATGACGATCTGTTATCTCAGAACAAATAATTTCATCCTTCTCATTGATCCAAATAAACGTTATTTATACATAACTTTTATTTATATTTATTATGAATAATTTTATTTCTCTTTTCTTATTATTTTATGTATGTCACAAAAAAGAAGAAAAAAAAAACCGTTTTGATTGTTATTAAAATATATCCATTTTTTGACGAGGGGTACTCAGTGTTACGAAAATTATAGAAGGGGTACACATAAGTCAAAAGTTTGGGAAACACTGCCTTAGGGGATTGATCCCGGACCGTAGTCAATAGACCGTTGTGTTGCTCGAGTACGTTAATTAAAAATTACCCAATTCTCTCGGATATTTTCCTTAGGGGATTGATCTAGGACGGTCATCAATAGCACGTTATGTTGCTCTAGTACAACGTTAATAAGAAATTACCACCTACCTCGGATCCTGTCCTTATGGGATTGATCCCGGACCGTCGTGTATTGTCCTCGGATCTTTCCCTTAGGAGATCGATCCTGAACCATCGTCAATAGCCCGTTGTGTTAATCTAGTACAACGTTAACTAAACATTACCAATTACCTGGAGATTCGTGATTAGCACGTTTGTGGATTGATCCCGGTCCGTAGTGAATAGGCCGTTGTGTTGCTCGAGTACGTTAATTAAAAATTACTCGATTTCCTCGGATCTTTCCATTAGGGGGGTTGATCCCGGCCCGACGTCAATAGCACGTTGTGTTACTGTAGTACTACATTAATTAAAAATTACCTCGGATCTTTTCCTTAGGGGATTGATCTCGGACCTTCGTCAACAGTCCACTGAGTTGCTCTAGTATGACGTTAATTAAAAATTATTTATTACAATAATTTTGATTGGCCGTGATTAATGAACAAAAATGGCTCGTGAAAGGCAAAGGCATTATCGGATGAATGTCTAACGTTTAGAAGGAAGGATTTATAAAGGTGGACTCACCAGATGATGTTTTTCGCCACCTCGAAGTTGACGCAGTGGGATGTCCTGGAATATAGTGGAACCATATATGAAGGAAAGTCGCAACGCAATATTGGAGAGTCAAATTATTCTTTATTTATCTTCGAAGGGACCGCTGGTCACTGTGGTCGAGTTCGATGCTAGAGTGATGGAAGTGAGAATTGCTTAAATTTCAGTGAGTGTCCAAAGGTCCTCATCTGGGTGTCGGGTCGATTACAAAAACCCGAGAACGACTTTGAGGAATTGGTCGATTTCGTTGATCGGTCCAAAGAGGAATGATTACCTAAGTACTCTATGAAATCTAACAGTGGAAGATCTGAAGATTTCCGTGGCTCGAAGAACAGCAAAGTTGGACTAGCTATGCATGCGATCCAAAGGGCACCGTCAATTATCGACACCATTAAAGTGCGAATCCAAATCGTAGGTCGTAACATTTTTGTACACTCATCTCGATTATGTCACAGCAGCGAAGCGAAGCAATATACTACAGCTCTAACTAAAACTGGACGAGAAGATCATAGTTTTTGGGGTGAAAGAACCGCTGCAAACTCAAGGAGTAGCATCTCTCTAATTTTTGGGGTGAAAACACCGCCGCAAACCCAAGGAGTCGCGTCTCTCTAACTGAAAAAAAAAAGGGGGTTCCTTAGCAGAGAAAACCAGTCTCCTCATCCTCTTTCCGGGAAAAACAAATGTCACACCAATGCGAGGGGAAAATAAATTACAAATGCGTCAATAAATTACATATAGCAATGGGACAACTAACTGTTTGTTGTTTCCATAATCGTGAAATGACGGAATGATGAACGCCGAAGAAAAGAGCAACATCAGTGATTGATTGACCTGCTTTAAAGCGTCCCACAGAACGCCAGCGCATCTCTCAAATGTGCATACTGTTTCACTCTCAGAGTCCTCTTATTCAGTCGTACGTACAACACCCTTTCCGATTCAATCTTGGAATACATGTCGACAGTAAATTGATTGAACAGGTCTTTGCTTCTCAGTAAAACGCTAAAATTCGAAGAGCGCATCATTAACCTGTGAGCGTAGAACTACATAGAATAAATGTTCTTAGTTTGCATAAATGATCCAACTCCAAGAATGTCGGGAGCGCAGTAAAGACCATTTAAAGACTGTTGAGATGTTTAGATGAGAAAAATTAAATAATCTATAGTAAACAGTAATCAGTAATTAAAAATTAACTACCTAATCCAAAGTAAACAGTACGAAACAAAATATAAAGTAAATATCGCTAAACTTTAAAAAACAATAATCAAAACCAATAGTTTACTTTTAAAAAAAAGTTTCAAAAAGAATTAACAACGAAATCAAAAGTAAATTGCATAAATGAGAAAAAATTAAATAATTCAAAGTAAACAGTATGGTGCAGTAATTCAAAATTAACTACGTATTCCAAAGTAAAGAGTACGAGAACAGCTACACTCTAAGTTCATGAGCAGTGGCAACGGCCATGGCAATTTTTTTGGACAACAAACTTCTAAAGTCGCCAACAACAAAATTATTTCAAAAATATTTTTATTTTTACAACGGAAAAAAAGGTTGAAAACACATTTGAGAACGTTTTGTAAAGTATATTAAAAAAAAAACTTTCACAAAAAAATTAGCTTAAACACATTTGTGAACCAGTAGAAAAACTAAGCTGCGAATGTTGGGTAAGAATATACCTGAAACTTATCAATTACACTAAATACAGTAGGCAGTTTGAAACGAAAAAGATTTTTGAAAGCAAGATACCCTAGAATTGTTCCGGGAAAAAATAAAACGAAAATTCTACAAATGCGAAATAAACCAAACTCTTAATCGTTTCGTGAAAACTATTATATTAAAATAAAAATTCCACAACTGTAGAAATACAAATAAATGGACCAAGGTATCACAGAAAAAGATTTAAAAGGACCAATGCAATCAAAGGATATTTTGGTGGAGTGGTCGTTCACGGTAAGAAGGCGATTTGTCGCCAAATATGGTAACTTCCACCTTTTGAGGATTTTCTTCACATCTGCCGTTTTTGTTATGGCAACCCTATCTGATGTTATCTTGATTTGGCGACAAAACTTAGTTGGCGACAAACGTCTTTCCGTGAACGATCACTCCACCGATATTTTAAAATCGAAATAACCGATGGGAGCAAAGAAATAATTTCAAACGAACCAATGAAATCAAACGACTTTAACGGATTTTGGAAGAACTTTCTAGAATATTCAAAATGAAAATTGAAAGTTTCCGTTTGCCGAGGTTGCCATGAAAACCACAACAACCGTAACGACAGATGGGCTGCCTTAATGTATCGTAAATCGCTACTAGAAGTGCGCCAAAAAAAATCGCCAAGCCGTTACCATCACGCATAAACGTAGAGTGTAGCTGTACCACAGTACGAAACAAATATCGCTAAAGATTTAAAAACAATACTCCAAACCAAAAGTGTTTATACTTTTAAAAAAGCAATGATGCATAAATAATCCAGTGCTAATTTCTAAGAATGGCTGTAGCACTGTCAAGTCCTTAATGTAAATTCTTCCGCAGATTTCAAATCCAAGTGTAAATATTGTCTAATACGGCCAATGCTGTTGCCATTCCAAAGAAAACAATAGTAATTAAATTTCCATTAAATTCATTTTAAAATGTTTTAGATTGAATTTTAAATCGACCCAAAACTTACAAAAAATTCTGACTACCTGTGTGCCAAATCCTATTACTGCAAGTATCATATATATGTCAGGACTTTTCGGGCAGAATACAAACAAACACTTCCTTTTACAATATTATAGCAGCCTCTCATACCGTAAAATTGCCGACGAAAATCCGCAATTCTTGGTATTATTAGTTTTCAGTTAGTGTTGTTTTCTTTGCCACGACTATTGGACACAACCAAATAGGAAAGGAGGAAAAGGAGGGAAGAACCGTGCTTTGTTTAGTCCATGTAGTCACCATTTTAAAATAAACTGTAGTTCATTTCATATAGAATTACCCACATTCATTATTTTGTTGAAACTTTAAAAAAGTTTGTAAATACACTCCGTCAAAGAAAAATAGAAACATCCCAAGAAGCCAATGTTCTGGTGTCAAAATCAAGTCTGCGTTCATCAAGGAATAAATAATCTTTAAAAATTGTACGTTTTAACATTTATTTCCACACTGAGAACAAACACATAAGAGATACACGGCTGAATGCTGGATCAGTGGTAAGGCACACCCTTTCGGCTCAAAATCCATCGTTAATCTAATTTCTCCCTCGGAGAGGGAAACAATTCGCTTTCTCTTACGGATTTTGATCTAAAGTTGGAACATCCTTCCCCAGTGAACTTTTAACATTTGTCAAAATTAGAAAAGCTTTTAACATTTAACACAATTTAGCTTTGAAAATACACTCGATAACAAAAAAAAATCAACGTACTAGGAAGGAAATGTCCAATTGTAATGTAATTGCGTATGCAAAAACATTTTGAACGAACATGCAAATAATTAAAATGTGGTGTCCTATGAATGAATAGTGGGAGCTCGAGCGCATTCATCAGGTGTATATTGTGAAGTCTAAAAAAAAGACGTTTTCGACTCCCTGATCATCGTGGGCCGGCCACGAGAGGGGAGCAGACGACCCCCCAAAACAAAGAACGCGTGTGACAGTCGGTGCCGATTTCTTGCAACTGGTACCCCATGCCATAGCACATCACTTTCTAAAGGCAGGTTTACACGCTACGATAAATGCTAGCAATTTATCGTAACGATCAAATTGTTTCGATTTATCGTTGAGTGTTAACAGGACATTGTAGCGATTAATTTGAATTTGAATTGGATTGGATGGTTGATGCCGGCCGGCATCAATTTCTGCGAATCGTAACGACATGTTGGAACGTGTAAACAAGTGGAAGCCATTTCTCGCTACGATTTGACTCAGTTTGCATTTGCATCTGCATCATTAAGATTGTGTCAAATAGTTCGTTCTTTGGTTGACTGTTGTTTTTATTCGAATATGTAATTATGGCAGTTAAACAAACTCCTCGAGAGTTATAATGTTTGTATAATTACTCGTTATAATGTTTGTAATGTATATGTTACCGTTAAAATTTATAATGTTTGTAATGTATATGTTACCGTTAAAGTATGTAATGCAGTTATTTCATAGAATACCTAGTTATTCCATGAAATAACTGATTGTGTCCGTTAAAGTGTGTAATATGTTATTAATTTGACACTATAACTAGTTATTCTATGAAATAACTAGGTATTCTATAAATTAACTAATGAGAGCCAGTTAAAGTGTAAAATAAACAATTTATCTAAAATGAAATCCTCCAAATTATTAAAAAAAAATTCCTATTTAATTCCTTTTGATTCTAAATTACTTTTCCTAATTTTTAATACCCTTTTAATATTTTTCCAAGCTTTCGTTGATTTTACATAAATAATCTAAGAACCACTTCTGAACTCACTACCAGCTGATATTTTTCCGCCCCTCTGCCGTCCCTTTTGCTTTCGGATGATGGTGTCGTATCCACCCCTGGTTTAGGACCATTCTGATGTAACAAAAAGCATACATAAAACACTAACTTATATAATTATTAACTTATATAATAAAAGGATACAATATTTATAATACTATAAAAACACGTGGAACACTGAATCAAAGACTAAACCCTACAACAAAATTCAACTATCCGACCGCAGGAGCAAAAAGGAGCCAACAAGTGGGCTTAAATCCCAGCGTGGCACTCCACCAGCTGCCGCGCTCTGATTGGTTAGCAGTAGATTCCACCGTTGAACAATTAACAGATCGTCTGGGATACGGACGGTAAACCCCACAGAGGCTTCAGAATGAGATTTATCCGACATTAATTAAGAATGAAATTAACCTGAATGAACTGGCGCCAACACGCTAAACAAGTTCTCTCCCTATGGCCTGGAATAGTTCATAAATGCAGTAGGGGTGGAAGGTAAATGTATTTGTCGTGCGAAATATATGATATAGATTATTTTACACTTTAACGGGCTGTAGATCGTTATTCTATGAAATAACTAGTTAAACCATGAAATACAAGATAGTTTTACACTTTAACAGACACGATCAGTTATTTCATGGAATAACTAGGTATTCTATAAAATAACGGATTTCATACTTTAGCGGTAACATATATACGGTTTAAAATAAAATTAAAAACTGTTCTTAACATACCTGTGTGAATTGTTTAATGCTTTGTAGATAGCTTCACAGGTTTCCGGAATTATTTTGCTGAGAGCTGGTTTAGAAATATCAGTTGAATATTCCATGTCCTTCAAGCTTCTTCCGGTGGCAAGGAATCGTAAGGTACCTGAGAGTCTTTCGTGCGGAGATATCGCTCTTCTCATAACAGTATCAGTTTTCGCAATAAACGGAGAAACTAACCTTAACAACTCAACATAAGTCTCTTTGTCCATTCTCAAATAAATTTGCCAGCCATTTGGTTCATTTCTCAATTCTTTCAATAATTTTACATGAGGAAATTCCCTTTTCTTTAGCAACCACTGGCGGCTACACTTTGTTCTTGGTCTTCGTGACTTTTTCACTTTTCTCTCTAAACAACCGATATATAACAACAACACTACTTCCTCCATGGTGAAAGCTTATTTAGCGGTCGACAACGAATATTTGACACAGCGGTAAAACATGGAAGAGAAACAAATTGTTTCTGCATGAACAGTCGTTCGGTGATTATTCTTTGTTGTTGTTGTTGTTTCTAATGCCTACACTGGCAGACCAGAGGAGTGCCAGGCCCGTAGAAGACGGCAAGAGGCGAGGGGGTGCGCCTTCCATGTTATTGAGCCCCATTGGGAGGAAGTCCGACTTTGCTCGGCATACATGACACATCCGTTTTACAGGAAGGTCCCCATCATACATCCATTCACTCACACATATCGTAATTTAGATACCAATCAGAGGCCGATAACCCTCTGATCAGATACCCCCAGAGATTATTCTTTGTAAATTTGTAGATATTTTCCCAATTGTCATTGAAACCTTTTTTCTATAAATAGCTCAAAAAGGTAACCAACGGAGTTTGACTCCATTGTACAGAGGCTGTACGCACATTTTTTAGACGATTTTGGTTAGCGGTAATAAAAAATCGTTGCTTGAAAAGAAATAATTGCAGTTGTAATATGTTTTTAAAAGTCAAAATTATCGTCTGCGGCTTGAGAGGTTTGTTTTTATTCAAAATAGCGTTTTTAACGAAGCAGTGGTTCGAAGGCTATATTTATGCTCTTTCCGAAGAGAAATATTCATATTCCGTTATCCAAAAACGATGTGAGAGTCATGGTTTTGTGATATCTAAAGCGTCGATTGGTAATATCGTCAACAAGAAATGGAAAAAAACGTCAAATTGAAGCCTTAAGCGGGACAAAAATTCCAAACACGTATCCAAGGAAGAAACGGACATCTTCGACTATTGCAAAGGTACGTTGTTAAATGTTAAAAGAAAATCCCCCTAGTCAAAGGACAGTTGCAAAATCATTAAAATGCTCGGTGTCCAATGTTAACAAAATGATAAACGTTGATTTAAATCTTAAGAAAGCGAAAAACCGCAATGTGCATCGTTTTTCTCCAAAGCATATCGCTGAACGCAGGACACGCTGCCGAATTCTATATGAGAAACACTTATCCAAAGAAAAATGGAAAAAAAATTGTCACAGTAGATGAATCATGGGTGTATTTAAATGATTGCAGCAAAAAAGCCATTTATTGTCATAAAAGGGGAGAAAAAAATTTAAGTACATGGTTCACATAATAGAAAGAAAGTTTTTCTAAGGGATTCATGATTGTTGCTGTTTTTTCGTATAATGGCAAGTTAAAAATAAAGAGAGTGGAAAAAAATGTCAAGATTAACTCCAAATATTATCAGAAACATATTTTATCTCCAATTTTTCTGAATGAAATACCATCGCTTTACCCACAGTACCATCAATCTATGGAACTCCATCAAGACAAAGCTAGCAGTCACACATCAAAATCCACTGTAAATTTCCTAAAAGAAATGGAACAAAAACCTGGTATCAAGGCCATACCCTTCACTGATATCCCTACTAAATCTCCCGATGTATCACCTATGGATTTTTGTGCTTTCGGACTTTTAAAATCTGCATTATCCAAACGTCGTCCCACAACCCTTAAGCCGCGTCCACACCGGAGAAGCAGAGCAAAACACGGATGATTGATTAACCCCGGAGACCGGTTTGATTGGCAGCTCGTTCAGTGTAGACGGTGAATGAACAGTTTGAGCACGAGCAAAATGATCCGCTTCTTGTCGGTACATCAAAGGAAAGCAAGTGCTCGTGCTCGCTCTATTTGGACGGCGTTTTTTCGTTCCCTTGCTCGACGTTCAATCAATCACCGGGGTCATCGTTAAGAAACGGGTCGGGGATCGGAACATAGAAATATTTATATTTCTTCGGATTTTAAAGTGATACTATTATTTAAGTAGTCTATTTGTAAGCATTGTGTGTTTTGCTATACATAGTTGACGATTAAAACTCAGTTGTGAAAATGTAATCTGCCCATATTAGTGTCAAAATTGATGTGTCCATCCATGTGTATTTAGATGGTCTATATTAGTGGTCTTGGGGAACTTTGCACGTCTAAATCTCTGCTATTATAAAATGAAGTGTCCGACCTCCACTACGCAATGTCCGGACGAATCTATTGCACTTACAATAATGAAATTTGGCACACGGGTAGTCCGAAGTTTTTGCAATTTTTGTGTGTCCAGCCTTAATTTTAAAATTCAATCTAAAACATTTAAAAAATAATTTATTGGAATTTAATTATTATTGTCTTCTTTGGAATAACAGTTGTATAAAAAGTTAGCAGATTCTAAATGTATTTTTTCCACTTCCGTTTTCACTTTGCGGAGAAAGATTTGTCAGCAGACATAAAAACAAATAAAGTTTAAACTTTAGTTACGTAGTTTTTTTTTCATCTCCTTGATCGTAAAAGATAGAGTACAATTTTCAACGGATTTGAAATCTGCGGAAAACTTCACATTAAATCTATACATAAAAATATGATTTTCAATAAATGAATAATTTTAAATTGAAACTCATACTTTTTCCAACACGAACGCCACTTTCTGTGAAGAATGACTTTCGTTTGATTCGAGATATCACAGATTTCATTTCCTACGCTCAATCCATTTCACAGCGAAGAAAAGCAAAAATAAATAAAAATAAAACGTATTGACTGGCATTGTTAAGTACTTTTTTGTAAAATCGGGATCGTTAAAGACAAACGAAAATTTCAACAGATTTGAAATCTGAATAAAATCTAAACCCCTAAATCTCTACCTTCCATTTGATTTTCTTTTAATAAATAATTTTTCAATTAAATATTTATATTTTCGCAAGAGATTGTGACGTCATGCCGACTGGATCTCTTCGCAATTCGAATTTGGCAATGACGAGGTCATTACGACGTTGCCCGAGGTGTTTGTTTGCGAAGCAAATCATAGTTCATAATATTCATAATTTAGTTTGCGAAGCAAATCAAATTAGAATTTGCTGGGAATCCATTCCAATAGGCTACGAATTTCCATTTGGTTTGTGAGGCAAACCAATGCCATGATTGCTGTTATCCAATAGGCTTCGCAAACCAAATGGGAATTCTTAGCAATCACCATGCAGTGGCTAGTTTAAGATAAATAAGAGGTGGATATTTAAAATGTATTTAAACTTTTTTGCAATTAAAGAAAATTTAAAATTGTTGCACTGAAATATTAATACGTTTTACCGAAAAATGCCGAATTGAAAGAGACATTCAATATGTTGCAACATATGAGTGAAATATTCATTAAGAAATTTTATATATATATATCATTTTTTTTTCCTTAAACACACAAGAGGAAATTTACAAAATAAAAACCAAACGAAATTTATTGAAAACGAAAGTGTTGGTGGATCAGTGCGTCATCAGGGAGGAGCCTGATCCATACAACACAAAATGGTGTTTTCTACGAACATGAGCCCCGAAATGCTAAGAAATTGCTCATATACTCCCCCAAACACCATTAAAAACAAAAATACGAAAAAATTCGAATAATAAAATTTAAATCAAACCTCCTCCCTGATGACGCCCTGATCCACCAACACTTTCGTTTTCAATAAATTCCGTTTGGTTTTTATTTTGTGAATTTCCTCTTGTTTAATAAAAATATATTCCTTGCCATGCTATGTTTGCAGCTTTCAGCGCGCTTGCATGGTTAGTTTTAACTTTTCTTCTAACTTTCGTTTTCTGGTTTAATACATATGATTTTTATTTTTATTTTGATCTTTCATTAAATTACGTATTTGAATGATATAAGTATATATATATATTCATAAAAGGGTTGCCGCCGTCGCAGGATAGAAAACACGGTTTGTTCAAAATTGTACAGGGTTAACGATGAAGTGGATTATTTCCCGAGGCGGCTATTAGTTTAGGGTTTATTAAGTGTCCCAGTAGGAAAAGCGTAATTTCTACCGCGTGTGAGCAAAAGACGTATACATTTTCAGTCTTTTGGCTCCTGAGAATATTTTCCATCACGGGTTTCACCAAATGTCGCCTTTTTTGGGAACTTTTCTTCCTATTTCTCTTAAATAAATCTTTAATGATAATATACGCTTCACTCGCGATTATGCGCCGACTTCGTAAAGAACGGGACCTTAAAACAATTTGCTTCAAACAATAAGTTTGCAGTTTAACCTCAACACACAACCAACCAGATTGATCGCGAGCACATGGAACATTTTGTGTCCGAGCTGTCAAACCAGAAAAACCAGAGTGATTGATTCACCAAACCTGTCTCCGGGGTTAATCAATCATCCATGTTTTGCTCTGCTTCTCCGGTGTGGACGCGGCTTTACAGGACTCTGGAAAGCTGTTCAGGAGGAATGGGATAGAATGCCTCTTCTGACACTTCAAAGGGCATTATTATCCTGGAAATTACGGTGTTGAAAGATAGTTCAGAATAAGGGCTATCTAATAGAACATTTATAACACAAGAGTTTTATGTAATTTAGTTTTGTGAATACAATATACATTGTCTAAAAAATGTATGAACAGCCTCTGTATTGCTGTGGTGCCTAAACGCCACAATATAGGGAGCGATTCTCAATCTGTGATCAAAATTTCAGTTGCATTTCGGCTGTGGATATACGTCGACTGTAACAATGCCTCGCCGAAACATTCGTGCTCATTACGAGCATATGTCAGAGTTTGAAAGAGTTCGTTCTATTGGTTTGAAGGAGGCTGGATGGACGAATCGAAGAATCGCTCGACATGTGGGTCGAAGCGAAGCGGCGATTAGATGATGCTTGCAAGAGTTGGTCGAGAACGGCAGATGTCAGCGTCAGGACGGCAGTGGTCGACTTATGGACATAACAGAGCGGGAAGCGATTTTCCAAACCCTCATAGGTACTACAACTGGGGGCGGGGCTAACCGTAAACACTTAACCGCCAATGATCGCGAGCGCTGGATAGGAATCTCCTTCACTAATCTAAAGACAACTGAAATCCTGTCTGATCTTGTTTGCAGTGTAATAAATGAAACATGTTAAATAATTGTTCTGTTTTCTTCTTTTCTTTTCAGATCCATGGCTATGGGTGGGTAGAGGTGGGAGCCGAAAATTGTATCATTTTATTATATGTTAATAATTATATAAGTTAGTGTTTTATGTATGCTTTTTGTTACATCAGAATGGTCCTAAACCAGGGTTGGATACGACACCATCATCCTAAAGCAAATGGGACGGCAGAGGGGCGGAAGAATATCAGCTGGTAGTGAGTTCAGGAGTGGTTCTTAGATTATTTATGTAAAATCAACGGAAGCTTGGAAAAATATAAAAAGGGTATTAAAAATTAGGAAAATTAATTTAGAATCAAAAGGAATTAAATTGGAATTTTTTTAAAAATTATTTGGAGGATATAAAATTTTTTCCGACAGCAGGGGTTTGAACTCGGGAAGTCATCCTCCGCTGCCGACGCCAAACTGAAAGTAGGTGACTTTAGCCATTAGGCCATTGTTGCTTCACGAAAAGAAGCTCTTTAAAAGCAGAGATCATTTTATATTTGGTTGATTTCAGTCTCATTGGCCATTATGGTTAGCCCCGCCCCCAGTTGTAGTACCTATGAGGGTTTGGAAAATAGCGAACGGGAAGACAGAGCGATTGTTAGAGTAGCTGTCACAGCACCTGATTCATTGTTAGCAACTATCCAACGAGTGACACGATCACATATACCTAACATGACCTCTTCAGACGACTGAGACAGCAGAATTTAGGATCGCGTCGACCGTTACGCCACTTACCTATCAGCCTGTACCCCGCAAATCTGATTACAGTGGCGCCAGACTCGATCAATTGGGAACGGCGCTGACTGGGAACGTATAGTATTTAATGACGAGTCCCGTTTCCAACTGTGTTCTGACGACAACCGCATACGTTTCGGGAGACTTGCAGGGCAGCGTGGGGATCCTGCCCTTACTAGAACACGCCATACATTCCCACAACAAGGCATTATGGTCTCCATCTCCTTTGACAGCCGGACCCCTTTCGTAGTCATTTCTGGCACACTTACAGCACAGCGGTACATAGACGTTGTACCATATGGTACTAGCCGACCCTTTTCCCTAACACGTGGACGCTGGAATGTTTCGAAATGCAAAAACAACTTCAGACTTTGCACGTGTGGGTTTTCACAAAATACCGAAAGAGAGTATTTTCTCATCGGCGGCCCGGCGTTCCGTTTGATCCATCGACGCAGCTGGAGTTTCCGTCGGTTCCCTAATCCCATGTCTGGGATGAAGATTTGCTGTTGGGAACCCAAGTCGGTGACAAACGGTTTTCGCATCTGTGTGGGGGTGTCTTGAGTTCTGTGGAGGACATAAACATCTCTTGCCAGGGCTGGGAATTCACCCCCCTCTCGTTGGCAGCTGCGGTTCTGTGGAACCAAGCGAACGTGGATTTTAGGAGGACTGATTCTAGATTCGACGAGAGACAGACGTCTCTGTTTGCCATTGTTACTTTGGCTTCAGGCAGGACATCGATGGTCGATGGCTGTGCCCTTAATTAATCTTGTAAATTTAAATGTAAATATTTAATTTATCTAAATAAATAGTTTAATTTTAAACCAGCTGTCCGTATAGTTCTTACATGACGGTACAACGACATTCTACGACCAGTTGTGTTACTGTTCTTTTTGCGACACCCCGTACTTACTTTTCAACAAGATAATGCCCGACTGCACTCGGCACGTGTTGCTATGAATTGTCTTCAAGCTTTCCCAGCACTTCCTTGGCCAGCTAGGTCTCGTGATCTCCCTCCCATAAAGCAAATTTGGGACGTTATGGGAAGGCGATTGCAATCATCCCGGAATGTTGACCATTTAACCCGACAGTTGGAGACTGGCAAGAAATTCCGCAAGACACCATCCGGGAACTTTTTAAGTCTATGCCACGCCGGTTGACGGCTTGCATCCAGGCCAGAGCTGGACCAACGCCTTATTGACTTCCTCCCTTTGTTGCATTTTAATTGCTTGTTTTTCTGTATGTATGTTCTTCACATACACCAATTTTTATCATAATCGGACAACTCCTTCTTAGTGCGCCGATTTATTTGTTATAGAGTGTATAACGTAAATTGAATAAATTGTACCAAAAAAATTTCATTTTCTGCAAAAGAAATGTTACACAAAAAGTACTATTAAGTAAAACATAAACCTGAAACGTACTTTCAAAATATACACATATTGAAAGTATCATCAAATAAATATTAACAATTGTACCGGTAGTTTAATTATTGCTGAAGAAATTTTCAAATCAACACTCTGTACCATATGGTACTAGCCGACCCTTTTCCCTAACACGTGGACGCTGGAATGTTTCGAAATGCAAAAACAACTTCAGACTTTGCACGTGCGGCTCATCGGCGGCCCGGCGTTCCATTTGATCCATACACAGCTGGAGTTTCCGTCGGTTCCCTAATCCCATGTCTGGGATCAAGTTTTGCTGTGGGGGACTCAAGTCAGCATGACAGACGGTTTTCGCAGCTGTGTGGGGGTGTTTATGTTCTGGAGAGGACATAAACATCTCTAGAGGGCCCGGAATTCACCCCCCTCTCGTTGGCAGCTTCGGTTCTGTTGAGCGAAGCGAACATGGATTTTAGGAGGAATTCGGACTCGAGATTCGACGAGAGACAGACGTCTCTGTTTGCCGATTTTGACTTTGGCTTCAGGCAGGTTTCGGTTGTCGATGGCTGTGCCCTTAATTATCTTTTTAAATTTTCTTGTAAATATTTAATTTATGTAAATAAATAGTTTAATTTTAAACCAGCTGTCCGTCTAATTCTTACATGACGAATGTGAATTTCCATCAATCAAGCTAGTCACCAAAATTGTCGATAATTTCTCATCACTATCACAACTATATCATTGACATTAAATTCAAAAGACACATTAATGGGTTTGACACAATTTACATCTTTTAGTTGGATGAGATACTCCTTTTTCCAAAAGTTACTGAACAGTTTTTCGCGATACATTTCACTTTAATTATAACTACTTTTAATCTTTTTTATCTTTTAATTATAACTACTTAGTGCAATTTCCTTTCCGTGAACAGCCCGATGGGGTTACCTCTTTTTCAACAATGAATCTTCACATTATTCCCTTTTTACCAAAATAAATTTGTGCAGATGTGCCAGTAAAATTAAAGTATAACTTTTTCACTGCTGATTTGAAAGTTTTAGCATTATCCGAGTTAACGGTTCGACAGACTCGTCGTCTTGAAACAAATCGTCGGAAGGCCAATTGGAAATGGTCTGCACTCAGACTTGATACCATTTCAAGTGTATTGCGTAAATAAAAAGGGCAATATAAACCTTGTATCTGTCCTATGTAAACAAAAGTCCTGCGAAATCACTCACTGTGTAACTTCAAAAGGGTTTATCCTCAGAAATTCTATCAGCTGGTAGTGCAGTCAGTTTAGGCCTTAAATTTCTTACCAGATC
Organism: Metellina segmentata; assembly: GCA_947359465.1. Taxonomy (NCBI): domain Eukaryota; kingdom Metazoa; phylum Arthropoda; class Arachnida; order Araneae; family Tetragnathidae; genus Metellina; species Metellina segmentata. Next base: position 37,186,266 of record OX375882.1, read on the forward strand.
TGTCCTTAAATTTCTTATAAATAGAGTAAATACTTATCCAAGCATGATTTTTTTACAACCTGCCCATATCGTACTATCAAGTACTTTTCTCCAAGTTGAGTCAGCGTATCTGAAACACCAGAATGAAACATGTTCTGATGTTCTTTAACAATTAGCTATTCGGTGAATTTAGATTTGCTGTGAATAATCCACGAATGCTTTTCCTGAAACTCAAATTCAGATAGTTGTTATCTATCTATAAGGCGAATAAGTCCATCACCAGATATGCTCAGAATTCAGACAGTAAAGTATCGATTATCGTTGACAGTCTCGAAGATATTCACGTTGAAATTCAGTTCTTTACACACAACAAACCCAATGTTCTTCAGCTTTTCATAATTTTACAGCTTTAAGCATTTCCCCCTCAGTTCTTTTTCTAGAATTTGGTTTAAAATTCTTTACAAACCGTAGGACGTAAGCAGTTATCCTCAATACCTTATCCAAATCACTATGTTTCTGAAAATCAAACAACATGTACGAAGATTCGAAGCAAAATTGAAAGTTAACACTATTATTCTTTTTCCTTTTGGATTTTCTGTGAATCCATGTCAAGTTTTGATCCTGTACTATAACAGGAGATCTCGATTTTTTTTAAAGTTAGTGAAGATTGGTCCACCGAATGTCGTTATTGATGAGAGAACATGCTCTTACTTCGCAAGTAAGTTGTCCATTGCTTGGTTTCCCATTGGAATAATTTTTCTTTAATGAACTGGATTTCTCTTTAACTTCCAAGACTCGATTGCGGACAAATTGTTTCCAATCAACAGCAACACCTTTAATCCACTGTAGACATATCTGGGATTCAGTTCCACAAGAAAATGCCACTTTTCTTCAATGAGGTAAATGCGTATTGCAAGTAAGACTACCTCACTTAAGTAAAGGCACCTTACAGTTCTAAATGTGGCAGAGCCATTCTCTTAATTGGAGTTAAGCGATACTTAGAAATTGTAAAACTGATCGCACAATTATTTTAAACTTGTTTTTTAAGTACGCAACAGAATCGTAAGCATCCGAACTTATGTCTTAAAATATGTGTGTATCCCTGGTATTTTTAATAAAATACGGATGGAGTATGTCGAGTATCTTAAATTCGTCAACTTCATAGAGGAATTCCTTAAACAATAACTCTAGTTCCACAAGAAGAGATTCATCCCATTGGATGTCTCGCTTCCAAAAGAGTTTGCTTCGTTAACCTTATATTCTTCAGTCCTATAGAATTCAGCACTACGTTTAGTTGACGTTACCAATTTCATTTTTGATAATTGATTGAGCTCAATACTTACAGTCTCACTTACATGGTTCCATGTTAAACCTGGGACCTTAAATAGTAAGTTTAACTTATGCTAAGGCTGTAGACACTAAATTTAATTATCCTTCCGTACTTGGTTCAAGGTCGAAGATTTCGAAATACGTCCTCGCAAATTCATAATTGTTTCGTTTAATATATACCTTGCATCCATTGATATCAATGTGGCTTCTTTGGCAATTAAATCATCGATATAGAAGTTTTAGGAACAGCATGCGGTTTCTCATACTTATTTAAGGTGCAGTCAAATAGTAGCCGTCAGTATACAAGGACTACATTTTATTCCGAAAGGAATCAGTTTATAGCAAAACTGATATCACGACCACGGAAATTGAGATACTATGTTCCCCATAAGAACAGCAAATACTTAAGGTCAAACTCCAATATGCCAACCTCTAAAGAAACTATGTGACTATCTGCGCAAAATGCTATTGGGTAATATCGAAAATTCAAAATAATTTTGAGCAAATCTGAATTGAGACTAGGTCTACTCTCCAAGCAATCGATGATATATTGTTCCCTATCGTTTTCGAAGACGCGTTTCGAGAAGTCGCAGAATACTTAGTATTTTCTTTTAATTCTTTTACCACTCCACGATATGGGGCATTAAACATCCTGTCTTTTTATAATCATTCGAGACAATTTTGACTTCATCAATAATTTCATTGGAAATACAACTCTGAATTGTTGCTAAATGTATTGTTTACATTAATCATACGTAACCCTGTAACCTCAAAATTAGAGTTGTTCCCTTGTAATTATCCTTTCACAACAACTCAGTTTCATTTTTTTTAAGCCCACATCCACCCAGCTCGTCAAAAATGGTTTAGAGCCGGTTTCATATATCTTTTCAATTTGTGTTTTGTTCAAACATGTTCATGGCATCCGTATCTGATCGAGAAATTTCATTATCCTGACATATTCTAATCGCCTCTTCTAATTCCCATAAACTTTTAACCCCTTCATAAACTGTCTCTTCTCTTCTCTAAATACCGATGCATGATTTACACAAACATTCTGACTGTCAGATTCCATTTCCCTGCCTTCATTTACATTACATCCAAACATACTATCTGTTACCATTAAACATTTGCGCGCCTATCCTTATCTTTATTTCATTTAAAATCGTCATATATAATCCGATCAGATCAGGATATGTACATGTCTCATTTATACTTCCGATATCGGCTAATTCAATTCCTTTCTCGAAAGCAATGTTTCTAACCCATTGAGAAGGGATTTCAATATAGCCATGCGTAATAGACTCAATGACCACCGCTTCTAATTTGATATTTCGATCAGGTTTAGTTCTATTCTGTTAATCCAAGTCAATTGTATCATAAATCTGTTTGGTCTCAGTTCGAATTCCACCGAGCGCATATATTTTAAACACTTATCGAATGATCTTCAACTTCAATGTATCAACTATTCCCCTTTTCACGAATGTTTTATCACTGCCACTGTCAAGCATTACTCGAATCGCTTCAATTTTCTGATTTATTTTAACCATTGCAGTGCATGCTTGTAATGAAACTGACGCTGATTTATTTCCTTCCTGTTTATTTTCTAAGCAATGCAACGAAGATAGCTTCGTTTTGGTTCGTTATAAATGGATTCGCTTAGATTTAGGCCACGTTCACATGAGGCGCTTCAACGCGCGTATGACGAGGCTAGCGAGGTTCTGCCTTTAAATTATGTTTATTGATTCCTCTAATTAAAGTATCTGTCTTTGCGACCTTGAAGAGTGGGACCCTGATAGCTTCACCAAACGCGCGTTTTACGCGCCTCATGTGAACGGGGCTTAGTGCGCAGTGTGTTCTTTCACATATCAATAAAATAATAGTTATAATAGTATATAAAATTTTTTTAAAAATATGTACATATATAGTATATATAGATATAAATAGGCGCGTTTCAATATATAGCAGCACTGGAGACCGCAAGATGACGTAACATTTTGACTAAGGGAGTTCTTCCGGGTCTTTTTGTCACCCCTTCTCTCCAACGTTCGAAAACGGACGTGTCACGCTAGCGCTCTTCGGAGCTTCTGTTTTCGTTTATATCCATCCAACATCACCCCCTGTCCCTAGATATTTACCCAAAATCTCTCTTGTCAAAATCCCCTTAGACCCCTTGCAACTCTAATTTCTCAGCAATAAATAAAATGTTAAAGATATCATTGTTTCATCACTTTTTCACCACTTGTGGGATTGAGTCTGATGACCTTTCCCAAAAAATGGGGGCTCGGACGGGATGTGATCCCACGGATTTGATTCTGCAATCCTGTGAGCGAGAACGATATAAGAGATACACCATCGTAGATCTACTACGTCGTAAAGACCCGAAGACGAAGAAACCCAAACCAGAAGTTTACCGAGAAATGATAGAAGAGATACACCGTCGTAGATCTACTACGCCTTGAAGACCCGAAGACATTGAAACACAACCAAGAAGTGTCTTGTCGTCAATCTCAGATAAGCTAAACTTTTATAATTTTTTTTATTTCTGCTTAAGTGTTTATTCGAAAAATGTGCTCATCCTGCTAAATTGTTTTTTTTTCAATTACTTTGCATGTTAAAACTAAAAGCGTTCTTGTTCCCATGCAACTGTATTTCCTTAAAAATGCTTTGAAAAATAAGCGTTGAAATATATCGCACCCCGGCAAGAAAAGTGATACAACTCAAAATTGCAGAATTTGAGAAACGTCAACATTATGGTGGTAACTTCTATTATATTCTATAAAATAGTAATATAACATGCTTGGGCACCTCATACATATTTTTCAATGACATAACACAAACATTTTTATTTTTTGACTTGTGTCACTTTTCTTGCCGGGGTGCGATACGATTTCTAGTAATTTAATATTTTTTAAAATTGAATTAAATATTTAAAAAAATATTTAACCCCAAAAGTACAAAAAGATACAACATAAAACATTTGAAAAATTACAGAAGTATAAACAATATACATATACATAATTGCCGAAGACAAATTAAAGATATATATTTGGTAAATATGTACAGAAAATTTCATACAATTATGACAAATAGTTTTTCATTTATATCAATTTAAAATAAGAAAATTGCGAAAAAAGTATCACTGAGAAAAACGTCGTTAAAGTTTTAAATTGGTAAAAAAAAAACAATTTTACGTACTTAAATTTTATTTAAAATCTTCCTGGAAGGTATTGTGCCTTGCTTCTTACATTTAATGCTTCATTTAATATAATTTTGGCAAGTTGAACTCTTTTTCTGTAGGTTTTATAGGCAATAGTTGACTTCATCGCAGCTTTCCTGAATCGTATGCAGTCCTTTCGTTAGGACAGCATTAGAGAAGTTTTCCCAGTTACAAGACACGAGCATTCCAGCATATATTTTGCACTAGATGTTAGTTCCCTGTTAAAGTCCATAACGGCTCTGGCTGCAGCAATCTGGACTCGAACTTTCGAAGCATTAAAAAAAACCATGCTATGAAGTGATTCGTTTCGATTTTGAGTTTCCCCTATGCTACATTTTCCAACAAAGAATCTGAAGCTAGTCGTTGAAATATTGGCATCATTTTAACAATGATGACAGATGCCAAAGGGGTTTTAATACCCACTTTGGGCAATTCTGACTGTTACAAAAGGCGCGATTGTAAAAACACCACGAATCACTTCTGTATGGGCTCGTCGGATGCGCAGATGTCAAATTACTAAATTCCAAATTTCGCAGGCTCTTTAAGAGACAGAAATAAAATTTGTGTGTCATTTTGTTCAGAAATATCTGTAGTATTTTTTAATCTCTCTATATTAAAAAAAAAAGTTACCGCTGCCGCCGCCGCAGGATTGAAGACTGTGTTGTTTAGCTCGATTGTTAGACGGTTTCCCGAGAAAGTACTCATCGGAATAAAACAAAATTAACCTAGTTTGTTCTTCATTGTATTCCCTGGACAATTATTAAGATTTTTTTTCCGATGCGGCTATTAGTTTAGGATTTATAAAGTGTCAAAATTGAAGAAGCGAAATTTCTTCCGTGAGTGAGCAAAACCCATACAAATTATCAGTCTTCAGCCGTGAGTTTTTTTTAAACCTCTCAAAGTAATTTTTGCAGCTCGTCGAGTTTTTTTTTTTTTTTTTTTTTGGTATTTCAATTTGGTTCCGGATAATATTTTTTTGGAATTCGGGAAAAATCGGGACATTTTTGTTATTATTTTTTTAAACTGCCGTGTCTATATCTTATTACTATTAGTTTTTAATTTTTAAAATATCGCTGTATATCTCAGAATGTACTTTTTCTTACGGTACTATTATTTTTGAAATCGGTTAATAATTAAATTGTATGCGATCAAAGGTGGGTCATACAAAACTCGGAATCTTCGGATATTTTTGCTACTTTTTGTTAAAACCGTTATATCTACACCAAACTCCATTATTTTTTAAATTTGAGAACATCACTGAATACATTACATTACACTCTTTCTTATGGTACAATTATTTTTCAAATTGGTTAATAAATAAAATCGATGCAACTAAAAGTTGGTCATACAATTTTTGGAACTTTCAGATCGTAATTTCCGATACAAAACTAAACCTGTCATATCTATATCGTATTACTATTAGTTTTTAATTTTGAAAGTATCGCAGTATACCTCAGAATGTACTCTTTCTTACGGTACAATTTATTTAAAAATTGGTTCATAAATAAATTCGATGCAATCAAAAGTTGATGACACAAATTTCGTATTTTTTTATTTCACATAGCAAGTTCCCCATGCATATGAGGGTTGTATTTTTGACTATCGGGTTTGCCAGATATCAAATTTATCGAAGCAACAATTGCCATAAAAACGATTTCTTTTTATTTGACGAGGTTTTTCCTCGATCGCTTTTCCCTCTGTTCTCAGACGGTTTACCGAGAAAGTTCAAAGTACAGATCGTAAAATTTGGAGATTAAAACGGTTTACTTAAAATTGTACAGTGAACAAGATGCAGAAGATTTTTTTTTCCTGATGCGCCTATTAGTTTAGGGTGCATTAAGTGTTAAAGTCAAATAAAGTGAAATCACTTGCGAAAGAGGTATTGGTATGCGAAGCAAACCAAACGGTATTTAGTAGCGATCCCCGGGTGTCGGCGAGCGTAAGCGAACAGGCGGCGAAGCCCTTGCTGTGACGTTATGGACCAGAAAGTGAAATCAGGTAAAAACGGTAATATCTGGTAACGGCAAACGGTAAGGCCTGGTAAAAACGTAAGGATCTTTTCGGCATGTTCTTGACATAAAAGGGCATGTTTGTCAACTTGACTTCCAAATTGTCCCTGCCAAAGATATGTGTTAAGAAGCTATCATTGGATCAGCATTTTTGAGTCGAGTATCGTTTCCTTTTCTCGATGAAGCTGAGGGTCCAAGGAAGGAATCTGTTGACTGGATACTACAAATCCCTGAATGCAGTGAACCAGGAAATGAATTGTATCTTCGTCACATCCAGAACGGTTGTCTTCGGAAAAATGTAGAAGACCTGATAACTAATTATGAGCCGAGAAAGACGAAGTCTACTGACATTTCGATTAAAATAATTTTGGAAGGTGAAATTCCAGTGCCAATTCCAATTTGGAATTCCAATGAAATTCCAATTTGGAATTCCAATGAAATTCCAATTTGGCAGAAATTCCAGTGAAGTTCCAAAGAGCCCGTCGGTTATCAACTCCCAAAAGGTAAGAGGATCGAAATGTTCTCCGACAAGATGCGAAGGCTAATATCAAAAAGATCCAAGACGAGAATAGGAAGTACTAAGACAAGAAACGCAAGAACGCTACTATCTATAAAATGGCCGATCTCGTAGCAATCCAGCGAAACCAGTTCGGCACAGGATTAAAGCTGCGACCTAAATTTTTTGGCTCGCACGAAGTTTTGAAAGTTAACTCGAAAGATAGTTACGAAGTAACCAAAGTAGGGTATCACGCCGGGCCCTAATCAAGCCACCACTTCGGCTGATCTCATGAAACCATTTGTTTAGTCAGACTGATTTCGTTTTTTCAATTTTAATTCAATTTTATTCATGTTTTCGTATAATACATTTGTTTGTTTTATATTTTGTATCGTGTAATTTTTGGCACATTGAAAACTATGTGTATTTTGTGTATATTATCCCACTTCTGACACAAAAAATTGGTCTGGTACAGTAATTTGTTGCTGTATTTTTACTTTAAAACTAATTTTCTGAGTACTCATATACTTCTCTCGTTTAAGGGAAACAATCCAGAATGTGATGTGTGAAAATTTGTCAAGATGGACCCTTAAGCCAGCTGAATTTGTAAGCGTTGTCTTCAGTTGGTGTCTTTTCTTAAATTTTCTTTCTGTTCCGTACCAACCGCAAGAGCTGTTTCAGCAGCGCCACCTTTTGGAAAAAGTGCGAATTGAGTCATTGTTCGAGTAAGATCTCATGTGGAGGGACGTGTCATGCGGTGAATGTGGCCGCAGTAACAAATGAGCAATGGTCATTTATTGAGATATGAAATAAATTGTGTTGTTATACAGTCCACCAGTATTTCCATTGTGTGTGTTACCTTGAGCTACAAAAATATGGTCCGTCAAGCCGGAGTGAACTGGATAAAAAAGTGAGAGCTTGTGTCTGTGAAATAAGTGAAAAATTTGAACTTGTATGACAAGGCTATTTGTATTGAGTATCAAAACTAAGAAAAATGTTTAATAACTGTAGAAAGGAAGATCTTAGGCAGGTTGCCGCTGAGTTATGTGAAGAGGCAAATAAGAAAATGACCATTGTTTAACTAACTGAGCTCATCAAAAGTAATGAATACTATGCATCAGACTTTCAAATGGTCACGGAATTGATAAATTCAACAGTCGAAGATTTCAAAAATAATGAACAGTAACAAATTGAGTCGGAACAGAAGCAAATGGAACTCGAAAAGCTTAGGCTAGAAAGAGCTAAGGCAGAACTTGAACGTACAAAAATCCGAGCCGAAACAAAACTAAATAGTAAATTTGAGAATGAAGTGGAAATTTGTGATTCTTTAGATTCTTTGATGAAGAGTGTTCGGACGCTGACAGTAAAAGTTCCGAGTAGGCCAGAAGGCTGGAGTTACGTTTTTGCGTCCTTAGAAAGAGCATTTGTTTCGAAAACTCTTCCTGAGAAATATAAGTCAGAAATTTTGTTAAATTTACTAGGTGAGATAGCTTCCAATGTTATAACTTACATTGGAGATGATGAACTGACTGATTATGAAAAAGTCAAATCTATTGTGTTGCGTAAATTTGAGCCTACTCCTCAATCGTGTCTTGAACAACTTCGAAAAACAACTCGCCAACCTAATGAAACCTATACGCAATTTGCTCCTCGTTTGATTACGAGTTGGGAGTACTATTTAAAATTGAGGAAAGTGTCGCACTTTAAAAAATTAAATGTGGTAATAGTATCAGACAAATTATTTCATACATTAAACAGAGAAATCGCGTCCCATATCAGTGTCAGGCAATCAGATACCTGGTTTGATCCGATAAAACTACTAGCGATGGATAATAGTAAAAGTTAAAAATCGTCTCACTCCCACTGAGGTACACTCCCTGGGAAAACAGCGTTTGCTTTCCGTGTGGCGCCGTACGCCATCCCACCATTGGTATGCTGGCAATCGCCCTAGACTATCAATCTCATGCTGTGGCCCTCGGCCTTTCCAATCGGCCATGGGCAGATTTCGAAGTGGCCATCTTAAAAGTATAAATTTTCAGAACGGGGAGAGAATTTTCCCTCCTTGTTCCTGTTCCCTACCTGCCAGTCCTGATCACCTTCTTCTCTGTCTTGGCGCTTCGTATAAGCAGCTGTTGGTTGATCAGAACTTTTTGCAAGTATATGGAGATCTGGCACGACGGGGCCTTCTGGACCTGGTGTAGGCTTTCCTACACCAGGGGGATGTGCAACAACAACAAAAGCGTTAAAACATCCTATTCGAGAAATATGCCTAAAATATTTATTTCTGATTGCAAGAGTTCAAAATGCATTATGTGTCCCGAAAATCATCCCTTGTTTAAATGTAATAATTAGGGCAACTTTTTTGATGTAGTAAAAATGGAAAAAGTTGCATTTATCATTCCCTAAAGTTGCATTTATGGAAATAAAGTTGCATTTATTTTTGATACACTAAATTCTAAAATAAATTATTCGTAAAAAATGAAAAATATTCAAAATACATTGACAATTTTAGTCGTGTACAACAGTATTATAATATATTCTGAAATACAGAAGAACGTTGAATGGCCGATCCCTGACCAGTAATTTCTTTAAAATTGAAAACCTGTCATACAATGTGCTGTGTCGTATAGTAGAAGCGCAAAATCCTTTCGCTCAACATTCAGAGATTTTAAAACGTTATCTACAAGGCGAACAACATATTGATGATCGACACTCACTCTGCAGTCGATTACGCAAGTTTCCTCTGGATTATCAAGAGTGCCAACCAATGTGTTAAAGTACTTCTTGCCATTTATTTCACTTTCGTCTTAGGACGAACACCTTCTTACCATGAACTTGTTTGATCCGCAATACTTCGGCGTTCGCAAGCTCAGACACAAGTGATCTAAGGGTTGATTCAGAGAGCAAAAATGAAATAGTAATTTGATATTAATTAATTTTAAGCTAAAATTTAAAAAGTTGCAGGTGGTTGCATTTATGCAAAAAGTTACATTTATGCGGAAAGTTGCATTTATGTTGCTGTTATAACTCACTTACTATACACCCCATGTGGGAGGAATTTTGGTTTTAATACTTTACATGCAACGTAGAACGCGTGAAAAAAAAAGTTGCATTTGTTGCAAAAAGTTGCCCTAGTAATAATTATATGGCTTTGCCTGTTTCTGACAGAGTGGAGGTCATTAAGAAAAATAATTGTTGTTTTAATTGTCTGGGCAAGCATCTGGTCAGTAACTGTAAATGAAATTTTTCTTGTTCTTTGTGTAAGCGAGAGGGGCAGAAGAGATGGCATCACTATTCATTGCATTACCCTAGAAACCATGAGTATGTGCGTTCTTCGAGTGAAGCCAACTCGGATGACCGTGACCTGCGTTCTAACCCAAGTGGGGGAGGGGGGGGGGGTTGTTGGTGAATCATCCCTTTCGCCTTTTGCGCTAGCATTTGAAAGTAGTCAAAACAGCAATTCCGTTCTCTCAACACGAGTGTTAAATCATTCTAAAACCGTTTTGTTGAGTACTGTGAATTGTTTGTTGAGGGACGATCGAGGGAAAATTATATGAATCACTAGCTGTTATGGATCAAGGGACCATGAATAATTATATGACGACATACTGTGCGAATAGTCTCGGTTTAAAAAGAGAGAAAACTGATATGACCGTTGGCGGGATAGTAGATACAAATCACAAAAATTAAATCTGTGGTTAATGAACGATCTCAAACCTTGAGGGAAACTTTAAGAAAAAGTTAGATATTTTGGTCGTATCCCCAGAATTACGGATTTCATGCCGTCAAAAATCCTTAAGGTTAATGTGCCAGAATTAAAATGTATAAAACTAAAGGTTGAAAACTTTAATGTGCCAGGTCGCGTAGATTTACTTTTGAGCACTGAATTCTTTTATGAGCTGTTACGGCCAGGTCAGATTTATTCTGTTAATAGTAATTTGATTCTTCAAAATGCAGTTTTTGGATATGTAGTTAGTGGAAGTATACCTATTGCAATTGAGGGAAACGTATATTGTGGGTTCATTGAGGATAATACTGGTTTAAACGAAGCTTTGGAGAAATTTTGGGAAATGGAAAATGTAGAGATGGAGGTACCCCAAAACAAAGAAGCAATGATTTGTGAAGAGCATTTTGAGAAAAACGTTAAGAGAGATAGTACGGAGAGATATAAAGTAAAAATGCCATTAAAAGAGGATCCGGGGTGTTTGGGAAAATTCACAGATATTGCCCGTAAAAAATTAAATTCGCTGTGGAGTCGCTTTTTAAGAGAGTCTGAGTATTTAGCATTATATAAGGAATTTCAGCTCGTATATGAGGAATTGGTCACATGAAAGAAATTTCGGAGAGTGAGGAAGTGGTGGGAACATACTATATACCGCATTTAGGAGTCTATCGCCCTGATAAAAGTACGACAAAACTTCATGTTGTTTTTAATGCTTCTTCACGAAAAACCGTAGGTAATTCTCTTAACTCCTTACAACATAACGGTGGGGTTAGTCAGGAAGACCTTTTCGAAATAGTGGTGAGGTTCCGTAAGCACATTAATGCTTTCGTGGCTGATATTACACAAATGTATAGAATGATTTTAATTGACCTCAGCCAAACGAAACTTCTAAGAATTCTTTTGAGGGAGGGAGTGAATGAACCAGTTAAAACATATGATCTCAAAACAGTGACGTACGGCATAGTTAGCACACCTCACCTTGCTACCAGGGTGTTACTGCAATTATCAAGAGACGAACATGAGAATCATCAGTAAGGGAAAAAAGGCGGGTTCAAAAACAGCGGTGGAGAAGTTGGAGAAATCGAGTTGAGTTGAGTTGTACCGGAAGTGACCAAAAAGCATCACCAAAAGTTGAGTTGAGTTATTTTCTCATGCTGCCGGAAGTGACGTCATACTCGCAAGTTGAGTTGAGTTGTTTTATTCATATTATGTGACGCCAAGAGTTGAGTTGTTAGTTTCGGTTTCTTGATGAGAGGAGTGGAGTTGTTAGTTTCGGTTTCTAGGATTTTACTGTTTTTTGAAGGTTTTTAACAGAAACTTTAGCATTTTTGGAATGGCAACACTGACAGACTTGAATGTGAGCGGTGGAGCAAGACGTCATCAACTTGGTGGTGGAGAAATGGAGTTGAGTTGTTAGTTTTGGTTTCTCGGATTCTGTCTGCTTGAATGAAGTTGAGTTGTTAGTTTCGGTTTCAAAGATTTTGATGTTTTTAAAGGTTTTTAACCGAGTCTTTAGCTTTTTTGGAATGGCAACACTGACAGAGACTTGTATGTAAGCGGGGAGCATGACGTCATCAACTTGGTGGTGGAGCAATGCAGTTGACGTTTAACATACATGATGACTGGTAGCGCCATACACTGATGAGATTCAGAAGGAAATTATATTTTTACAGAAAATGTGCATTTATTCTTTATTTAAGTGTAGAAAAAAAAAGTTCTACAACTTGGAATCGAACCCGCAGCAAAAGTATTCCGGGCTGCCCGTTTTGAAACGCTTTTAACCGTTCGGCCGGGAATACCTAGTAACATCCTCTGCAATTAAGAGAGACTATGCTGAAGCAGAAGACCACTGTGAGTTTCGGTTCATGTTTTTATCTGTATTTCAGACATAGAAAGGGGAATGTGCTGAATAGTGACGTCATTCGACTGTGTTGAAACGTGAAATAAAACACGTGGTGAGGATGCGGAATGACATCATTCGCACGTGTTGAAACGTGAAATCAAACACACGATTAATGACGTCACTCGACAGAGAGTTGTTTGACTTCTACTTCGAGTAGAGTTGAGTTGTAAGTTTCTGACATGAAAACTTGGAGGTTGGAAAGAAACGTTTTACGACTGAATATGGCATTGGTATGTAACAAGGTTGTTTGTGGATTCGCAGAATGGCAACACTTGTACCCAATCTAACAGGTTTGACCAGTAAGATTATTTTGACTGCAAAATACCCCAGAGGAGGACGTGTTGCTACGCTGAGCTCTCGGAAGCTATAATCACTTGGTATCTTCAAACGTGCTCTTTCCTGTTTTTTAGTGTTTTGAGTGGAAATCATGAAGCGATCGTTTAATTTTGGATATTATCCTATAACTGATAAAAAAATGAGAATGTATTCTGCGGTCGATGCATCTCAAATATCTGATTCGTCAATGGATGAACTAGGTCCAAATAGCTTCCATTTGGGTGATAGCAACTTTGCTGTTGTTTCTTGCTTCAAGTGGCTCATGCGTGTGCATTTTCGTCATTATTACAGAGATGAACATGGAGTGTTACAACCTAGCAAAGAAGGAGTATCTTTGTCGTCCAAAGTCTGGAAAGCCTTCTAAGAAGCAATTCCTATTTTTCGCTCTAAGAAAAGTGTTGATGTCATTGTTATATCGGTGAGACAATTGGATCGACTGGAAGCCGTTTCTGAAGAAATCAATGGAGCCATTAAAGAAGGATTTGTTAATGAATCCCTTGATTATTTTGTGAACGAAGAATTCGTGAAACATGATGCAGGAGCTGATGATTACGGCGATCCTGATCACCCTGACAAAGTGAAGGATCTTACTAACAAAGTGGCTAAACATCTAAAAGTGCTCATTTCAGAAAAAATCACAAAACTGATGAACTGTTTTGGATGCGAAAACAACTTTGAAAATCAACTGGGTCATGATTGTATGACTATGAATTTAAGTGAACGTTTTGATCGGTATTTCATCAATGCCCTGCATGAAATTGACTGGAATCGATTCGGAGTAACTATAGCTTCGGAGAGTATGTCTTTAAGGTATTTATTCTTAAATTTTGACTTCCTACGTTTATTGAATGTCTCAATTTTGTACGAAACAGTCCGAAAACTTTATGGTAAAGATGAAATCAACTGTTTTAATCAATAATAATATGTGTCCCTTTATATATATTCCTTTCAAAAATTATGTGTGATGAATAAAGTATTTTTTCTGCTCAATTTGTGTTTCTTTAGTTTTTTTTTCCTTTCTTATAAAATGTGCAATTGCTTTATTTATCCTTACTATATTTATAGCTATGGAAACGTCATTATTTATTTTATAGTAATTTGGTAATCACAATGAAACATAATTAATGTTATCATAAAAAAAAAATTTTAGGTTTGTTGGTAAATCTCTTTATTATCTAATTTTACATTAGTAGAATTTTAATACTTTATTACTGGATCTTACATGTATGAGAGAAAAAAAATCCTGTTTGTAGTGGAGTAATATCGTTTGCTTTGAAATGTAATCAATATTTAAAGACAGACGAGAAATAAATCTGAATACAACAAGTTTATTCAAGCTCAGACATTTTCGAACAATTTTACACAGAAACATCACATTGGGGAATATTTTCAAACATAAAAATTTACAAACTGTACAATTTTGAAGCAACATCTATAGTCTAGTTTGTAAAGGCTTTTGTCAAAATTTTGAGTCTTCTTCGAGGCATCCATTCCGTATAACGAATTGTTATTTTTCTCTTCTTTGGTAGATGTATATCCACTGTATCGTTGCACAAATTTAAAGAGATATTTTTAGCGATTTTAATTCCGTCACAAACATTTATGTTACTTTCTTCGAACATCATAGTTAGAACAAATATGAGTGACGAAATTCCTAGTAGAACAATTAACAGACTATGCCTTTCCTCTCTGTTTTAAATCCATTGCTTGAAATGAGTCATTACCATGGTCGTAACCCTTATATCTGTGCTTTAAATATATTCAATTCCATATTAAAATAATTGTCATAGGATTTATTTTGTTTACAAGGAAACCCATTTACAGATACGTTTTGGTATTGGGGTAGGAAGCGATTCTTTAATCACCTCCAATGTCTTATCGAGTTGTTGAGGTACAGCAAATTTATTTTTGCAAAGAAAACAGGAAAGTTTATTTCTTTAAGTGCATCTTTAAACTCCTCTTGACCATTTATAAATTTATCTCTCTTTCTACTTCTCACCAGACGATCTATTAGATCTACAATATTGAATTGTTTCACTACATTACCTTTATGGATGAATTCACCATTAGGTGTCCAAGAAACAACCTTTTGATGGTTTTTCAAATAAATAATAATGTTTTTAGTTAAACCAATTAAATTCTTGGGTACGGAACTCATTATCCAATTATCTATATTAGGTGTTTCTTCTTTCTTGATAGAAGTATCTGTTTCAATTTCAAGATTAACCGTATGCTCTTTATCAAGACTTACTGATGGAGGATTCTGTACATTTACATTTATTCTCTTTTGTAATACTTGATTGTACAACTTAATTTTTGTATCATCATCCATTTTGTTTAGTAAAATGGTTTTCATTTCACGATCTAATTCACTCAACTGATCGTCTGATTTCATATGTCTAGCTAACCTCTCCTCTGGTACAAGAATCATTTTCTTTGCGCATTCCATTTATCTTTCTCTATTTTTTCTTTACTTTTGAAGTATAGTCAAGACACTTAGTGCGGCGGGTACTAATATATGTAAAAACCTCCTTTTTGAACTATAATTTTTCGCTTTTTAATGAGAGACACTTTTTTATCTGCTAAATCCCTAAGCGTATGCTTGTAACGAGAAAGCTTTTCCTTCTGACGATCTGTTAAAGGAACATTTCCTTTTAAAGTGTTCAAACAACATTCAGCTATACAATGTATACTGGATTGTAGAAGTTTTTTTAGAAGATCTTTTCGACAATGTTTAGGACAAATATTGATAAGTCTCTCTGCACGTCTTCCTTTGTCAAATTCATAATGAACACTGAGAAACATATCTCGGTTACGTTTAAATTTATTTCATCTGATAAACACAAGTTTCTTCTCCTGGAAGAATTTTCATCCTCAATCGCATAACCTCTTCTGTTTCAGATTTTAGATCTACAAGTAAATAGCTGAAAGGTTTTTTAGTAGCGTCTTCAAATACTTCAAGGAAAAATTTGAAATTTCTCGGATAAAGTTGTCTACCGAGGTGAGTAATTTGACTCACGTCACGTCGCGATTTAAATAAAAACATATAATGACAGTTTAATGAAATTTCTCTGAATTCTTTTCCTTTATGAAACAAATTTTGCGTTACAGTTATCACAGATAAATTCATATGATGGGATCCTTTTGTATACATGTTTCTAATTCTTTTATCACTACCACATTCAGAAATTAAATCATCATACATAAAAAGTGTATTATATCCTAAATATTGCTTAAAGTTTTCGGGTATTCCTTCTACAAAGGTGATATTCGTCATTTCATCGTATAACTTTTGATAGATTCCATAAAACCACACTATTTTATCAAGGGTAGGATGAATCATATCTATGTGGCTGTTTATTAATTTTTTCAAAAAATGCGACTTGCCTGATGATGTAGGTCCACAGACAAGAGCAGTGAAATAGTACTTTAAAGCGAATTAAATCATGGTTATAAATGACAGAAGTAAAGACTAGGGCAGCTATTTATACTTTTTTTTATTAACATAAAGGTACATGTACATTTGAAATTTTTTTCACAAAGTTATACACTCGTATATCACTATTTGTAGACTGTCTATCAAATAATTTAACAATAAACTTCATAGATCAATTTCTAGATCTTTGATACAAATAGTATACACAATATTGTCCACACACAGCAGTTTTTTTCACTTTGAAGAGGCATGTCGTTGTAGACCACGTGTGGAAATATTTTGAAGTAGCCATGAATGTAACCCAAAACATAGGAAGGTGGATGACCAAACGAATCGAAAAATTCTACACTTATTGAGGATTTCATATAAACAGCTAACCAATGAGTCCCTG
This sequence comes from Metellina segmentata, assembly GCA_947359465.1. Taxonomy (NCBI): domain Eukaryota; kingdom Metazoa; phylum Arthropoda; class Arachnida; order Araneae; family Tetragnathidae; genus Metellina; species Metellina segmentata. The sequence goes on from OX375882.1 coordinate 37,203,086, forward strand.
GTTTGTGATGAGGGTCGGTGTTTACAATAAACGTAGCGGGAAAACTCTTAAAGGTTTCGGGAATCGCATCACTGGGGAAAACTTCTACAAAACACTTACGTGTGTATGCATCACTTTGTAAAATGTTATTTAGTTGCACCACATTCATATTGAAAAATCACACAACATATTTCTAGACTTCGTAATTTCAATCACGTTTTGAAATTCTGCATACACCATCACTGAAACAGTTTTCGGCAAAACATTTCCAAACTTTATTTCAATGCGAAGATTTCCTTGTTGAATCAAATTTAAATGATTACCATCCCCCAAGTCTGGAGTTAAGTCAAAGGCATATAACGTGTACCCTTTGGAAAACTCATCTCTGTTAATATATATACCTTTATTGGATGAGAGTTTTTCACTTCCCAGTAGAAAACTATTGTAAGCACGAATATATTGTCCGTCTGTATAATTAGGATCCAAGGGTTTGTAGCTGATAGGATTTCCTTCGACGTAAACTCCTATGAAATTTACATCGTTATGCTTGAGGTAAAATGGGTTTGTTGAGTAAGTACCACTAAACTAATCGTGATCGACACACGTCACCACCAACCGTTTGGGAAGTTGACCGGAAAAAATATTGTCCTGTGAAAATGAGAATGAGCCTTTAGATACTAAATATAGCTTACACAAAACTCGATCCATTGGATATTTTGCAGATGATTTTTCTAAGGCTTTGGCATGTCCAATAAGAACACCTGGACTAACTTCCACTTTCCGGATGAAAAGTGATGCATGTTCAATAACAATGTCATAATTCGCTTTTTGAGGAGCAATGAGACAAAACTCCGGTTTGCTGCGTATTAACTTCAACTTTAAGTCTACCAAGTTGAGTAATAGACGGTCTTGATAAAACAAGTCACAATGTAAATTTCCAATCATGTCTAAAACTTTACCTTTTTCAATCATAGACGCCCGTTTCTTCAATCTTACATTTTCACTTGAAGGATCGGTTTCATCAAAGTGTCCTGCTGTATCTTTGTAGAAGCATTCTGAAGTAAAGAAGCTTTTTTTATAATCAGAGCCGTAATTGAGCAGAGTCTCAATGTACGCTCGGTAAGGGTAAGTGTTACTGGATGATGAAATTAGACGCTCATTCAAACTCACATCAACTTGGGAAAATAATGAGTGAAGAAATAAGTTACATGGAGCAACTTTTTCATTTTCAACTAAAACTGTATTGTCCTTCAAAACTTTAACTTTTACATATAGTTGAGTTGCTGATAAATCGATGTATTCCTCACCACTACCAGATATGTTAAACTCGATAGGTCCACCATCACGAATATTAGCTATAGGATAAATTTCTGACTATTGTCCTTTTTCAATAGCTGTTTGAGTCGGTGGCATAAAAAATAAGTCCAGTTCAGATTTCACAGAGGGTAGGGAATCATTTCGTATTAAGGCCATGCTAAAAATTAGGAGAATATGTCAGGTGCACACAGTTTGCGATACTTCTTTCGAATGATGCGGTTCTTTTTTGTGCGTTTCCTTTTATTTCCTCCAACCATTGATTTCACTCGATTGGATACTTTATCAGTTAAAGTTTTAGTGGCTTCTTTAGCCCGATTTTTGACAGCTAACTTTACATCTTTACCTTGCTAGTAATCATTTGCAATATCCACGTCAGATCGAAGTGCTTGCTTTCCTAACGCTTTCGCACCCGATTTAAATAAAGGAAAAACCATCCAAAACATACTTCTAAAAATTCCCCCCAAGCCACTTTCTTTCTGTAGAGAGATGCCTTTGTAATATGGCAAGCCATTACCTGCTTGCTGTGTATAATAGTCCTCAAATGTGTTTTAGTACAACAACGATAAGGTTGATACATTTTGTTGAATAAAGATTACAAATGTCTCAAGCGAAAATGAAGTTTCAATATCAACTTCCCGCGTTCAAATGAGACATAACGACCAGTGTGCGTTCTTATAACGATTTCAATTGAGTCAAAAAATTTTCTGGAAACTGGTAAATAATGAGGTCTCTCAAATTGTTCCTGTATCATAACACCATCTCTCCCCTTCACTGTCAGAGTTCGTAAGAGAGGAGCTACGATTCCCCCAACAAGTTCAGGCTGAATGATGTCGGTGTAAATGTAAAGCAAATGTAAGTCAACATTTGGATCTGCGACAAAAGGACTTTCAGTGATTACTGTATCTGGACCTCCATTTCCTGGAATAAAATTTTCTCCAATCAGCACATTAGGTTCGAAACCTAAGTTTTCAGCTAATCCCTTAGATAATCGCAACGTCGCGCAGTTAGTGAGCTGTACTAACACCTTTTTAGTGTGTTTGTTATATTTCAGTTGAATTTTTATATGCTTCGGAAAAGTATTTAAAATATCATTCGGAGAATCATAAAAACCACACGCTATTTTCCCATTAGTTTTTACTCCGTTTCCTAAATTATATTCAAAAGAATTTTCACCGTCAATTATGTTAACAATTCACGTATGTCTCGTTGGGCCTAAATATTTTGTGTCTTGTTTGTTTTCATTCATTTCATTCAAGTGCAGTGCTTTTTCTGTGTAATTGACTTAGTGCTTTTTCTGTGTGTTTGATTTTGTGTAGTGCTTTTTCTGTGCATTGAGTGTTACTTTGCATAAGCATGGGTATAGTTAGAATGTTCAAGGAGATGAGGACAGAGGGAGCCAGTGGGGAGTTCTATGTGGAATGTGACTTGTGTGGGAATATGGTTGAGGCAGGAAAGGGGTGTGTGAGCGGGGTTAAAATGTCAGAGAAGGTTGAATTTACATGCAAGAGTTGTTTAGAGGTGGGTGATTTGAGGAAGGAGCTGGAGGCTTTGAAGGTGAGGGCTGTAGAGGGAGTGGAAAAGGGTGTCCAATGTGTAAACTTGGGGCATGTTGATCAGGGGGATAAGGTAACTAGAGGAGTAGTGGTTGGTGATTCAATGGTTAGGGTTTTGGGAGAAATGGTAGGGCGTAAAAAGCGCAATTTTGCAAGGTGTTGTTTGCCAGGTGCCAGGGTAAAACATGTAGTTGAGGCAGTTAAGGCAAGTGTGGTTAAAGGGGAGGAAAAGGCAGTAGTGTGGGTGGGAACAAATGACGTAGAGAGGACTACAAATGTCGAGTTTAAGAGGGAAGCAGAAACACTTTTAAGAGGCATTAAGTCTCATGGGGCAGAAGTAACAGTATTAGGATTACTACCTAGGTATGGGTTAGGCAATGGGTGGTTAAATCAAAGGGCCAATAAGATGAACGGGTTGTTAAGGGATTTGTGTGAGAGGGAGGAGGTTAGATTTTTAGATGTTTGGAAGGAGTGTAGGAGGGATTGGATAAGCAGGGACAATTTGCATTTAAGCTTGATAGGTAATAGGGAGGTTGGCAAGCGGGTTTTGAATATTCTGGAGTCAAAAAACTAGTATACAAGCAGGGATGGGAAGGACATAGAGGGTTGACAGTACACAGTAATTGCTTAGGAAAACTAACAGGGTCTAAATTGCAGGAGACAAACAATACAAAGGGAAAGTGCAATGTAAGGGAGAAAAACAATACCAAGACAAATAATACAAGGGGAAAGTGCAATTTAAGGGTGAAAAATAAGCTAAAAGTATTTTATTGTAATGCTCGCAGTGTGAGAAATAAAATGGATGAGCTCAAGGGAATTGCACAAGCAGAGGATATAGATATCATTGGGATTACTGAAAGTTGGGCAAGCAGTGAAGATGCACAAATTTTAGAATTAAGTGGATTCACAATGTTTAGGGAGGACAGAGAGAATAGGAAAGGGGGTGGGGTTTTGATTTATGTGAGAGAATTCTTAAACTGTACAGAAATAAAGTTAAATAGTAAAACTGAGGGTATAGAATCAGTCTGGGTGAAACTGAATACAGACAAAGGCAAAGGACTAATTCTGGGTAATATATATAGACCTGTTTGTAGTGAAGAGCAGGAAAAGGGCATGTGCAATCTGATAAACGAAGCATGTCAAAAAGGAGAATTAATTTTAATGGGGGACTATAACTATCCAAATATTGACTGGACAAACAATCTAGCTACAAATGGGAAAGGGGCAGAATTTTTGGAAGTGATACAGGATTGTTTTTTGTACCAGATGGTGTATGAGGATACTAGGGACAATGCAATATTGGATTTGATTTTTAGCAATGATGAGGATAGGGTGCAGGATTTGGTTATAGGTGAGCCACTGGGAGAAAGTGATCATAGAAGTATCAGATTAAGTATAAATTTTCAGTCAGCATACACAATCAATAGTAGAATAATTCCAAATTTCAGAAAGGTAAATTTTCATAAGATAAGGGAAGAGTTAAAGGAAACATTCAAAGGGGGATTATTAGCACTGCATCATTCTGAACAATGGGAGGAATTCAAGAATAAGTTAGACATGGTGTTAAAAAAACATGTAACGTTCAGGAAAAAAGGAAAATCTAGAAAATTGCTCCCTATGTGGTTTTCAGGGGAAACACACAAAGCTTTAAAATTAAAACAAAGAACATACAGGGTATATAAAAGCACTGGTAACGACAGGGACATGGAGGCATATCAGAAAGCCAGAAAGGAGTTTAAAACTATTAGTCGGAAGCAAAAGGTGTCCTTGGAGGAAAAATTAGCAAGGGAAATAAATATAAACCCAAAAGAATTTTTTGCATATGCAAGTAGTAAAAATAAATTTAGCACTACACTGGGACCGTTAGAGGGGAAGGGAGGTGAATTAATTCAAGACGAGGAGGGAATGGCAAACGTGTTAAATGACTTTTTTCTGGGTGTTTTCAATGGTAACTATAGTTTAAAAAAGGATCCCAAGGATGGAGCCTTTGCAGGGGGTATAATTAAAGAATGCAAATTCAACAGGGAAGAAATAGTACATCAGTTGAAAAGAATTAAGCCATCTAAAGCACCAGGGCCAGACGATATTTATCCGAGAGTACTAGTGGAATGCGCGGAAGAACTGGGGGAAGTAATTCACACGGTATTTAATTCAACATATAGCACAGGTTGGGTGCCAATGGATTGGAAGTTGGCCAACATAACTCCAATTTTCAAAAAGGGAATACAAAGTGATCCGGGCAACTATAGACCAGTAAGTCTAACATCAGTAATTTGCAAAATATTTGAATCTCTGTTAAAAAAGCATATAATGTTATACTTGGAGGAGGGGGGACTGTTATCAGAGAATCAGTATGGGTTCAGGAAGGGCAGATCCTGCTCTACAAACCTTTTGAAGTTCTACGAAAAAATTACTGAGGAGCTGGATAATAAGAGCAGTGTGGATATCATGTACATAGATTTTCAAAAGGCTTTTGATAAAGTACCTCATGAGGCATTACTGTTTAAATTGGAAAGGCTGGGGATTCAGGGAAAAACATTAATATGGATAAAGAATTGGTTATTGGGTAGAAAGCAGAGAGTGCAGGTAAAAGGAAATTATTCACAGTGGACAGAAGTTATAAGTGGGGTGCCTCAGGGATCAGTTTTGGGACCAATTTTATTTATAATTTTCATAGATGATATAGGTCAGGGGATCAAGAATAGAATCAGTATATTTGCAGATGACTTAAAAATATGGGGGACAGTGGATACCAAGTTACAGATGGGAAATTTACAAGGAGATTTTGATAAGATATCCGAATGGGCTGTAAAATGGGGTATGTCATTTAATGTAGGGAAATGTCAGGTTCTGCATATGGGTTACAGGAACAGTGGAGCCGAGTACTGTCTGCAGGGAGTAAAGGTAAAGGAGGGAGAAACAGTCAAGGATCTTGGGGTGATAATTCACAGGGATTTTAAAATGGGTCACCAATGTTCAGCTGCGGGTAAAAAGGCTAATAGGTTATTGGGGTATATTAAAAAGACTGTAACTTCAAGGGATAAGAATATAATCTTGCCATTATATAAGGGTTTAGTAAGACCACATCTAGAATATGCTGTACAATTCTGGGCTCCATATATGAGAAAGGACATAGAATCAATTGAAAGGGTTCAGCACAGAGCTACAAAAATAATAAAGGGGCTAGCAAATTTCGACTATAATGAACGTTTAAGTAAGCTAAACATGTATACACTGGAAAGAAGAAGGAGGGGGGATTTGATTCAGCTTTTCAAGTTTGTAAAACAAGGGGACACAGAGGGCTTAAATTTCAATAGGGATAACAGAACAAGGGGCCATGGGTATAAATTGAATAAGACACATTTTAATCGGGATTTAAGGAAAAACTACTACTTTAATAGGGTAATAGACAGTTGGAACGCGTTGCCAGAAAATATAGTTAATTCAAAGGGAGTGTACGAATTTAAGACACAATTGGATAGTCAGTGGGAATTGGAGAATTCATAAACAAAGGACCAGCCTTGTTGGGCTTGAGCCTGTAGCTGGTCGTCAATATTTGTATTTGTATTTGTATTTGTATTTGTTATTCCACATTGTGGGATAAATTATTTCAACTAATCCAACTTCCCATTCACCTGAAAGTTCTAGTCGTTTAGGGAGTTTCGTGTAGAAATGTGACACTGTGTTACTAGTTTAAAACTCGATAGAGCTGTCACTGGGAAGCGTAACGTAGAAACTCATTGTGGTTATGGGACAAACAAATTTTGTGAGCAAACTCAATTTATCGAAAATAGGTCTTTAGAATGAATCCAGGCGTTAAATTTTTTGGGGTAACCTCTAAACTTGACGAAGTATTCCAAACGTTTACTAATTACTCTCTTCTTTAAAATTTTCTCAACATGAAAAGATTGTGATTTCTTAACTCTCTGCAGTTCTTTTGAGTAAAAGGTACCAGTGATTATTTCTCCCATTAAGTCTTTTATTTTATATACTGGTAGCTGCTAGGTAAACAGTGAGAAATTATAAATATTTCCTCTGACCAATTGTTTTCATATCCTTTCTCAAATGTTAATTTAGTCTTTGCAACTCTAACAAAGTCTCCAACCTGAAATTTGAATGAAATCCTCTTAACATTAGTTTTATTTACATCACCATACAATATATTCCACACTTGTTTTTGATTTTCAACAGTTACATTAATAGGTTCTCTTTTTATGCTGCGATGGAGTGTATGATTATAACTGTATACGAGTTTGTCTAATACATCTATAAATCTATGTCTTTTTATTGGTAAAGTATTTCCACATTTTCGTTTTTAAAGTGCGATTGAATCGTTCAACAACACTAGCTTTGGTTTCATTATGTGTCGAGAAAAACTTTACTTGAACAGCTTTTAAATAAGATTGAAATGTTTTGTTTGTAAATTCAGTTCCTTGATCTGTTTTTAATTTTTTCGGTTTTCTTTCCTTGAAAATTGACAAACGCATTTAGGATGGTATTTCCATTTTTTCGTTTCAGAGGTATGACCCATGCATATTTAGAAAAGAATATCTATACAGGTTAATAGATAACGATAGTTATCATTGTATTTCACAACACTTTGCATGTCTACTAAATCAGCTTGCCATTGCATATCTATTCCTCCTACAATAACTCTGTTTCGTAAAAAGTTGCGACGAACTGATTTATGCAAATTATAAGCATTCTGCCCCTCCAACCTTTCTTGAATAGTCTTTTTTGGAACTTTCCCTTTCATTGCTTGGTACAAGGCATTTATTCCACCAAAGCTACCTGGTAACCTAGGGTCTTCATAATACGTAGATAACTTGTTTTTATACATGCCTCTTTGGCATACACTTCAGCTACTGAGATGATCAAACTGTAAATATAACCTAAATATACACTTACTTAATCTATTAAAAAATCAATGACATATAAGATATTATCAAATTGTAAACATAATCTAAATATAAGCTTATTCATCTGTTCAAAACCATTCCTCGAAATGCCACTAGCTAAATTTCCAAATAATCAAATTAAAATCATTTTGTTTTATTACATTATATTTAAAATGAAAAAAAAAAAAAAAGAGGAAACGCTGTTTTAAACGAAAAACTAATTTTATTAAACAATTCAAGATAGCACAATACAAAAGAATTGAATGCAAATACATACACCCATATAAAAATGTAGAACATCATACAAGTGAGTAATGTCCCCAAGGTAATGTTGAAATACCATCATCGAGAACAACTAGTTTTGAATCAGAGCAGGAGAGAGCAAGCTTATTCTGTTTTACAGTAAATAGAGTGTGTTTCTTTGATACTATTATACTAGATTGCAACGTTTCTTGGCACTGAAGCCCCGCCCTCGCGGAGAGATAAAGTGAGTGATCCGTCTCTTGTTGGGTTGCAGGCAGAGGTTTCGAAGAGACGTCACACTTACAAGCTTCCAACTTGGCGCATTAATCTAATTTGGCCTTAAACGTAACACGCAAATGTTTTGACCTGCCTGTCAGTTTATAAAAGAGCTTGCCTGTCAGTTTATAAAAGAAAAGCACAATCATAGTAGTTTTAAGACATTTTTATACAATTAATAATAGATAATATCGAAAGATATTTTTTGAATTTGTCATGGTATTCATTTAAATTATTGCTTCCTAAAAATTTTCCAAAAGAAGTATCCCAGTTAGCAAATGAAATTTTTGAGGTTGTTATTGAAAAATATGTATGAGGTGTGCCCCAGCGTGTTATATTACTGTTCGAAAGAATATAATAGAATTTACCGCAATAAATGCTTGCCTGAAATTTAAAAGAAGCTTGTACTTCAATTACTTACAGCTTATATTTTGATATAAGTTTTATAGTATCCTTAAAGTTGATTTTTCTCAAATGCTGCAATTTTGAGTTGTCACTTTTCTTGCCGGGGTGCGATATGTCGGTCAATATTACCCAGCGTAAAAATGACCTCCTGGCAATACTGCTAAATATCGATTTTCGACATTGATAAACATTTTTTACTGACATTGCTCAATGAGTTTTACGATATTGCTCGATGTGCTTTTTTGTCATTGCGCAATATTAGCTTTACGATACTGCTCGATGTTCTTTTTTAACAATACTCAATATCTGCTTCACAATATTGAGTTATTTTCATTAAATATTAATTAATATACTTCTTATGGCTAATGCGATTGCTGTAATCTTGTGTGCCCTCGAAATAAACAATCTTAAATTTTAAGAATTCTAAAAATATTAATCATTAAAAAGCATAATACAATAGTTTATATAATTGAAGAGAACCAAAATTTTTTTTAAACTTTTAATTATTAGAACTATATTTATAACAATTTTTGTAAGTAATGTATATAAATATTTTTTGATGATTATTGTTTTAACATTACTACTAACTTTTAATAGAATAAAAAACATTTAGAGGAATAACCTTGAGTGTCCTCTAAATAAATCACCACATATTCCATAAATATGGTATGAACCTCTTTAAAAACGCTTTTGGGAAGGTTGTATTCTTCACAATTTTAGAAATTCATGATATCTTTAAAATTTAGCGAAATTTAGTTTGGAGAATGGTTTTTCAGATCATGTTAAGCACATATTCACATTAATGAGGTTTGACATTTCCTCGTATAAAAGGAAACACATAAAATGGCTTTGCATCATTTTTACGAGTACAAATTCTGTAAAATGACAAATCTTTACTCTTAAAATATTGGTTAATTCAGAAAACAAACTAATGAAACAGTTCTTTGAAATCAACATGTTATAGTATTGCAAAAACCTTTCGCTGCAAGACGAAAATTAAATTTGTCTTCCCTCACTGCTTTTGGCCATATTACCATTTTAATTTCATGAAATTCAAGGAAACAATTGCTACAGCAATGCTTTTAGAAATTGTGGCCTACTTGGCTTTTTAAAACCTACACAGGCTTTTATTATCAAATAGAACATTTTAAAATTCATTTTTCCTTTAAATGTACTCCTTGGTAGCTTGAAAAATAATAATTTTAACATACATGTACAGGTCTTATATTTTATTTTATAACATTTCCAATTCAGAATATTGTTTTTTTTTATTTTAGAAATATATTAGTCGAAAATGTTAACTAAGCTGCAGATATCAGTTAATATTTTAATTTCTTTTAGAATGGGCATAATGTAAGTTCTTGATCCATTCTAATAGAAATATAGGGCTATTAAAACTCATATTTGCCAATAGTATGATCTATAGCTCAAATCAGTGAAATCAATGCAAATTCAGAAACAGTTGCTTGGTGTGTAGTTCTAAGAACTGAGACAATGATAATTCAATTTATGAAACACATTCATAACGATTGTTTATGCAGAGCTTTTCAGAGTTCTGCCTTTCTTGTGTGGAGTAAAAATGTAACTTCTAATAGAATCCGGAGTTAATTCTATTATTAATCACAAAATACTCAAATGTAGAGATTCAAATACAAACAACAACAAATGCAACACACGTAAATCAAAAGATAAATATCTGCCAATGTTGCCAAGCAACAAGAATCGAGAGCGCGCGGGAAATGCTGGTTGGCTCTTATTGGCTGGCGCGCGATTGTAAATGAAATTGCTACACAGCACGTAAAAGGCAAAATATTCAACATTTTACGCTAATAACGACAAAAAATTGATATATATGTGTGGGGTTAACAAATTAATCACATTTATAAGTTGCAATGCCTCATTACACTCAAATATTGAACAAGGGCACTGGGAACTATTTGTTTCGTTTGCTCTCAGCGTATTCCTATTGTGCCAAGAAAGCCTGTAACTGAGTATAGGTTCATCAATGCATATTTGGGTTTATGAGATAAAAGACAGTTTACATAATTTTCAAAATGAAAGTTATTTTCTACTGTTTGCTTTTTAATGCCCTTTAGTCTTTTACATTCTTTTTTCCCCTTTACCTTATACGAATACATTTTGGACCGTAACCCTACAAAGTCCGTCATAATTTTACCCCCATTTTCATCCTTCATTTTTCAAACAATTTTTTTGTTAACTTTTTCTATACCATATACATTATTTTCAGGAAAATCTGATGTATCAAAATAATTTATATTTTCTTTCATGTCTTTGAAAAATCCTCCGTATGCATGTGGTAAATTAGAGAGTCAGTATCCGTATACAATAGTTTCACTTTCTCCCCATAACCACTTTTCATAACATTGTAATGAAAATCTATCATGAGGTTTTTAGAAATGTCTAATATTGCCATACCGATACATACAGGTTTATTAAAAAATAGTTCTGTTTTTCGCATATGAACAGCTACAAAATTTTCCTCAAAAATCGTTCGGTGATCAAAATTGGGTTTTGAAATTAATTTTAAAAGCGACTTGGAGTTTGAACACAAGTGTATATCCACTCTTCGTCGGATGTTTTCAATCGTTTTGCCAAAAATAGAATTGTTCATTAATTCAAAAAAATCTTTTTCAAAAGGATTTCGAGCATTCGCTCTCATACTAGTGTTTAAAATTATATATGGTTTGAGAAATGAACTTTCTCTAAATTTAATTGCTTTATTTATACCTTTTAATTTTAGGCCTAATTCTAAGTAGAGAAACAAGGTTTTATGATGTAGAACATATCCTACCTTATTCTCAAGGATCAAAAGAAGCCTCTTCTCCTTGGAACCTGGGGGTATTCCGTTTATTGGAGCTAATGGAAAATCACAGTGCTTATCATGAAGCTCCTGTGGATACTCCAAATCTACGTCTAAAATGTAACCGAAGTCGGTGTCGTTTCTAATATAATTAATATCTTTCACATCACTCCATTGAAAATCCTTCAAAGGAAGTTTTGGGGACATGGCCCATCCATATAAGTTGTTGGCATCTAAATACATTAAAAAGCTGGATGGCTTTGATGCATCAAATTTACTCATGTATTTATTATTGGCTGAGGCAAGCCGATGGGAGCACTGCGATACTCCACCGCGGATGACTTTCTCCACAAACATAAGCATGTCATATTCCGTCATCAGCTCTATGCTAACGTTTGTGCTCTTTAGCATGGCATCCCAAGATAATCCGGGTGCGGTGAAGTACCACGCCGGATCCCACTCGTAAGAACAAAGACATAATTTTCGAAAATTTTCAAATACGTCAACGAGGATCAAGACATCTGTTTTGACGTATAATTCAGAGTATTCTCCGAGTGTTCGAATATTAAATGCCTCCCACACATTTTGAGCGTGAGAGTAATCCTCATCAGATATATCCTCTCCGTTTAAAGTGTTGAAGAATTTATCTTTCGGGGAAGATGAGTTTCTTCAAATTTCCGAATTGAATCCAAGTAATCATAAGGGTACACTCCCTTCCTGACTAGAAACTCCCAGCTATGTGAAAAATGACTTTTCACTTGTAAAAAGTCTTCTTTTTGAAGATTTTTGGCTAGTGCATCTAAGCTGCTGGCCATAAATTTCATTGTATCCAAGAACCGAAGATTCATACAACTTCCTACTCTTTTCGAGATGGAAATGTATCTTTCCTCCGTAGACGGAATTATGATCATTTTGTTTGAGTCAGACGCCAAATCCGGTATGAATAAATGTGAATCATATCCTGAGAGATTGTGAAGAAATACTGGGATGAAGTTGGGGGTTTTAAAATTCAAATTACACTTTGAATGTGCTGCCTCTCTATACTTGCCACTAATGTGGTCGTGATCGCAGACTTTCACATCTCCTTCCACAAAAGGCTTTCGGCACATGAAGCATACTTTTTCCGCTTCGTGTTCTTGTTGTTCTTTTTCACATAAAGGGATCATAGGCACTGGGTTTTTGTAAATTTTCTCTTTTTCGAGGGCTTTTTTTCTCCAAACATTCTACGAACTTTCGGGAAGCATCTTCTCCTCTGTACGCAGCTGGAGGCTTACAAATTTGATAGTCACTAACCACATAATAGGAAAAACTTACAGCTCTATGCCTTTGATAGGCAGTGCTGTAAGACGAGGTTGAAGCTGGATCGCACGACATAACTTTCTCAGTCAGAGATTCAAAATCAGCGTATATCACAAAGGGGATATACTGACTATGTTTGAAATTGGTGAAGGATATCCATTTTTTCTCTTCTGAAGGCATTTCTACTCGAGTGGGTTCGTTTGTCTTACACAAGTCTTCGTGTTCTCCGAGCTTGATAGGACACGAAAAAAGTTCAAACATCGTCTACAAATCAAATACTTTCGTTTCTTCTTTGTCAGTTGTGAAGAAACGAGGCGGGATAGACTGGTGATAGTGCAGTAGTGGATTTGTGTGCTTCTCATTCTTGATCAATAACAAATCCACGTGATGTTCTTTCACCTCCGTTGTTACAACAAGAAGGAAAATCTTAAAGTCCTTTTCAAAGGAATATACATTTATAGAAATGTTGAGGTTGTTCTTCTCGAATTTGTTTGAATCCCCCACTGGCTTTGCAGGAAAATCAATCCCCGAAAAATTTAAACTGTCTTTAAATTGTTCATAGTGAGAGATTCTTGAAGGGTTTTCCGATACTGGATGCAACGCAGCTAGAATAGCTCACCGGAAGCACTCCTTATCAAAGTTTTTTTGCGTTCACAACTGCTCGCTTTGATTTTATGGACTCTGGCAGTTCTATAAAACTAGATCCTCTAAATGGAGAATACTTGTTTTGTCGCAACACGAGTTCAACAATTATTTCGAGGGCCCATCCTGAGTCTTTAGTCTCAAAGTCTTCACTCTCTTTTATCAGTTTGTCTGTCGCTGAAACAAAAACGTTTCAACGTCATGATGTGACAGGAGGATTTCATTTTTAGTTTTAAAAGAACATTCCTTTTTTATATCCCCTTCTTCGGTAGCTTTTTGGTAAATGCACTTAATCATAAAGTTCACTTTTAGTTGTTCTCTTAGTAGTTCACCTTCCAAATGTGATTTAACTAAAGATTCCACTTTCTCCATGAAGTTTCTTATTTCCATCAGTCCATCAGGATTGTCGAATGTCCACGTTGAAACTGTATTCGCATGCGCACTTTCCTCCTTGCGTTTTCTCCCTCTTCCGGCTAGATGAGTTCCAAAAGTTGAAGGGATAGTTGCACCTACTCCACTGAGATGAGAAGTCGAAGACGAGTTACGATTCCGCTCGCATTCTCTTTCTCACGCCATTTGTTTCGGCAGGCTTCCTTTTCATCGGGTGAATATGAACGTTTCTTATATGACGAAGAAGGATGTCAGACCGACTGAAGGTTTTTCCACATCACCGCATGGGAATACAGCTTTTTCGTGTACGCTCAAAACGCTGATTTACGCGTCTGAAAGTTTCATGACACAAATCACTTGTGAATAGCTTCTCTCCGTGTACAGAGGAAACATGACGTTGTAAATTAAATTTCGAGCAAAAAGATTTGGAACACTGTTCCCACGTATGGGAATCCATGTTGATATCTTTCACAGGAACACAATAATTACTAGAAGCATGAAGAATTATAAATAAAATGCACTCACACACAGAGAGGAGATAGTGCACTGGTACAAGCACAACTTCTAGTTAGCACGACAAACTGTTGATAAAAAAGCAAGACAGTAACCACAGGTAAGTAATCGAGAAGGTAAATGCGTCTACGTACTAGGGGGCCTTCTCAGGAGTGGATGTAAAATCACTCGCTGAGGAAAGAAGAAAACCAGTTTGAGTGCTAGTCAGCTTCGGGTGTGATTGTTAGAAGACTTGATCTTGAACTTTCGAAGGCCAGAATGCGGATATCTTGTTGCTGGTGGCAAAAGATACCTATTTTTAGAACACGTGCATTACATTCTCTGAATTGTTTCCAGTCGATTTCATACACGGCATTGATGAAATACTGATCAAAACGGTCACTTAAATTCATAGTTATACAATCATGACCCAAACATTGAGGGTTCAGGGCGCATATAAATATTCAGAAACATGTTCAGGGGCATATAAATGGTTTATCGCAAATTTATAAAAGACTTTTACGAAACATTAAGTTAATTCTAGGGCATGATGCATTTCCACGGGGTAAGCTGTGTAGCCAAAATTGATTTGTAGGATATTTCATCACAAGTAAGCTTCCATTTTCTAGAACAGTTTTTAAAGAGTTGAAGTTCTTTCTAGAAAACACAAATTGCCTTTTTTGTCCAAATGAAACAGACGCTATGGGTGCTTTAAGATCTAAGTCCTTCTCGTTGTCTTTATGAGGACCTATACAGTCCTTCCCATCTTTATAACGATTCACCAACACAAAATTAAATATTGCACTAACTATTCGTTCCAATTCGCTCTTTATTTCTAACAGTAAAGGTGTCCAAGGCTTGGCTGCAATACAAGATCCGCTAAAGGTATAACTTATTCCTTCGTCTCCGTATGTTACAAGTTGTCTAGGCACAGTATATTTCTTACCATAAATTTCTATCGTAGTTTCCTCTTTCTTTAAATATGTTATTTCGTTTTCCAATCGACGGAAATATGTCCAACCATCACGATCTGTAAACAATTTACCATACTCATAGCATTGAGAATCTTTACAATATTTCTGAAAACATTGTTCTTTGTCTGCACGCATTTTCTTTACAGGTCTAATGTCGCTAAAATCCATCATATATTTAAAAAACAGTAGAAGGGTAAAAATCCAAAAGTGAAGTAATTCAAAGCACTAAGGAACAGGAATGAGCACGTTTGAAGATACCAAGTGATTATCGCTTCCGAGAGCTCAGCGTAGCAACACGTCCTCCTCTGGGGTATTTTGCAGTCAAAATAATCTTACTGGTCAAACCTGTTAGATTGGGTACAAGTGTTGCCATTCTGCGAATCTACAAACAACCTTGTTACATACCATTGCCATATTCAGTCGTAAAACGTTTCTTTCCAACCTCCACGTTTTTATGTCAAAAACTTACAACTCATCTCTACTCGAAGTAGAAGTCAAACAACGCTACTGTCGAGTGACGTCATTCCACGTGTGTTTGATTTCACGTTTTAACACGTGCGAATGATGTCATTCCGCATCCTCACCACGTGTTTTATTTCACGTTTCAACACGGTCGAATGACGTCACTATTCAGCACATTCCCCTTTCTATGTCTGAAATACAGATAAAAACATGAACCGAAACTCACAGTGGTCTTCTGCTTCAGCATAGTCTCTCTTAATTGCAGAGGATGTTACTAGGTATTCCCGGCCGAACGGTTAAAAGCGTTTCTAAACGGGCAGCCGGGAATACTTTTGCTGCGGGTCCGATTCCAAGTTGTAGAACTTTTTTTTCTACACTTAAATAAAGAATAAATGCACATTTTCTGTAAAAAATATCATTTCCTTCTGAATCTCATCAGTGTATGGCGCTACCAGTCATCATGTATGTTAAACGTCAACTCCATTGCTCCACCGCCAAGTTGATGACGTCATGCTCCACCGCTTACATTCAAGTCAGTTTCAGTGTTGCCATTCCAAAAAGCTAAAGTCCCGGTTAAAAACCTTTAAAAGCATCAAAATCTTTGAAACCGAAACTAACAACTCAACTTCATTCAAGCAGACAGAATCCGAGAAACCAAAACTAACAACTCAACTCCATTTCTCCACCACCCAGTTGATGACGTCATGCTCCACCGCTTACATTCAAGTCTGTTAGTGTTGCCATTCCAAAAATGCTAAAGTTTATGTTAAAAACCTTCAGAAAACAGCAGGATAAAACAACTCAACTCAACTTTTGAGTATGACGTCACTTCCGGCATCAGGAGAAAATAACTCAACTCAACTTCTGGTCATGTTGTCACTTTCGGTAACAGGAGAAAGCAACTCAACTTCCGGTGATGACGTCTTTTTCGGTACAACTCAACTTTAACCAGTGTGTTACTGCAATTATCAAGGGACGAACATGAGAATCATCCCTTAGCGTCAACAGTTTTAGAGAGAGACTTCTACATGGGCGATGTTCTGAGTGGTGCCGACACTCTGAGCGAAGCAAAGGAGCTTCAATCGGAGTTAATAAAAGCTCTCAAGAGCGGAGGCATGATGCTACACAAGTGGCGTAGCAATAATCCTGAATTACAAACAGGGCCTGACAGTTGCTACAATTTTCAAGAAGAGACAAAGGTGCTAGGTGTTTCGCGGATACCTACGATTGACCACTTTACTTTCCAAATTCAGCTGGAAAACGTGGTTCCGCGTACTAAGAGATCAGTGCTTTCCACTATTGCGCGAGCTTTTGACCCCCTTGGACTCTTGCGTCCGGTGGTGGCAAGAGCAAAAATATTTTTACAAAAACTGTGGTTTTTGAATTTAGACTGGAGCGATCCACTTCCTGAAACGGAAGAGCGACAGTGGCAAGACTTCGTCGAATACTTGGAAGCAATAAACAACGCGAGTGTTAGAGGATGGCAAGATATATGACCTATTGGACAAAAAGACTGAAAGGGAAGTGGGGTGATTAAGGGACTGATCTCTGGTGAGAATTGTATTAGGGGGTTATTTTTAGGTATCATTTCATATTCCCCCCCCCATTTAGAAGGGAAAGTCTTACCCTTCCAGAAAGGCTTTCACTAATTTCTCAACAATACAGAGTACAACAAAGTTACAAAATAACATTTCAAAACAAAATATGATACATATCTACAAATAATACGACATTAATTTGCCAGTTTCAAATAGATGGTTAATTAAAGTAAAAAACATCTAGTATAAAGACTTCAAAATTTATCCTTACACCTTCATAATTTTTCCTCTACTTAATGGCAATTCTAAAGTTTTTCGGTTAACTAAACAGAAATTCAAACATCTTACACACACAATTTTCTATACATGATGTCAAAAGAAATACACAGTAATAATTTTTGGGGATGAACCATATACCACATCATTAGACAATTTCTACATTCAATGTGTAGATTGAAACTCTTAAAAGCTCATGCGCTTCTCATTCTACATCTATAAAATTAACGTGATAAAGAGAGTAATAAAGAAGCTCAGGAATTTGGATGTGCAATTGGGACGACTTTTTTGCAATAGTACTGACATGTCAGTGGTGTCAGTACCTACGAAAGCGTTACTGTAAGTTAGAAATGAGTTCCGTATATCTCTAGAGGAGTAACTACTCATGACAAGCTACTAATTTACATCAAGAATCCTGAACAATTGAAAATGTATTTGTTGTTACATAGTAATGAAGTTTTCGATAGTCATTCTTACCTTCAAATACTGTGTTTCGTGATCAGTGTTTGTAGAGTTCGAGTATTCGTAACTCTTTCATTATCAGTACAAAGATAAAAACTAAATCTACGTAATGAGAGACTGGAATGTTGAGGAAAACAGGTTTTCATCAAAGTGTCCTCGTACGATAAAAATTTAAGGGGACTTACGACCTTTAAACCTTCCAAAAATTCGATTTTTCAAAAAAATATATATATATTAAAGTACATACATTTCTGATCATTTTGACACCAACCGCATGACAAAATTCAAATAAATACCAGAGATATGAAAGAAAATCGAAAGGTACACTGAGCAAAACATGGGCTTCTGTAACCAAAATTTTATCTTTACGGCGGTTTTTCTCAGCTTTGTTTTTTTAGAAAAATCTCAGATTGAGCGCGCATGATATCTGAAGTACTATTTGAGCAACTTGTTCAAAAATTGGTATACATATTCGTTAAACCTACATGCTTGTTTTAAAACCACAATATTGAAAAAAAATTTATTATTTTGGAATTTTGGGGAAGATATTGTTGTTGACGTATCAGAATATTTACTGCTTCCATGAAACATATATGATAAAAAATAATAATTTTTATTTATTTATTTATTTTTTGCTTTTATTTTAATCAGTTATATATATAGAATAACATACAATAAAATTTATTTGTATACATCTATTTGTTTATATGCAATCTTGCGCGCAGTACTGTTCCTCAAGTCTTTACTCACAATGAAGTTATACCTTAACGAGCCCGACACAAAAACTCCTGCTAATATTTAAATCATGTTTGTACAATGTATTTTATACCTTAAAAATGCAGGAGCATAATGGAA
The DNA here is from genome assembly GCA_947359465.1 of Metellina segmentata. Taxonomy (NCBI): domain Eukaryota; kingdom Metazoa; phylum Arthropoda; class Arachnida; order Araneae; family Tetragnathidae; genus Metellina; species Metellina segmentata. The sequence goes on from OX375882.1 coordinate 37,221,968, forward strand.
AAAAAAGTATTCCATTTTATGCAATACTTAAAAAATGACATAGCTTCGAAACTGACCTTATTCCTACTCCATCAAGAGTGGTTTAAAGGTCGTAAGCCCCCTTAAAGGAACTACCCTAAAAACCTTTCCATATTATGGAGTAGAAAGATTAGGACATTTTACAAGTATACAAAATAAAAACTTTAGCTGGTTCATCCCTTACTAACACACTAAACAATTCAATAAGCAACAATGGCTATTAAAAAATAATCACAGTGCATACTAAACATTATTCATCACGAAAATAATTATTTACACATCGTTCGACAGATTATTCATTTTCAATTAAACACATTTCATGCATCATGTAATAGAATTATTTACATGATCATTATCCGTGTTATATTTTCCCTCAAGATGAAAAAATCAAATTAACTACAAAAATTTTCTTTCACATTTAAATTACAAATCGTTTCTATCGAAAAGTAAAGAATTGATTGCAAAACATTTTCTCAGAGCTTTGCTGTAACAACAATGTAAAACAAAAAAGCATTGGAAAGCGCGTGTGTAAATTAGAGAAGACGGACTCGACGGGGATTGTGTGGTCAGTTTAAGAGGGACACCCACGTGGTCTGATGAAAGGGAAGAGACCCTGTGTTGGAGGCGTGTCAATTTTTTTTGCGGTGGTGACAACTCGTTGCGTGCCTTTAGAGGAGGGGTTCCATGGTGGGGTCGTTTTGTTCAATCGTAACAATCAACGAGGGTTCAGAGCTGTGGTCACACCTGACCCCACGAAAAGAATTGTCACGGCAACGCCGTGCTGGCCATACGCAGTGGCTAGTAAGACATAAAATGAACTGAATATGAAATTTTCTCTTATTACAAATTCATGTGTCCGATTTCTTCTTTTTCATCAAAAAACGTTTTTCTCTTTTGTTGTTTGCGAGTTTGTCCATGTTCCACATTAAATGATAGTCATGATAAATCAGTTGCTTCTTTTTCAACTTTTTCTCTGAAATTATTGATAAAATTTTCTAATGAATTCAGTAGGATATATCCTATATCCTAAGATCCTTCCAATAGTTCGCATTCCACTGATTATAGTGATTTACTAGTAGCATTTATTCATTGTAAATTAGTATTTCAAATAACACTTTCATCAGGGAGGTTTCATAATTGTCCATTTTCTTCAGTAGTGAAGTCGCCTCCACTATGGTAACTTTTTTCTTCTAAATGAAAAATTTCAGTAAAAGCCTCTTTGAATGAAACCAAGTTTTAAAGCTAATATAGAATTTGCTCTTGATGACCATCTTGTAGTAGAAACTCTTTTCACTGCACTTAAAGACGCACATTGTAAAGACGCTGTCACAACTTACCTCCAACCTTAGTGAAAAGACATGTTAAGAACTCGAGGCCCTTCGGTATTCTGGGCCCTACGCGGCCGCTTACCGCTTAATCCGCCACTGTACCGACTCATTCACAACTAAGAAAATAGTGCTTATCTTCATAATGAGGAAGTGGTTTCACTTGAAATAACATCACCGAAGAATGCTGTTAAATATTCAGTCTGTCTTGAGTGTTTAGTGTTACTATACCTAGATTTCATCCGATAGCCGTATAGTTAGCTCTGAGGCTCTCGATTCAACGGGCTCTGGGTTCGAATCTTGGCCAAGCTACGATTTTTCATAGTAGTTCTGAATTCCTGTAATTCATGGGTCCCTGTTTAATTAACCCTTGAGTAGAAAAGATAATTGTTGTGACAATCCAAACAAATATTTACTAACTATATCAAAAATAAATAAATCCAATGAGCAATTCAACAGAGCATTGCCATAACACCTACAATAATCGAAGAAAAGTTATTTTCAAAGAAAGTGATTTCTGATTATACGGATTTAAAAACTACAAGTAGATTTACTATTTCTGAACTGATACTTTAAAATGTATAGGAAATTCTCAATTGAAATGCTAAGGAATGAAGAGAAGGTTAAAAATGTATCTGATGACTGGAAAACACTATAAAACTTATAACCCCAGTAGGTAATTTTAATTAACGTCATACTAGAGCAAAACAACGGGCTATTGACGATGGTCCGGGATCAATCTCCTAAGGGAGAGATTCGAGGACAACAGTACGAGGCAACACCTGTGCTGGCACCCCACTCTCCAAACTTCCACACCAACCCAACGTGAGGACTTTCAACCACGACCGATTTAAGGTGCGCCAGCCGTATCTACACTCTACGCTTACAAGTATCCAAGCACTGCTCCGGATTTGAACCAGGAACCTACCTTTGTAAAGGCTAACATCTTGACCACCAGACCGGAAGGAAATGGAATCGAACGAAGCTGAAACTAGACCGAAAACTTTTGATTTCTTGATCTGGATACGTTGTTCATCTTCCCATTGTATATATTCTTCTATCTTCCCAACAACATATTTTCATTCACAGGATGTGCAATGTGAAAAAAAAATTCCATAACCTTAAAATTCAAAATTTTCTAGAAAAGCACATTTTGGTATTCATTTTCTAGCTAACTCTTAGTTAAATATCTAGAGACTGCGGTAGGTCAGTTGGGCATCGAATTAGTAACCGAAGGGAAGGGAGTTCGAAACTTGATCCAGACAAAGACCGTTGAGCATACGGGGCCTGGTGCACGTTAAATTTGACGTAACCTCAAATGTCCTCACGTTTGCTTGGTATGGACGTTTGGAGAGTGGGGTGCCAGTGCAGGTGTTGCTCTTGCGTCATCTGACCATTATTATGAGGTGTTGTCCTCGAATCATTCCCTTCAGGATTCATTCATAACCGTTGTCAATAGCCCGTTGTGTTGCTCCAGTTTGACGTTAATTAACAACCTAACTACCTAGTTAACTATCTAAAAACAATTAATACACCATCCGACCCAATTTAATCTGCCTCTTTCCCTTGAAACTTCCTCAAGAAAAACGATTTTTCACTAAGATCGAAATGTACAAAATTAACGCATATATATTAGTTACACACATCACATAGCTCAGAATGCACAACACAATAGCAAGTGGACTGTATAAAACACACTTTACTGTTGTCCACACACATTGAGAATACACACACACACACACACACACACACATATATATATATATATATATTGTTATGTTCGTGATATATATATTTGTTATGTTCGTGAAATGGTGCCCTGACGAATTTATGGCATTCACACTAATGAAATTTGGCACACATGTAGTACGAATTTTTTAGCAATTTTATAGACAGCCCGATTTTTAAAATTTGATCTAGAAAATTTTAAAATTAATTTAATGCGATGTTTAATTATTATTTCCTTTCCTCCGAATGGCAACAGTCATGATCGGTATTGAATGAATCCGTATTTTCTGCGCGTGTGTAGCCGCCCTATTACTGGATAGATATCCTTTATGAAATTTATTGCCTTTTTCAAGGCATATTAACTTAAAGTTAGCGTCAACTTTTATGTTTGAATTTTTTTACTGTGCTTACTTAATTTTTGCAACTGGATAACGGTTGTGCAATACGTTTGTTATTGTTTATTTTTTAGACTACCGTTGTTTGGGATTTGATTTTTTAAGCATATTCACTTTTAGTATTACTGAATATCCTTTATGAAATGTATTGCTTTTTTAAAAGCATATTAACTTTTAGTTAGCGTTAACTTTTAATCTTTTATATTTGTATTTTTATATTGATCTTACTTCATTTTTTGAACTGGATAACGGTTGTACAATACGTTTGTTATTGTTTCGTTTTTAGACTACGATACTTTGGATTTTGATTTTTTAAGCATATTCACTTTTAGTTTCGATTATTTGGATATTTTTTTCAAAGTCTAGCGATATTTTTTCTTAAATCATTTGTGCAATTTATGGTTTGTTTCATTTATGCAATCTTTTGTTTGTTTCTGTATAGTACTTCGGTTTTTATATAGTAAATTTTTATCATTTTTGTTTTGATGTCTTATGGAAAGAAAAGCGATATTTAATGTACAACATTTAAAAATTAATTTATTATTATATTTTTGTTTTATTTGGTTTCCTAAAAATGTCCACAGTATTGAAAGGGTCTTTACTGCACTCACGCCAATCTTGGATTTCTATCATTTATGCAAACTAAGAACATTTATTCTATGTAGCTCTACGCTCACAGGATCATGATATACTCTTCGAATTTCAACATTTTACTAAGAAGCAAACACATGTTCCATCAATTTTTTGTCGCCATGTAATCCGAGATTCAATCGGAGAAGGTGTTGTAGATACGACTGAATCAGATCACTCAGAATGGAACAGTATGCACATTTGAGAGATGCGTTGATGAAGGATGGAAATGTTGCAAAACAAAAACACACAGAAATCGCTAAACTTCCAAAAAGATATCAAAACCAAAAGTTCAAGGTGATACTTTTGTACATTTTTATGCTGCATAAATTATCAAATTTAAGTATTGCTATTCTTAATTATTCCTATTCTTTCCTAAACACACTCAAACACAGAAACAAACAAAAAATTGCATAAAATAATAACTAAATTATGGCATTTCGCTAAAACGGCCTCTTTTAATTTACGCCCCACAATGTTTTGTTAAATTACCAAAACAAATGCTGTTTTTATGCTTTTGTTTAGTATCAGCTTCTCCCTTTAGGCGACACTGCTACATTTTGCCTCACGAAAATATCAGTAATGTTTGCAAAACATTGACATAATCTTACTGCGTTGTCGCTATAGTGTACTTAGACCAACATCGACTTTATACAAGCCCACGTCACAACTCAAAATCCTATCGCGAGGCTACTTTTACACGCTACGATACGAACTGAAGTCGGTTCAGACTAATAGGTGTAGTTAAACATAAGTTACTTTTTCATATTCGTCTTACAATACACTCTACAGAAATAAGGAAGTATTAAAATGTATTACGTAACGGCCAATCACGGTTTTGTTTTTAGAAATATGCTAAAAATGCAGTCGTGGATTTAAACATTATTTTATTAATGACACCAATGCTCTGACCCTTCACAATGCAGGCTTCTTATATCACTGCCTTTTTTGCATATTGGGGGCTGTAAATTAAAAAAATACTGTTATTACGAAATGATGTTATTTTGTTCATCTTTTATGCTATTTTTGTTTGTTTCTGTGTTTGGGTGTCTTTTGGAAAGCATAGCAATATTTAATTATGTTTATTTATGTAACGTATAAATTTACAAAAGCATATACTTTAACTTTTGGTTTTTATATCTTTTTGGAAGTTAAGTAATTTTTGTGGAGTTTACGTATAGCAACGTTTCTACCTTTCATCAAAGCATCTCTCAAATGTGCATAATGTTCCAATCTCAGAGTCCCTCTGATTCAACGATATTCAAAACAAAAGTTTATACTTTTATAAATTTATGTTGCCTAAATTATCATAATTCAATATTGCTATGTTTTCCAAAAGTCACCCAAACACAGAAACAAACAAAAAATTGCCTAAAAGAGCAACAAAACTATGGCATTTCGTTATAACTGCCTTTTTTTTTTATTAACGGCCCACAAAATTTCGTTCAATGGCCAAAAAAACCCGCTGTTTTTATGTTTCTGTTTAATTTCCAGAAGCCAATCTTAATTTCAGAGGCTGCAATTTGCTGTACAGTAAGATGCAAGTATTCAAATGTGATAGGTAACAGCCAATCACGGTTTCGTTTTTAGAAATATGCAAAAAAATTTAGTCTTGGATTTAAACATCATTTTGCCAATGCTGGCTTCTTATATGACTACCTTTTTTGCATATTGGGGGCTGTAAATTAAAAAAAAAAATGTTTTTGCGAAATGCTGTTATTTTGTTGATCTTGAATGCTATTTTTTTTTCTTTCTGTGTTTGGGTGTCTTTTGGAAAGCATAGCAATACTTATTTTTAATAATTTATGCAACACATAAATTTACAAAAGCAAAAACTTTTACTTTTGGTTTTTATATCTTTTTGGAAGTTTAGTGATTTTTATGTACTTCAGTTTTTTTATCGCAGCATTTCCACAGTTCATCAACGCATCTCTCAAATGTGCATACTGTTCCACTCTGAGTGATCTCATTCAGTTGTATGTACAACACCTTCTCCGATTCAATCTCGGAATACATAGCGACAATAAATTTATTAAACAGGTCTCTGCTTTTGAAAAAGATATCCAAATAATCCAAACAAAAAGTTTATATGCTTTAAAAATTATAATCAAACTATCGTACTCTAAAACAGAAGCAATAACAAATACATATTGCACAACTGTCATCCAGTTCCAAAAATGGAGGAAACACAAAAAAATATATACTTGTATTATACATTATGATAATCCAAACTAAAAGTTTACGCTAACTAAATGTTAATATGCTTTTAAAAAAGCAATAAATTTTTAGAAAGTATATCCATTAATGGGGCAGCTACATACGCACTGTAAATACGTATTTAGTCAATACTAATTGAACATTTGCTATTCGGAGGAACACAATATTAATTAAATATCTCATTACATTACTTTTAAAATGTTCTGGATTAAATTTTAAAATTTGTGGTGGACTATAAAATTGTAAAATATTCACACTACCTATGCGCCAAATTTAATTATTGGAAGTACTACAGATTCGTCAGGACACGCCGAACAGACAACACACGTAGTACTTCATTTTATAATTGTCTATACTCGCTGGCAAAAGTTAAGCATATCGTGGAAAATGTTAATTTCTGGAAGCTAATCTAAATTTTAGAGGCTGCAATTTGCTGCAGAGTTAGATGGAACTATGCAAATGTGTTATGTAACAGCCAATTACAGTTTCGTGTTGACAAATATAAAAGGCAGTCCTATAAGAAGCCAGCATTGTGAAGGGTTAGATTAGAGGAGTTGCATGTAAGTGCTGTAAAAAGTGTTTGCAACTTTTGTAGGATTAGTTTTCAAGACGGACGTGTTTCTGTCACTTCCACAACACATATAGCAAGCGCTGCCGCTCTGTGGGATGCCTTCAAGTTTGGCAATCAATCACTCATGTTGCTCTTTTCTTTGGCGTTCATTTCGTCATTTCATCATTATGCTAACAACAGAAACAGTTGTCAAAACACCTGTGACCCACACCCAAAAGGTTACAACCCCTGCGGTTCATCGATATATTGCTGTTGTAGCAAAGCACTCATCATGCATGGCTGTGCCAAAGGGCAAATCTTTCTCAAATAAATAAAGATGTCAATATCATCATAAAGCAAGTCTTGCGAGAATTACCCCATAGTTTTTAAATTTACAAATCTATAGACATTACGCATAACAGAAATTAGTCCTTAAAACACACAACACAGTTTTTTTACACATTGGAACCATCTGGAGTATCACTACGTAAAAAAATCACTACGTAATTTAAGCTAATTTAAAATAAGCTCTGGTACATCTTCTTAATAGTACCATAGTTCTTAACAGTACCATCTTGGGAGGGAACTTCAAGAAAAAGGTTCATGCTGCCTTTTGAACGAAACAAAATTTTGCTATTCTAAGTGATAATATATTATCAAAATAGTTTGTACCATATGCTACTTGGTATACTTTTATAAAAACTTCTTTAATAATTATCAGACTTTCTATCAAGGACTTGTGGTAAAATCGTGTAGGAAAGACTTATTCCTCTTCTAAATATATTAAATATAATAACTATTTTACTTATCTGTTGTTTGTTCATTACATGCTAAACCTATTTTGGATAGAGGAATTTTAAAGTGCCTTAAAAAGGAGTTACAAATTAATTTAAGAAAGCTGTTTGTAAAAGTATTTTGCTAATGTAAGAAAGCTGGAAATAACTATTCATATTTTGAAATTTTTTCCTTTTTATTTTCTAACTGATTTTTTACTGCATAACTTTTTCTTTTTTATTGTTCTTAGTAAACTTTATTTTGCTTTTTCCTTTTTTTTTAAATACCTTAACTTTTTTTTGTTACTGCTTAACCTTTTTTTTTCCTGTTAAAATTTTTTAATTCATTGTTTTGTAACTACTTAACTTTAAAAAAAATATTTTGTACTGTTTAACTTTTTTTTTAACAATATGAAAAAAAAAAATACTATAATTGTTGTGTAGAATATTTTTTTTGACAACACTGGATTGAAGATAAAATATTTATTGAAAATATAAGAATCGGTAAAACAGTTAATATAATTGTTATAACATACATATCTTACAAGTGTTGTACATACATTTCTCAAAAAATATTGAAAATATCTGTTGTATTCAAATTCTCAAAAAAGTTGCCCTCTAATAATAAGTCATAAAAGTAAACATTTTATTGCTCTCTCTTACAAAATTAATAGCAAACTCTTTCCAGTTAACAGCACATAAATCAAGGGTGAAATATTCGCAAAAGCGTTCGTCAACACTCATCTTCATACAAGCATGTACAGATTGATTCACAATTTCATTCTTACAACCTAAGCAATCAAAAATAGCAATATTTTTTACCACAATTTCCTTTAGGCACTTGCAGAGAGAAGCTATAACTTCTCTCCAATAATCAGATTTATCAGTATAACTGCAGTAAAGTTTGTAGCTTTCACCAGGAAAACCATGTTTGATTTTGTAAAAAAAATCATTTTAAGAGTTGTGAGACATGTGATGTCATAGAATAGCTGCTGAGATGAACAGAAATTTTAAATTATTTTAACTGTTTTACCGATTCTTATATTTTGAATAAATATTTTATCTTCAATCCTGTGTTGTCAAAATAAATATTCTACACAACAATTATAGTATTTTTTGATTATGTAAAAAAAAAGTCAAACAATTAAAAAAATTAAACAGAAAAAAAAAATTTAAATTTAAGTGGTAACAAAGCAATGTATTAAAAAAAGTTAACAGGAAAAAAAATGTAACAATAAAAAAAATTTTAACAGTTAAAAAAAAAACAGTAACAAAAAAAAAAGTTAAGTTGTTTAAAAAAAAAAGGAAAAAGCAAAATAAAGTTTATTAAGAACAATAAAAAAGATAAGTTATGCAGTAAAAAATCAGTTAGAAAATAAAAAGGAAAAAGCAAAATAAAGTTTATTAAGAACAATAAAAAAGATAAAGTTATGCAGTAAAAAATCAGTTAGAAAATAAAAAGGAAAAATTTCAAAATGTGAATATTTATTTCCAGCTTTCTTACATTAGCAAAGTACTTTTACACACATCTTTCTTAAAGCAATTTGTAACTCCTTTCTAAGGCATTTTAAAATTCCTCTATCCAAAAAAGGTTTAGCATGTAATGAACAAACAACAGATAAGTAAAATAGTTTTTCAGATAAGTAATAACAGATAAGTAAAAAACTTCTAAAATAATAATCAGACTTTCTATCAAGGATTTGTGGTAAAATCGTGTAGGAAAGACTTATACCTTTTCTAAATATATTAAATATAGTAACTATTTTACTTATCTGTTTTTTGTTCATTACATGCTAAACCTATTTTGGATAGAGGAATTTTAAAGTGCCTTAAAAAGGAGTTACAAATTGCTTTAAGAAAGATGTGTGTAAAAGTACTTTGCCAATGTAAGAAAGCTGGAAATAAATATTCATATTTTAAAATGTTTCCTTTTTATTTTCTAACTGATTTTTTACTGCATAACTTTATCTTTTTTGTTGTTCTTAATAAACATTATTTTGCTTTTTCCTTTTTTTTAAACACCGTAACTTTTTTTTGTTATTGCTTAACTTTTCTTTTAATGCCAAACTTTTTTTAATTGTTAAATTTTTTTTTGTTAAAATTTTTTAATTCATTGTTTTGTAACTACTTAACTTTAAAAAAAAATTTGTACTGTTTAACTTTTTTTTTAACATTATCAAAAAAATACTATAATTGTTGTGTAGAATATTTTTTTTGACAACACTGGATTGAAGATAAAATATATATTGAAAATATAAGAATCGGTAAAACAGTTAATATAATTGTTATAACATACATATCTTACAAGTGTTGTGCATACATTTCTCAAAAAATATTGAAAATATCTGTTGTATTCAAATTCTCAAAAAAGTTGCCCTCTAATAATAAGTCATAAAAGTAAACATTTTATTGCTCTCTCTTACAAAATTAATAGCAAACTCTTTCCAGTTAACAGCACATAAATCAAAGGTGAAATATTCGCAAAAGCGTTCGTCAACACTCATCTTCATGCAAGCATGTACAGATTGATTCACAATTTCATTCTTACAACCTAAGCAATCAAAAATAGCAATATTTTTTACCATAATTTCCTTTAGGCGCTTGCAGAGAGAAGCTATAACTTCTCCAATAATCAAATTTATCAGTATTACTGCAGTAAAGTTTGTAGCTTTCACCAGGAAAACCATGTTTGATTTTGTAAATAAATCATTTTAAGAGTTGTGAGACATGTGATGTTATAGAATAGCTGCTGAGATGAACAGAAATTTTAAATTATATTAACTGTTTTACCGATTCTTATATTTTCAATAAATATTTTATCTTCAATCCTGTGTTAAAATAAATATTCTACACAACAATTATAGTATTTTTTGATTATGTTAAAAAAAAGTCAAACAATTAAAAAAATTCAACAGTAAAAAAAATAATTTAAATTTAAGTGGTAACAAAGCAATGTATTAAAAAAAGTTAACAGGAAACAAAATTTAACAATAAAAAAAAGTTTAACAGTTAAAAAAAAAACAGTAACAAAAAAAAATTACGTTGTTTAAAAAAAAGGATTAAAAAAAAGGAAAAGGCAAAATAAAATTTATTAAGAACAATAAAAAAGATAAAGTTATGCAGTAAAAAATCAGTTAGAAATTAAAAAGGAAAAAGCAAAATAAAGTTTATTACGAACAATAAAAAAGATAAAGTTATGCAGTAAAAAATCAGTTAGAAAATAAAAAAGGAAAAAGCAAAATAAAGTTTATTAAGAACAATAAAAAAGATAAAGTGATGCAGTAAAAAACCAGTTAGAAAATAAAAAGGAAAAATTTCAAAATGTGAATATTTATTTCCAGCTTTCTTACATTAGCAAAGTACTTTTACACACATCTTTCTTAGAGCAATTTGTAACTCCTTTCTAAGGCATTTTAAAATTCCTCTATCCAAAATAGGTTTAGCATGTAATGAACAAACAACAGATAAGTAAAATAGTTTTTCAGATAAGTAACAACAGATAAGTAAAAAACTTCTAAAATAATAATCAGACTTTCTATCAAGGACTTGTGGTAAAATCGTGTAGGAAAGACTTATACCTTTTCTAAATATATTAAATATAATAACTATTTTACTTATCTGTTTTTTGTTCATTACATGCTAAACCTATTTTGGATAGAGGAATTTTAAAGTGCCTTAAAAAGGAGTTACAAATTGCTTTAAGAAAGATGTGTGTAAAAGTACTTTGCTAATGTAAGAAAGCTGGAAATAAATATTCATATTTTGAAAATTTTTCCTTTTTATTTTCTAACTGATTTTTTACTGCATAACTTTATCTTTTTTGTTGTTCTTAATAAACATTATTTTGCTTTTTCCTTTTTTTTAAACACCGTAACTTTTTTTTTGTTATTGCTTAACTTTTTTTTAATGGCAAGCTTTTTTTTTATTGTTAAATTTTTTTTTGTTAAAATTTTTTAATTCATTGTTTTGTAACTACTTAACCTTAAAAAAAATTGTACTGTTAAACTTTTTTTTTAACATTATCAAAAAAATACTATAATTGTTGTGTAGAATATTTTTTTTGACAACACTGGATTGAAGATAAAATATTTATTGAAAATATAAGAATCGGTAAAACAGTTAATATAATTGTTATAACATACATATCTTACAAGTGTTGTACATACATTTCTCTAACAGTATTGAAAATATCTGTTGTATTCAAATTCTCAAAAAAGTTGCCCTCTAATAATAGGTCATAAAAGAAAATATTTTATTGCTCTCTCTTACAAATTTAATAGCAAACTCTTTCCAGTTAACAGCACATAAATCAAAGGTGAAATATTCGCAAAAGCGTTCGTCAACACTCATCTTCATGCAAGCATGTACAGATTGATTCACAATTTCATTCTTACAACCTAAGCAATCAAAAATAGCAATATTTTTTACCATAATTTCCTTTAGGCGCTTGCAGAGAGAAGCTATAACTTCTCCAATAATCAAATTTATCAGTATTACTGCAGTAAAGTTTGTAGCTTTCACCAGGAAAACCATGTTTGATTTTGTAAATAAATCATTTTAAGAGTTGTGAGACATGTGATGTTATAGAATAGCTGCTGAGATGAACAGAAATTTTAAATTATATTAACTGTTTTACCGATTCTTATATTTTCAATAAATATTTTATCTTCAATCCTGTGTTAAAATAAATATTCTACACAACAATTATAGTATTTTTTAATTATGTTAAAAAAAAGTTAAACAATTAAAAAAATTAAACAGTAAAAAAAATAATTTAAATTTAAGTGGTAACAAAGCAATGTATTAAAAAAAGTTAACAGGAAACAAAATTTAACAATAAAAAAAAGTTTAACAGTTAAAAAAAAAACAGTAACAAAAAAAAATTACGTTGTTTAAAAAAAAGGAAAAAGCAAAATAAAATTTATTAAGAACAATAAAAAAGATAAAGTTATGCAGTAAAAAATCAGTTAGAAAATAAAAAGGAAAAAGCAAAATAAAGTTTATTAAGAACAATAAAAAAGATAAAGTTATGCAGTAAAAAATCAGTTAGAAAATAAAAAGGAAAAATTTCAAAATGTGAATATTTATTTCCAGCTTTCTTACATTAGCAAAGTACTTTTACACACATCTTTCTTAGAGCAATTTGTAACTCCTTTCTAAGGCATTTTAAAATTCCTCTATCCAAAATAGGTTTAGCATGTAATGAACAAACAACAGATAAGTAAAATAGTTTTTCAGATAAGTAACAACAGATAAGTAAAAAACTTCTAAAATAATAATCAGACTTTCTATCAAGGACTTGTGGTAAAATCGTGTAGGAAAGACTTATACCTTTTCTAAATATATTAAATATAATAACTATTTTACTTATCTGTTTTTTGTTCATTACATGCTAAACCTATTTTGGATAGAGGAATTTTAAAGTGCCTTAAAAAGGAGTTACAAATTGCTTTAAGAAAGATGTGTGTAAAAGTACTTTGCTAATGTAAGAAAGCTGGAAATAAATATTCATATTTTGAAAATTTTTCCTTTTTATTTTCTAACTGATTTTTTACTGCATAATTTTATCTTTTTTGTTGTTCTTAATAAACATTATTTTGCTTTTTCCTTTTTTTTTAAACACCGTAACTTTTTTTTTGTTATTGCTTAACTTTTTTTTAATGGCAAGCTTTTTTTTTATTGTTATATTTTTTTTTGTTAAAATTTTTTAATTCATTGTTTTGTAACTACTTAACCTTAAAAAAAAATTTGTACTGTTTAACTTTTTTTTTAACATTATCAAAAAAATACTATAATTGTTGTGTAGAATATTTTTTTTGACAACACTGGATTGAAGATAAAATATTTATTGAAAATATAAGAATCGGTAAAACAGTTAATATAATTGTTATAACATACATATCTTACAAGTGTTGTACATACATTTCTCTAACAGTATTGAAAATATCTGTTGTATTCAAATTCTCAAAAAAGTTGCCCTCTAATAATAGGTCATAAAAGAAAATATTTTATTGCTCTCTCTTACAAAATTAATAGCAAACTCTTTCCAGTTAACAGCACATAAATCAAAGGTGAAATATTCGCAAAAGCGTTCGTCAACACTCATCTTCATGCAAGCATGTACAGATTGATTCACAATTTCATTCTTACAACCTAAGCAATCAAAAATAGCAATATTTTTTACCATAATTTCCTTTAGGCGCTTGCAGAGAGAAGCTATAACTTCTCCAATAATCAAATTTATCAGTATTACTGCAGTAAAGTTTGTAGCTTTCACCAGGAAAACCATGTTTGATTTTGTAAATAAATCATTTTAAGAGTTGTGAGACATGTGATGTTATAGAATAGCTGCTGAGATGAACAGAAATTTTAAATTATATTAACTGTTTTACCGATTCTTATATTTTCAATAAATATTTTATCTTCAATCCTGTGTTAAAATAAATATTCTACACAACAATTATAGTATTTTTTGATTATGTTAAAAAAAAGTCAAACAATTAAAAAAATTAAACAGTAAAAAAAAATAATTTAAATTTAAGTGGTAACAAAGCAATGTATTAAAAAAAGTTAACAGGAAACAAAATTTAACAATAAAAAAAAGTTTAACAGTTAAAAAAAAAACAGTAACAAAAAAAAATTACGTTGTTTAAAAAAAAGGAAAAAGCAAAATAAAATTTATTAAGAACAATAAAAAAGATAAAGTTATGCAGTAAAAAATCAGTTAGAAAATAAAAAGGAAAAAGCAAAATAAAGTTTATTAAGAACAATAAAAAAGATAAAGTTATGCAGTAAAAAATCAGTTAGAAAATAAAAAGGAAAAATTTCAAAATGTGAATATTTATTTCCAGCTTTCTTACATTAGCAAAGTACTTTTACACACATCTTTCTTAGAGCAATTTGTAACTCCTTTCTAAGGCATTTTAAAATTCCTCTATCCAAAATAGGTTTAGCATGTAATGAACAAACAACAGATAAGTAAAATAGTTTTTCAGATAAGTAACAACAGATAAGTAAAAAACTTCTAAAATAATAATCAGACTTTCTATCAAGGACTTGTGGTAAAATCGTGTAGGAAAGACTTATACCTTTTCTAAATATATTAAATATAATAACTATTTTACTTATCTGTTTTTTGTTCATTACATGCTAAACCTATTTTGGATAGAGGAATTTTAAAGTGCCTTAAAAAGGAGTTACAAATTGCTTTAAGAAAGATGTGTGTAAAAGTACTTTGCTAATGTAAGAAAGCTGGAAATAAATATTCATATTTTGAAAATTTTTCCTTTTTATTTTCTAACTGATTTTTTACTGCATAATTTTATCTTTTTTGTTGTTCTTAATAAACATTATTTTGCTTTTTCCTTTTTTTTTAAACACCGTAACTTTTTTTTTGTTATTGCTTAACTTTTTTTTAATGGCAAGCTTTTTTTTTATTGTTAAATTTTTTTTTGTTAAAATTTTTTAATTCATTGTTTTGTAACTACTTAACTTTAAAAAAAAATTTGTACTGTTTAACTTTTTTTTTAACATTATCAAAAAAATTCTATAATTGTTGTGTAGAATATTTTTTTTGACAACACTGGATTGAAGATAAAATATTTATTGAAAATATAAGAATCGGTAAAACAGTTAATATAATTGTTATAACATACATATCTTACAAGTGTTGTACATACATTTCTCTAACAGTATTGAAAATATCTGTTGTATTCAAATTCTCAAAAAAGTTGCCCTCTAATAATAGGTCATAAAAGAAAATATTTTATTGCTCTCTCTTACAAAATTAATAGCAAACTCTTTCCAGTTAACAGCACATAAATCAAAGGTGAAATATTCGCAAAAGCGTTCGTCAACACTCATCTTCATGCAAGCATGTACAGATTGATTCACAATTTCATTCTTACAACCTAAGCAATCAAAAATAGCAATATTTTTTACCATAATTTCCTTTAGGCGCTTGCAGAGAGAAGCTATAACTTCTCCAATAATCAAATTTATCAGTATTACTGCAGTAAAGTTTGTAGCTTTCACCAGGAAAACCATGTTTGATTTTGTAAATAAATCATTTTAAGAGTTGTGAGACATGTGATGTTATAGAATAGCTGCTGAGATGAACAGAAATTTTAAATTATATTAACTGTTTTACCGATTCTTATATTTTCAATAAATATTTTATCTTCAATCCTGTGTTAAAATAAATATTCTACACAACAATTATAGTATTTTTTGATTATGTTAAAAAAAAGTCAAACAATTAAAAAAATTAAACAGTAAAAAAAAATAATTTAAATTTAAGTGGTAACAAAGCAATGTATTAAAAAAAGTTAACAGGAAACAAAATTTAACAATAAAAAAAAGTTTAACAGTTAAAAAAAAAACAGTAACAAAAAAAAATTACGTTGTTTAAAAAAAAGGAAAAAGCAAAATAAAATTTATTAAGAACAATAAAAAAGATAAAGTTATGCAGTAAAAAATCAGTTAGAAAATAAAAAGGAAAAAGCAAAATAAAGTTTATTAAGAACAATAAAAAAGATAAAGTTATGCAGTAAAAAACCAGTTAGAAAATAAAAAGGAAAAATTTCAAAATGTGAATATTTATTTCCAGCTTTCTTACATTAGCAAAGTACTTTTACACACATCTTTCTTAGAGCAATTTGTAACTCCTTTCTAAGGCATTTTAAAATTCCTCTATCCAAAATAGGTTTAGCATGTAATGAACAAACAACAGATAAGTAAAATAGTTTTTCAGATAAGTAACAACAGATAAGTAAAAAACTTCTAAAATAATAATCAGACTTTCTATCAAGGACTTGTGGTAAAATCGTGTAGGAAAGACTTATACCTTTTCTAAATATATTAAATATAATAACTATTTTACTTATCTGTTTTTTGTTCATTACATGCTAAACCTATTTTAGATAGAGGAATTTTAAAGTGCCTTAAAAAGGAGTTACAAATTGCTTTAAGAAAGATGTGTGTAAAAGTACTTTGCTAATGTAAGAAAGCTGGAAATAAATATTCATATTTTGAAAATTTTTCCTTTTTATTTTCTAACTGATTTTTTACTGCATAACTTTATCTTTTTTGTTGTTCTTAATAAACATTATTTTGCTTTTTCCTTTTTTTTTAAACACCGTAACTTTTTTTTTGTTATTGCTTAACTTTTTTTTAATGGCAAGCTTTTTTTTTATTGTTATATTTTTTTTTGTTAAAATTTTTTAATTCATTGTTTTGTAACTACTTAACCTTAAAAAAAAATTTGTACTGTTTAACTTTTTTTTTAACATTATCAAAAAAATACTATAATTGTTGTGTAGAATATTTTTTTTGACAACACTGGATTGAAGATAAAATATTTATTGAAAATATAAGAATCGGTAAAACAGTTAATATAATTGTTATAACATACATATCTTACAAGTGTTGTACATACATTTCTCTAACAGTATTGAAAATATCTGTTGTATTCAAATTCTCAAAAAAGTTGCCCTCTAATAATAGGTCATAAAAGAAAATATTTTATTGCTCTCTCTTACAAAATTAATAGCAAACTCTTTCCAGTTAACAGCACATAAATCAAAGGTGAAATATTCGCAAAAGCGTTCGTCAACACTCATCTTCATGCAAGCATGTACAGATTGATTCACAATTTCATTCTTACAACCTAAGCAATCAAAAATAGCAATATTTTTTACCATAATTTCCTTTAGGCGCTTGCAGAGAGAAGCTATAACTTCTCCAATAATCAAATTTATCAGTATTACTGCAGTAAAGTTTGTAGCTTTCACCAGGAAAACCATGTTTGATTTTGTAAATAAATCATTTTAAGAGTTGTGAGACATGTGATGTTATAGAATAGCTGCTGAGATGAACAGAAATTTTAAATTATATTAACTGTTTTACCGATTCTTATATTTTCAATAAATATTTTATCTTCAATCCTGTGTTAAAATAAATATTCTACACAACAATTATAGTATTTTTTAATTATGTTAAAAAAAAGTTAAACAATTAAAAAAATTAAACAGTAAAAAAAATAATTTAAATTTAAGTGGTAACAAAGCAATGTATTAAAAAAAGTTAACAGGAAACAAAATTTAACAATAAAAAAAAGTTTAACAGTTAAAAAAAAAACAGTAACAAAAAAAAATTACGTTGTTTAAAAAAAAGGAAAAAGCAAAATAAAATTTATTAAGAACAATAAAAAAGATAAAGTTATGCAGTAAAAAATCAGTTAGAAAATAAAAAGGAAAAAGCAAAATAAAGTTTATTAAGAACAATAAAAAAGATAAAGTTATGCAGTAAAAAATCAGTTAGAAAATAAAAAGGAAAAATTTCAAAATGTGAATATTTATTTCCAGCTTTCTTACATTAGCAAAGTACTTTTACACACATCTTTCTTAGAGCAATTTGTAACTCCTTTCTAAGGCATTTTAAAATTCCTCTATCCAAAATAGGTTTAGCATGTAATGAACAAACAACAGATAAGTAAAATAGTTTTTCAGATAAGTAACAACAGATAAGTAAAAAACTTCTAAAATAATAATCAGACTTTCTATCAAGGACTTGTGGTAAAATCGTGTAGGAAAGACTTATACCTTTTCTAAATATATTAAATATAATAACTATTTTACTTATCTGTTTTTTGTTCATTACATGCTAAACCTATTTTGGATAGAGGAATTTTAAAGTGCCTTAAAAAGGAGTTACAAATTGCTTTAAGAAAGATGTGTGTAAAAGTACTTTGCTAATGTAAGAAAGCTGGAAATAAATATTCATATTTTGAAAATTTTTCCTTTTTATTTTCTAACTGATTTTTTACTGCATAATTTTATCTTTTTTGTTGTTCTTAATAAACATTATTTTGCTTTTTCCTTTTTTTTTAAACACCGTAACTTTTTTTTTGTTATTGCTTAACTTTTTTTTAATGGCAAGCTTTTTTTTTATTGTTAAATTTTTTTTTGTTAAAATTTTTTAATTCATTGTTTTGTAACTACTTAACTTTAAAAAAAAATTTGTACTGTTTAACTTTTTTTTTAACATTATCAAAAAAATTCTATAATTGTTGTGTAGAATATTTTTTTTGACAACACTGGATTGAAGATAAAATATTTATTGAAAATATAAGAATCGGTAAAACAGTTAATATAATTGTTATAACATACATATCTTACAAGTGTTGTACATACATTTCTCTAACAGTATTGAAAATATCTGTTGTATTCAAATTCTCAAAAAAGTTGCCCTCTAATAATAGGTCATAAAAGAAAATATTTTATTGCTCTCTCTTACAAAATTAATAGCAAACTCTTTCCAGTTAACAGCACATAAATCAAAGGTGAAATATTCGCAAAAGCGTTCGTCAACACTCATCTTCATGCAAGCATGTACAGATTGATTCACAATTTCATTCTTACAACCTAAGCAATCAAAAATAGCAATATTTTTTACCATAATTTCCTTTAGGCGCTTGCAGAGAGAAGCTATAACTTCTCCAATAATCAAATTTATCAGTATTACTGCAGTAAAGTTTGTAGCTTTCACCAGGAAAACCATGTTTGATTTTGTAAATAAATCATTTTAAGAGTTGTGAGACATGTGATGTTATAGAATAGCTGCTGAGATGAACAGAAATTTTAAATTATATTAACTGTTTTACCGATTCTTATATTTTCAATAAATATTTTATCTTCAATCCTGTGTTAAAATAAATATTCTACACAACAATTATAGTATTTTTTGATTATGTTAAAAAAAAGTCAAACAATTAAAAAAATTAAACAGTAAAAAAAAATAATTTAAATTTAAGTGGTAACAAAGCAATGTATTAAAAAAAGTTAACAGGAAACAAAATTTAACAATAAAAAAAAGTTTAACAGTTAAAAAAAAACAGTAACAAAAAAAAATTACGTTGTTTAAAAAAAAGGAAAAAGCAAAATAAAATTTATTAAGAACAATAAAAAAGATAAAGTTATGCAGTAAAAAATCAGTTAGAAAATAAAAAGGAAAAAGCAAAATAAAGTTTATTAAGAACAATAAAAAAGATAAAGTTATGCAGTAAAAAATCAGTTAGAAAATAAAAAGGAAAAATTTCAAAATGTGAATATTTATTTCCAGCTTTCTTACATTAGCAAAGTACTTTTACACACATCTTTCTTAGAGCAATTTGTAACTCCTTTCTAAGGCATTTTAAAATTCCTCTATCCAAAATAGGTTTAGCATGTAATGAACAAACAACAGATAAGTAAAATAGTTTTTCAGATAAGTAACAACAGATAAGTAAAAAAAATCTAAAATAATAATCAGACTTTCTATCAAGGACTTGTGGTAAAATCGTGTAGGAAAGACTTATACCTTTTCTAAATATATTAAATATAATAACTATTTTACTTATCTGTTTTTTGTTCATTACATGCTAAACCTATTTTGGATAGAGGAATTTTAAAGTGCCTTAAAAAGGAGTTACAAATTGCTTTAAGAAAGATGTGTGTAAAAGTACTTTGCTAATGTAACAAAGCTGGAAATAAATATTCATATTTTGAAAATTTTTCCTTTTTATTTTCTAACTGATTTTTTACTGCATAACTTTATCTTTTTTGTTGTTCTTAATAAACATTATTTTGCTTTTTCCTTTTTTTTTAAACACCGTAACTTTTTTTTTGTTATTGCTTAACTTTTTTTTAATGGCAAACTTTTTTTTTATTGTTAAATTTTTTTTTGTTAAAATTTTTTAATTCATTGTTTTGTAACTACTTAATTTAAAAAAAAATTTGTACTGTTTAACTTTTTTTTTAACATTATCAAAAAAATACTATAATTGTTGTGTAGAATATTTTTTTTGACAACACTGGATTGAAGATAAAATATTTATTGAAAATATAAGAATCGGTAAAACAGTTAATATAATTGTTATAACATACATATCTTACAAGTGTTGTACATACATTTCTCTAACAGTATTGAAAATATCTGTTGTATTCAAATTCTCAAAAAAGTTGCCCTCTAATAATAAGTCATAAAAGAAAATATTTTATTGCTCTCTCTTACAAAATTAATAGCAAACTCTTTCCAGTTAACAGCACATAAATCAAAGGTGAAATATTCGCAAAAGCGTTCGTCAACACTCATCTTCATGCAAGCATGTACAGATTGATTCACAATTTCATTCTTACAACCTAAGCAATCAAAAATAGCAATATTTTTTACCATAATTTCCTTTAGGCGCTTGCAGAGAGAAGCTATAACTTCTCCAATAATCAAATTTATCAGTATTACTGCAGTAAAGTTTGTAGCTTTCACCAGGAAAACCATGTTTGATTTTGTAAATAAATCATTTTAAGAGTTGTGAGACATGTGATGTTATAGAATAGCTGCTGAGATGAACAGAAATTTTAAATTATATTAACTGTTTTACCGATTCTTATATTTTCAATAAATATTTTATCTTCAATCCTGTGTTAAAATAAATATTCTACACAACAATTATAGTATTTTTTGATTATGTTAAAAAAAAGTCAAACAATTAAAAAAATTAAACAGTAAAAAAAAATAATTTAAATTTAAGTGGTAACAAAGCAATGTATTAAAAAAAGTTAACAGGAAACAAAATTTAACAATAAAAAAAAGTTTAACAGTTAAAAAAAAACAGTAACAAAAAAAAATTACGTTGTTTAAAAAAAAGGAAAAAGCAAAATAAAATTTATTAAGAACAATAAAAAAGATAAAGTTATGCAGTAAAAAATCAGTTAGAAAATAAAAAGGAAA
Source organism: Metellina segmentata (assembly GCA_947359465.1). Lineage (NCBI taxonomy): Eukaryota > Metazoa > Arthropoda > Arachnida > Araneae > Tetragnathidae > Metellina > Metellina segmentata. The sequence continues at coordinate 37,243,371 of OX375882.1, forward strand.
AAGCAAAATAAAGTTTATTAAGAACAATAAAAAAGATAAAGTTATGCAGTAAAAAATCAGTTAGAAAATAAAAAGGAAAAATTTCAAAATGTGAATATTTATTTCCAGCTTTCTTACATTAGCAAAGTACTTTTACACACATCTTTCTTAGAGCAATTTGTAACTCCTTTCTAAGGCATTTTAAAATTCCTCTATCCAAAATAGGTTTAGCATGTAATGAACAAACAACAGATAAGTAAAATAGTTTTTCAGATAAGTAACAACAGATAAGTAAAAAACTTCTAAAATAATAATCAGACTTTCTATCAAGGACTTGTGGTAAAATCGTGTAGGAAAGACTTATACCTTTTCTAAATATATTAAATATAATAACTATTTTACTTATCTGTTTTTTGTTCATTACATGCTAAACCTATTTTGGATAGAGGAATTTTAAAGTGCCTTAAAAAGGAGTTACAAATTGCTTTAAGAAAGATGTGTGTAAAAGTACTTTGCTAATGTAAGAAAGCTGGAAATAAATATTCATATTTTGAAAATTTTTCCTTTTTATTTTCTAACTGATTTTTTACTGCATAACTTTATCTTTTTTGTTGTTCTTAATAAACATTATTTTGCTTTTTCCTTTTTTTTTAAACACCGTAACTTTTTTTTTGTTATTGCTTAACTTTTTTTTAATGGCAAACTTTTTTTTTATTGTTAAATTTTTTTTTGTTAAAATTTTTTAATTCATTGTTTTGTAACTACTTAACTTTAAAAAAAAATTTGTACTGTTTAACTTTTTTTTTAACATTATCAAAAAAATACTATAATTGTTGTGTAGAATATTTTTTTTGACAACACTGGATTGAAGATAAAATATTTATTGAAAATATAAGAATCGGTAAAACAGTTAATATAATTGTTATAACATACATATCTTACAAGTGTTGTACATACATTTCTCTAACAGTATTGAAAATATCTGTTGTATTCAAATTCTCAAAAAAGTTGCCCTCTAATAATAGGTCATAAAAGAAAATATTTTATTGCTCTCTCTTACAAAATTAATAGCAAACTCTTTCCAGTTAACAGCACATAAATCAAAGGTGAAATATTCGCAAAAGCGTTCGTCAACACTCATCTTCATGCAAGCATGTACAGATTGATTCACAATTTCATTCTTACAACCTAAGCAATCAAAAATAGCAATATTTTTTACCATAATTTCCTTTAGGCGCTTGCAGAGAGAAGCTATAACTTCTCCAATAATCAAATTTATCAGTATTACTGCAGTAAAGTTTGTAGCTTTCACCAGGAAAACCATGTTTGATTTTGTAAATAAATCATTTTAAGAGTTGTGAGACATGTGATGTTATAGAATAGCTGCTGAGATGAACAGAAATTTTAAATTATATTAACTGTTTTACCGATTCTTATATTTTCAATAAATATTTTATCTTCAATCCTGTGTTAAAATAAATATTCTACACAACAATTATAGTATTTTTTGATTATGTTAAAAAAAAGTCAAACAATTAAAAAAATTAAACAGTAAAAAAAAATAATTTAAATTTAAGTGGTAACAAAGCAATGTATTAAAAAAAGTTAACAGGAAACAAAATTTAACAATAAAAAAAAGTTTAACAGTTAAAAAAAAAACAGTAACAAAAAAAAATTACGTTGTTTAAAAAAAAGGAAAAAGCAAAATAAAATTTATTAAGAACAATAAAAAAGATAAAGTTATGCAGTAAAAAATCAGTTAGAAAATAAAAAGGAAAAAGCAAAATAAAGTTTATTAAGAACAATAAAAAAGATAAAGTTATGCAGTAAAAAATCAGTTAGAAAATAAAAAAGGAAAAAGCAAAATAAAGTTTATTAAGAACAATAAAAAAGATAAAGTGATGCAGTAAAAAACCAGTTAGAAAATAAAAAGGAAAAATTTCAAAATGTGAATATTTATTTCCAGCTTTCTTACATTAGCAAAGTACTTTTACACACATCTTTCTTAGAGCAATTTGTAACTCCTTTCTAAGGCATTTTAAAATTCCTCTATCCAAAATAGGTTTAGCATGTAATGAACAAACAACAGATAAGTAAAATAGTTTTTCAGATAAGTAACAACAGATAAGTAAAAAACTTCTAAAATAATAATCAGACTTTCTATCAAGGACTTGTGGTAAAATCGTGTAGGAAAGACTTATACCTTTTCTAAATATATTAAATATAATAACTATTTTACTTATCTGTTTTTTGTTCATTACATGCTAAACCTATTTTGGATAGAGGACTTTTAAAGTGCCTTAAAAAGGAGTTACAAATTGCTTTAAGAAAGATGTGTGTAAAAGTACTTTGCTAATGTAAGAAAGCTGGAAATAAATATTCATATTTTGAAAATTTTTCCTTTTTATTTTCTAACTGATTTTTTACTGCATAACTTTATCTTTTTTGTTGTTCTTAATAAACATTATTTTGCTTTTTCCTTTTTTTTTAAACACCGTAACTTTTTTTTTGTTATTGCTTAACTTTTTTTTAATGGCAAGCTTTTTTTTTATTGTTATATTTTTTTTTGTTAAAATTTTTTAATTCATTGTTTTGTAACTACTTAACCTTAAAAAAAAATTTGTACTGTTTAACTTTTTTTTTAACATTATCAAAAAAATACTATAATTGTTGTGTAGAATATTTTTTTTGACAACACTGGATTGAAGATAAAATATTTATTGAAAATATAAGAATCGGTAAAACAGTTAATATAATTGTTATAACATACATATCTTACAAGTGTTGTACATACATTTCTCTAACAGTATTGAAAATATCTGTTGTATTCAAATTCTCAAAAAAGTTGCCCTCTAATAATAGGTCATAAAAGAAAATATTTTATTGCTCTCTCTTACAAAATTAATAGCAAACTCTTTCCAGTTAACAGCACATAAATCAAAGGTGAAATATTCGCAAAAGCGTTCGTCAACACTCATCTTCATGCAAGCATGTACAGATTGATTCACAATTTCATTCTTACAACCTAAGCAATCAAAAATAGCAATATTTTTTACCATAATTTCCTTTAGGCGCTTGCAGAGAGAAGCTATAACTTCTCCAATAATCAAATTTATCAGTATTACTGCAGTAAAGTTTGTAGCTTTCACCAGGAAAACCATGTTTGATTTTGTAAATAAATCATTTTAAGAGTTGTGAGACATGTGATGTTATAGAATAGCTGCTGAGATGAACAGAAATTTTAAATTATATTAACTGTTTTACCGATTCTTATATTTTCAATAAATATTTTATCTTCAATCCTGTGTTAAAATAAATATTCTACACAACAATTATAGTATTTTTTGATTATGTTAAAAAAAAGTCAAACAATTAAAAAAATTAAACAGTAAAAAAAAATAATTTAAATTTAAGTGGTAACAAAGCAATGTATTAAAAAAAGTTAACAGGAAACAAAATTTAACAATAAAAAAAAGTTTAACAGTTAAAAAAAAACAGTAACAAAAAAAAATTACGTTGTTTAAAAAAAAGGAAAAAGCAAAATAAAATTTATTAAGAACAATAAAAAAGATAAAGTTATGCAGTAAAAAATCAGTTAGAAAATAAAAAGGAAAAAGCAAAATAAAGTTTATTAAGAACAATAAAAAAGATAAAGTTATGCAGTAAAAAATCAGTTAGAAAATAAAAAGGAAAAATTTCAAAATGTGAATATTTATTTCCAGCTTTCTTACATTAGCAAAGTACTTTTACACACATCTTTCTTAGAGCAATTTGTAACTCCTTTCTAAGGCATTTTAAAATTCCTCTATCCAAAATAGGTTTAGCATGTAATGAACAAACAACAGATAAGTAAAATAGTTTTTCAGATAAGTAACAACAGATAAGTAAAAAAAATCTAAAATAATAATCAGACTTTCTATCAAGGACTTGTGGTAAAATCGTGTAGGAAAGACTTATACCTTTTCTAAATATATTAAATATAATAACTATTTTACTTATCTGTTTTTTGTTCATTACATGCTAAACCTATTTTGGATAGAGGAATTTTAAAGTGCCTTAAAAAGGAGTTACAAATTGCTTTAAGAAAGATGTGTGTAAAAGTACTTTGCTAATGTAACAAAGCTGGAAATAAATATTCATATTTTGAAAATTTTTCCTTTTTATTTTCTAACTGATTTTTTACTGCATAACTTTATCTTTTTTGTTGTTCTTAATAAACATTATTTTGCTTTTTCCTTTTTTTTTAAACACCGTAACTTTTTTTTTGTTATTGCTTAACTTTTTTTTAATGGCAAACTTTTTTTTTATTGTTAAATTTTTTTTTGTTAAAATTTTTTAATTCATTGTTTTGTAACTACTTAATTTAAAAAAAAATTTGTACTGTTTAACTTTTTTTTTAACATTATCAAAAAAATACTATAATTGTTGTGTAGAATATTTTTTTTGACAACACTGGATTGAAGATAAAATATTTATTGAAAATATAAGAATCGGTAAAACAGTTAATATAATTGTTATAACATACATATCTTACAAGTGTTGTACATACATTTCTCTAACAGTATTGAAAATATCTGTTGTATTCAAATTCTCAAAAAAGTTGCCCTCTAATAATAGGTCATAAAAGAAAATATTTTATTGCTCTCTCTTACAAAATTAATAGCAAACTCTTTCCAGTTAACAGCACATAAATCAAAGGTGAAATATTCGCAAAAGCGTTCGTCAACACTCATCTTCATGCAAGCATGTACAGATTGATTCACAATTTCATTCTTACAACCTAAGCAATCAAAAATAGCAATATTTTTTACCATAATTTCCTTTAGGCGCTTGCAGAGAGAAGCTATAACTTCTCCAATAATCAAATTTATCAGTATTACTGCAGTAAAGTTTGTAGCTTTCACCAGGAAAACCATGTTTGATTTTGTAAATAAATCATTTTAAGAGTTGTGAGACATGTGATGTTATAGAATAGCTGCTGAGATGAACAGAAATTTTAAATTATATTAACTGTTTTACCGATTCTTATATTTTCAATAAATATTTTATCTTCAATCCTGTGTTAAAATAAATATTCTACACAACAATTATAGTATTTTTTGATTATGTTAAAAAAAAGTCAAACAATTAAAAAAATTAAACAGTAAAAAAAAATAATTTAAATTTAAGTGGTAACAAAGCAATGTATTAAAAAAAGTTAACAGGAAACAAAATTTAACAATAAAAAAAAGTTTAACAGTTAAAAAAAAACAGTAACAAAAAAAAATTACGTTGTTTAAAAAAAAGGAAAAAGCAAAATAAAATTTATTAAGAACAATAAAAAAGATAAAGTTATGCAGTAAAAAATCAGTTAGAAAATAAAAAGGAAAAAGCAAAATAAAGTTTATTAAGAACAATAAAAAAGATAAAGTTATGCAGTAAAAAATCAGTTAGAAAATAAAAAGGAAAAATTTCAAAATGTGAATATTTATTTCCAGCTTTCTTACATTAGCAAAGTACTTTTACACACATCTTTCTTAGAGCAATTTGTAACTCCTTTCTAAGGCATTTTAAAATTCCTCTATCCAAAATAGGTTTAGCATGTAATGAACAAACAACAGATAAGTAAAATAGTTTTTCAGATAAGTAACAACAGATAAGTAAAAAACTTCTAAAATAATAATCAGACTTTCTATCAAGGACTTGTGGTAAAATCGTGTAGGAAAGACTTATACCTTTTCTAAATATATTAAATATAATAACTATTTTACTTATCTGTTTTTTGTTCATTACATGCTAAACCTATTTTGGATAGAGGAATTTTAAAGTGCCTTAAAAAGGAGTTACAAATTGCTTTAAGAAAGATGTGTGTAAAAGTACTTTGCTAATGTAAGAAAGCTGGAAATAAATATTCATATTTTGAAAATTTTTCCTTTTTATTTTCTAACTGATTTTTTACTGCATAACTTTATCTTTTTTGTTGTTCTTAATAAACATTATTTTGCTTTTTCCTTTTTTTTTAAACACCGTAACTTTTTTTTTGTTATTGCTTAACTTTTTTTTAATGGCAAACTTTTTTTTTATTGTTAAATTTTTTTTTGTTAAAATTTTTTAATTCATTGTTTTGTAACTACTTAACTTTAAAAAAAAATTTGTACTGTTTAACTTTTTTTTTAACATTATCAAAAAAATACTATAATTGTTGTGTAGAATATTTTTTTTGACAACACTGGATTGAAGATAAAATATTTATTGAAAATATAAGAATCGGTAAAACAGTTAATATAATTGTTATAACATACATATCTTACAAGTGTTGTACATACATTTCTCTAACAGTATTGAAAATATCTGTTGTATTCAAATTCTCAAAAAAGTTGCCCTCTAATAATAGGTCATAAAAGAAAATATTTTATTGCTCTCTCTTACAAAATTAATAGCAAACTCTTTCCAGTTAACAGCACATAAATCAAAGGTGAAATATTCGCAAAAGCGTTCGTCAACACTCATCTTCATGCAAGCATGTACAGATTGATTCACAATTTCATTCTTACAACCTAAGCAATCAAAAATAGCAATATTTTTTACCATAATTTCCTTTAGGCGCTTGCAGAGAGAAGCTATAACTTCTCCAATAATCAAATTTATCAGTATTACTGCAGTAAAGTTTGTAGCTTTCACCAGGAAAACCATGTTTGATTTTGTAAATAAATCATTTTAAGAGTTGTGAGACATGTGATGTTATAGAATAGCTGCTGAGATGAACAGAAATTTTAAATTATATTAACTGTTTTACCGATTCTTATATTTTCAATAAATATTTTATCTTCAATCCTGTGTTAAAATAAATATTCTACACAACAATTATAGTATTTTTTGATTATGTTAAAAAAAAGTCAAACAATTAAAAAAATTAAACAGTAAAAAAAAATAATTTAAATTTAAGTGGTAACAAAGCAATGTATTAAAAAAAGTTAACAGGAAACAAAATTTAACAATAAAAAAAAGTTTAACAGTTAAAAAAAAAACAGTAACAAAAAAAAATTACGTTGTTTAAAAAAAAGGAAAAAGCAAAATAAAATTTATTAAGAACAATAAAAAAGATAAAGTTATGCAGTAAAAAATCAGTTAGAAAATAAAAAGGAAAAAGCAAAATAAAGTTTATTAAGAACAATAAAAAAGATAAAGTTATGCAGTAAAAAATCAGTTAGAAAATAAAAAAGGAAAAAGCAAAATAAAGTTTATTAAGAACAATAAAAAAGATAAAGTGATGCAGTAAAAAACCAGTTAGAAAATAAAAAGGAAAAATTTCAAAATGTGAATATTTATTTCCAGCTTTCTTACATTAGCAAAGTACTTTTACACACATCTTTCTTAGAGCAATTTGTAACTCCTTTCTAAGGCATTTTAAAATTCCTCTATCCAAAATAGGTTTAGCATGTAATGAACAAACAACAGATAAGTAAAATAGTTTTTCAGATAAGTAACAACAGATAAGTAAAAAACTTCTAAAATAATAATCAGACTTTCTATCAAGGACTTGTGGTAAAATCGTGTAGGAAAGACTTATACCTTTTCTAAATATATTAAATATAATAACTATTTTACTTATCTGTTTTTTGTTCATTACATGCTAAACCTATTTTGGATAGAGGACTTTTAAAGTGCCTTAAAAAGGAGTTACAAATTGCTTTAAGAAAGATGTGTGTAAAAGTACTTTGCTAATGTAAGAAAGCTGGAAATAAATATTCATATTTTGAAAATTTTTCCTTTTTATTTTCTAACTGATTTTTTACTGCATAACTTTATCTTTTTTGTTGTTCTTAATAAACATTATTTTGCTTTTTCCTTTTTTTTTAAACACCGTAACTTTTTTTTTGTTATTGCTTAACTTTTTTTTAATGGCAAGCTTTTTTTTTATTGTTATATTTTTTTTTGTTAAAATTTTTTAATTCATTGTTTTGTAACTACTTAACCTTAAAAAAAAATTTGTACTGTTTAACTTTTTTTTTAACATTATCAAAAAAATACTATAATTGTTGTGTAGAATATTTTTTTTGACAACACTGGATTGAAGATAAAATATTTATTGAAAATATAAGAATCGGTAAAACAGTTAATATAATTGTTATAACATACATATCTTACAAGTGTTGTACATACATTTCTCTAACAGTATTGAAAATATCTGTTGTATTCAAATTCTCAAAAAAGTTGCCCTCTAATAATAGGTCATAAAAGAAAATATTTTATTGCTCTCTCTTACAAAATTAATAGCAAACTCTTTCCAGTTAACAGCACATAAATCAAAGGTGAAATATTCGCAAAAGCGTTCGTCAACACTCATCTTCATGCAAGCATGTACAGATTGATTCACAATTTCATTCTTACAACCTAAGCAATCAAAAATAGCAATATTTTTTACCATAATTTCCTTTAGGCGCTTGCAGAGAGAAGCTATAACTTCTCCAATAATCAAATTTATCAGTATTACTGCAGTAAAGTTTGTAGCTTTCACCAGGAAAACCATGTTTGATTTTGTAAATAAATCATTTTAAGAGTTGTGAGACATGTGATGTTATAGAATAGCTGCTGAGATGAACAGAAATTTTAAATTATATTAACTGTTTTACCGATTCTTATATTTTCAATAAATATTTTATCTTCAATCCTGTGTTAAAATAAATATTCTACACAACAATTATAGTATTTTTTGATTATGTTAAAAAAAAGTCAAACAATTAAAAAAATTAAACAGTAAAAAAAAATAATTTAAATTTAAGTGGTAACAAAGCAATGTATTAAAAAAAGTTAACAGGAAACAAAATTTAACAATAAAAAAAAGTTTAACAGTTAAAAAAAAAACAGTAACAAAAAAAAAATTACGTTGTTTAAAAAAAAGGAAAAAACAAAATAAAATTTATTAAGAACAATAAAAAAGATAAAGTTATGCAGTAAAAAATCAGTTAGAAAATAAAAAGGAAAAAGCAAAATAAAGTTTATTAAGAACAATAAAAAAGATAAAGTTATGCAGTAAAAAATCAGTTAGAAAATAAAAAGGAAAAATTTCAAAATGTGAATATTTATTTCCAGCTTTCTTACATTAGCAAAGTACTTTTACACACATCTTTCTTAGAGCAATTTGTAACTCCTTTCTAAGGCATTTTAAAATTCCTCTATCCAAAATAGGTTTAGCATGTAATGAACAAACAACATATAAGTAAAATAGTTTTTCAGATAAGTAACAACAGATAAGTAAAAAACTTCTAAAATAATAATCAGACTTTCTATCAAGGACCTGTGGTAAAATCGTGTAGGAAAGACTTATACCTTTTCTAAATATATTAAATATAATAACTATTTTACTTATCTGTTTTTTGTTCATTACATGCTAAACCTATTTTGGATAGAGGAATTTTAAAGTGCCTTAAAAAGGAGTTACAAATTGCTTTAAGAAAGATGTGTGTAAAAGTACTTTGCTAATGTAACAAAGCTGGAAATAAATATTCATATTTTGAAAATTTTTCCTTTTTATTTTCTAACTGATTTTTTACTGCATAACTTTATCTTTTTTGTTGTTCTTAGTAAATTTATTTTGCTTTTTCCTTTTTTTTTAAACACCGTAATTTTTTTTTGTTATTGCTTAACTTTTTTTTAACGTCAAACTTTTCTTTTATTGTTAAATTTTTTTTTTGTTAAAATTTTTTAATTCATTGTTTTGTAACTACTTAACTTTAAAAAAATTTTTTGTACTGTTTAACTTTTTTTTAAACATAATCAAAAAAATACTATAATTGTTGTGTAGAATATTTTTTTTGACAACACTGGATTGAAGATAAAATATTTATTGAAAATATAAGAATCGGTAAAACAGTTAATATAATTGTTATAACATACATATCTTACAAGTGTTGTACATACATTTCTCTAACGGTATTGAAAATATCTGTTGTATTCAAATTCTCAAAAAAGTTGCTCTCTAATATTAAGTCATAAAAGTTAACATTTTATTGCTCTCTCTTACAAAATTAATAGCAAACTCTTTCCAGTTAACAGCACATAAATCAAAGGTGAAATATTCGCAAAAGCGTTCGTCAACACTCATCTTCATACAAGCATGTACAGATTGATTATCAATTTCATTTTTATAACCTAAGCAATCAAAAAGAATAGTAATATTTTCTACCACAATTTCTTTTAGGCACTTGCAGAGAGAAGCTATAACTTCTCTCCAACATTCATATTTATCAGTATTACTGTAGTAAAGTTTGTAACATTCACCAGGAAAACCATTTTTGTTTTTGTAAAACACATTATTTTAAGAGTTGTGAGACATGTGATTTCATAGAATAGTTGGTAAGATGAACAGAAATTTTAAACAGATCTAGTAGGTTCGAAAAGAACTTCCTACCTCCAAGTAGTAAGTAGGCGGTTGGAGTTTTTTTTTCGCTTCTACTAGATCTGTTTAAAATTTCTGTTTATCTCACCAACTATTCTATGACATCACATGTCTCACAACTCTTAAAATGATGTGTTTTACAAACCAACTCAAAGCGTGTCCACATACGTAAATTTATTTTAGGTAAACACAGTGTCTTGCAACCAACGAAGAAATGTGTTTCTATGCGTCCGAAAACATCGTATATTGTTATGGAGATGGTGAGCAAGGTTTTCGCGTTTGCAACCGCTTCCGACGTTAAAGTTATAGAGAAATAAGTCTTCCTTTCTAAAGCGTCTGATGCTGAAAAAATGGACTTGGTTTTTCAACGCGTATTTCAGAAAAAAGACCACTGTATTCAGCTCTCGCCCCATTGTGTGTGTTTATGAATTCTGATCAGTGTTTTAAACTCTGCGAATTCTACGCTAATGTATTGAAAATATCGGTTTTGACGTATTTGCTGCCATACTATGTGAAACTGGAAATCAAAAATGGTTTTCCTGGTGAAAGCTACAAACTTTACTTCAGTAATACTGATAAATCTGATTGTTGGAGAGAAGTTATAGCTTCTCTCTGCAAGTGCCTAAAGGAAATTGTGATAAAAAATATTACTATTCTTTTTGATTGCTTAGGTTGTAAGAATGAAATTGTCAATCAATCTGTACATGCTTGTATGAAGATGAGTGTTGACCAACACTTTTGCGAATATTTCACCCTTGATTTATGTGCTGTTAACTGGAAAGAGTTTGCTATTAATTTTGTAAGAGAGAGCAATAAAATGTTAACTTTTAGGACATAATATTAGAGGGCAACTTTTATGAGAATTTGAATACGACAGATATTTTCAATACTGTTAGAGAAATGTATGTACAAGACTTGTAAGATATGTATGTTATAACAATTATATTAACTTTTTTACCGATTCTTATATTTTCAATACATATTTTATCTTCAATCCAGTGTTGTCAAAAAAAAATACTCTACACAACAATTATAGTATTTTTTTGATAATGTTAAAAAAAAAGTTAAACAATTAAAAAAATGAAACAGTACAATTTTTTTTAAAAGTTAAGTAGTAACAAAACAATGTATTAAAAAATTTTAACAGCAAAAAAAAAAAATAATAACAATAAAAAAAAAGTTTAACATAAAAAAAAAAAAGGTTAAGCAGTAACAAAAAAAAAAGTTACGGTGTTTAAAAAAAAAAAAAGGAAAAAGCAAAATAAAGTTTAGTCCATAGACACCAGATTATTTGCTAGTGCCCAGTGCCAAACATTTTTTCAAAAGCTGATAAGTACTGGGTGTAGTCATTAGTGATGAAATCACCACGAGTGCAGAAAGTTTAAAGCATTGGACGAGTTCTGTGATTTTCCTAGGGTGTATTTACTTAGTTATAAAAATATACGATTGATTGTGATTTAAATCAATGATTTAAAAAAAAATCATTTGATTTAAAACAGGATTTTAATTGTTTGATTAAAATCTTGACACCCTGGGAAATACTAGTGATTTTCTATTATAGTGAGTAAAAATCCTGAAAAGCTATACCTGACCATAATAGTATAAAGATGAGTTTGAAATTTTATACTAACAATAAACAGAATGGTCTCGTGTATTCAAATCAAACATTTGATGCCAAATAAGTTGATAGCACTGAAAATAAAATTAATTTTCTTGTAAGCAAACTTTTATAAAATTGGAATAAAAATTGAGGCAGTTATGACAAAAAATCCTAAAAGATGGAATTCCACGCAGCCGGACGGCCTATTTTCAAATTTCATGACCTCAATGTGTAGCTGAAACTTTATTTAGGATAATATGAAGAAGTATTTCATAATTGCAAATACAAATAAGCAAATTTCATGAGTAGTCACTAAATAAATGAACTGAATAAGATATTATGACTAATATTTTTCAATTAGAATGCTCAGATAATGTCAGTGAAAATGGGTTATAAAAGGAGAAAATAGAATTTCAGTGAGGCTTATAGAGTGAAAACGTAGCAAGAGAATGATACATGAATAAAAAATACATGTTTTTAGAGTAAAGGGCATATTTAATGTGTTCATGAAAAACAACGCTTAGTTTGTTAAAAACAAATTTCTTTAGGCCTTCACTTTTACCATGAACACACATTTTATAAACAATTTAAGTTAGAACCCAAAAGCAAGAAAGGGAATAATTATTCAAGTAAAGCATCAATATTTATTGTGCAGAAAAAGAACATTTAGAAATGTCCTTTTAAAGCAGAATGATTCTAAACGCGATACAAAAGGCAAGAGCAAATACAAATTGTTAAAATAATATCAAAACGTTAGAGGATAAAAAGTCAATCTCATTGAATCGCTAATAAATAAAAGGCTGATTCAATAAAATCTTCCACTTAGTAATGCAGTAGAGTTGGGAAAAAACAGCTCACAACACACAATTCATGTTTTGCTGCCGATCAAATTAAATGCTTAGCTAACCGCACTGCAACATTTAGATGCAGATCGTGATTGGCAAGGTAGCCGTTGGCGAGAAATTATCGCTTAGGTGCTTCCTCTGTCGTAACGATAAGGAAATTTCTCAGCCAATCACGATCTCCACCGATTAGCACCTAAATGTCATGCAGGGTCTAGTGAAGCAACCCAGTTGTAAATAATTACCCTAAGTCTCATTTCAATGAGTAAATAAAATATTTAACAAATACTACAGATAGACTATTGTCAATTCTAGCCAATTTCAAACATCAACCATGACTTTTTACAGATAAAAATTAAATAGGCAATTTTTAAAAATATATATATTTAACATTTAGTTAGTCATTCAATAAAACAGATTTCATGTAACAATCATTTTATTTTCATTTTCAGAACAATTCTACAATCTGGTAACATTTTGAAAATCAATTAAAATATTGATAACTCTTCTTTAGAGGTATAAAAATAGATATAAAATATGACATAGTAAAATTAATCTTTTGCAACTATGGACAGACAATTTAATCTTTGTGCAACCATAACAACGAAGTATATTTCAAAATATATAACATAAAAATACTTCAAGTTAACATTGAAAGCTAAAAATCACTACGTAATTTAAGCTAATTTAAAATAAGCTCTGGTACATCTTCTTAATAGTACCATAGTTCTTAACAGTACCATCTTGGGAGGGAACTTCAAGAAAAAGGTTCATGCTGCCTTTTGAACGAAACAAAATTTTGCTATTCTAAGTGATGATATATTATCAAAATAGTTTGTACCATATGCTACTTGGTATACTTTTATAAAAATGTTGTTCAAAAATTAAATTTGTGGTTCAATTTACAAGGTGTTGTCCTCAATCATTAACTTTGGGATTAACCACGGACCATTGTCAGTAGCCTGTTGTGCTGCTCCAGCACAATGTAAATTCATCTACATACACAGTATTCATTTTTGGGTTGCAATTTTCATTAAATATGCCAAAAAACTAAGCAAAAGCCAGAACTTTAATTTTAGTGATTTCTTGTCCCTTTTCTTAATAGTAATGTGGATGCAGACTACTCGAAGGAAAGAGTAGGCTTTTGAAGGTTGTATCCAAAGACGGGAATGTTTGAAATTCCAGTGGTACGAGTGTGATTCACTTTAAATGGGCAGCACTGGAATACGCTTCTGTCATATTTTCAATTTATTCAAGTTTAGATATCAATTAAATTTAAAATGATTGCAATTAGACATGAATTAAACATGAAATAGCAACATCATAATTCATGAGAGAGTGGTGAAATTATTAAGAGACCCATTACAACAGAAACAAATAGCGTATAAAAAGCATGTATAGTATCAAGCTATCAAGAGGCCTGTTTATCAGTACCTAATCAGCTTGAACTGACCAAAGATTTTAACGACTTCAAACGAGGTATGATTGTGGGTGCAGTGCAATAGTATCTCGTCTGTTCAGAGAAGGGCAGTTAGGCCAAAGACTTCAAATATGTGCGACTGGACAGTAAAATAATAGAGTATCAAAGTAACAAGTGGCTGACACAATTTTCCTGCAAAACAACCCCGATACCTAGTAGAATCTATGCCTGGACTGATTAGAGCTTAAGGGCCAACTCGTTATTAGCATGGTTTAATAATTTAGCCACTCAGTGCATATATTTACAATCGAACACAGCATTTAAATTATAGATAAAGGTTAGTATTACCATCTCATTTTCAAAAATAATTGTTGAGTTGAAACAAAAAGCAAATTTCTTGTTCATTACACATTAGTCACTCTTCAGACACATTTTTTTAAATCTTAAATATAGAATCATTCATTGAAAGGAAGATTGTTCTGAAGCTGGTTTGATTACTGTTCCTAAACTGTTGCTGAACACATAATCACAAACAACTTAAAACACAAAATTTCTAGCAAAATTAAAATAAATATTGGCATAAGAATATATTACAAAAAATTTACAAGACAATCCAAATTAACACATTCAGTAAATAACAATATTTGTATACTAGTTTGCTACACCACCACCCTAACTTTCTATAATATAGAATTTTCTCATGCAGAAATTTATTTGACATAATTTTTTTACCAATATTTCGATATATAATTCACCTAAATCGATTATAAATCTAATTTGTTACAGTAAATTGATTCGTTGCACATTTATTCTGACTTGTGTACTTGATTTCAAGGATCTACTTAGAATTTTTATACAGAAAAGTTTGTTGGTAGTAATTACAAATTAACTTCACATTACAATCCTAAAAACATAATTAACATTAAAAAAAAAGGTAATAAACCTACATTTTAAAATGATTATGCAGATATTTGTACTTCTTAAATTTTTATACACAGATTCCTAAACTATTTAACAATATTCATTTTAAGTGCTAAAAGTGAGAATCTTGATATATTTTCAGGTATTACCCTCTATAGTTAAAAGAATACAAACTCACCATAAAAAATTACTCAGTCATACACATTTAAGATAAATAAATTTGCTTTCACAAAAGGCATATTTTTGAAGCGAACATACAAGAAAAGTAAACTCGAAAATAGAACGATTCATGATTAAAATTTAAAAAAAAAAAAAAAAACGCCAGCATAATTGAGAAAAAAAAATCAAAGGTTTAAAGACATTTTCCTTTCCATGTGTTAACAATGTACAAAAAAATGTATTTAAATAGGGGAAATCAGATCAATAAAATTTTTATCATTGATATTGCCTTGATCATACAACTGAAATCTAATCTCTTTAAATACAGGAAAACTCAAATAACTAACATACAAATAAGTAAATCGAAATGCGAGATTAATTTCAGGAATAACAATAAAATATATTTAAAAACATTTTATTTCAATTTACACAGGTTTTTTGTCTAAACCTGCACAAATAAAAACGTAATTCATTTTTTCTGGAATTCAAAATATTAGATAAAATTAGAATAAATAATATGATAAAATGTAACAACGAACAAATAGATAAAAAAAAACTACAATTCAGATCATAATAAAGAAACTCCAAAAGTGACAGGGTGGCTACAAAAATTGAAGTAAAAAGTTCCCTGAGTTTTCCCTGATTTCCAGAGTTTCTCCATCTGTTCGCAGAACAATTCTTCGGTAATTATGATAAACTTGACACTTGATGAACTAAAAAACTATAGACTGATAGATGAATAAAAATAAGATAAGTAAAAAATTCCATGATAGACCAAATAATATAAAGTTATAGATAGAATATTTAATTTTACATTTTTAACTATTTTGATGTGTTTGTAAAAGCAGTCATCAGCCCCTGAATCCGTCAATGGCGCCAGCGCTCGGTACATCTCTACTATTATAAAAGAAAGTGTTTGTCTGTCTGTCCTGTACGCAGTGTCCTAACGCATCGATGGCACTTACAATAGTGAAATTAAGCACACATGTGGTCCAAATGTTTTGCAATTTTTCTATCGCGCCCAAATTTTAAAATTTAATCTAAAACATTTAAAAAAATTTTAATTGGAATTTAATTATTATTATTTTCCTTAGAATGGCATACGGTATAAAAACATGACATTCTAAATTTATTTTTTCAGTTTCCGTTAGATTTTCTCAGCAACGATTTTAGCGGACGAACAAAGCAAATAAAGTTTTAGCAGAGTTCGAAAAAAATAATAACTTCTAACACATATGAATTAAAAAACATATGCATAATCTAAATGAGTACTTTTACGTTAACCGGGCGCAATTTTGGACCAAAATCAAAATCGTCAATCTAGGTATTTTAGAAAAAAAATTATTTGTTTTTTAAATGATGATTAAATTGGAACCGGATGTTTAACTTTTGCAAGTTTTTCCGGCCGTTAGTAATTTTTAAAGCCACAAGGCACTACGTTCCTATTATTGACATTAAGGAACATGGCACAGCTGTAGACTTCGGTTACAGCATTTCCGGCCGTTACAGGTTTATTAAAACAGTATACAACTCTTTTTTTCTGGATGTTTACGTAAAAAATACATTTCTCATTTTCGGAATGAAAACAAAATTGGCGACATTTTGATTTTGGTTCAAAGAGGCGCCCGCATGGCTAACGGAAAAGTACCAAATGGGTGCCATTTGCAAAACGAAATTCCAACTTTTTCCCTGAGTTTCACAAAACTTCCCCGAGTTTTCCAGAAAATGATTCTTTCCTGAGAAATCCCTGATTTCCCTAAATTCCCGGTTCTGTAGCCACCCTGAGTGATATAATTAAACCCCAATAAGTTCACCAACAACATTTCAATTTGTGTGCTTTTTTTTTAATCATTTTTAAAAATTCAAGGAAATTTAAATACATTCAATGTTGGCGTCAAAGAACAATCGAACAATTCTAATCTGTTTTTTGCTCTGCAATGTGGTACCCTTTTGGGCCTGCCTTTACAATTGGTTAGAAGATTAAATCGCACCAGACAATTTATTAGGATTCCACATGAATTACAACCATTACAGAAGTTTGATATTCTTCTCCTTGCATTCATTTATGACTTGTTCGTCCCAAACTGAAGCTTGAACTTCCCCAATATGAACCTTATCAAGTAAATACATGCACAACCGAGACTGCCCAACCCCTCCACCAATAGTAAATGGTAATTCACCAAAGATTTATGGAAAGGGAAGTTCAATGTATCCAATGCTCCACATTCAGTCAATTGACTCAGTAACGAATCTTTAGTGACTCTAATTCCCATACTTGACAACTCGAATGCTACATTAAGCTCAGCATAGTGCACTAAAATATCCCCATTTAACTCCCAATCATCAGAGTCAGGAGCTCGACCACCATGCTTTTCTCCTGATTTTAGTGTCTTACCCACTTGTGTTACGAAAACAGCACCATGTTTTTCAGTATACTTCAACTCTTGATCTTTAGGAGACAATCCAGGGTATTCACTTTCCATATCCTGTGCACTAACGAAAACAATTTCGTTTGGCAACTTCCGACTCAGAGTTGGAAACTGTTGGATGATTCGATCCTCAGTTTTCTTAAAACATTCATAAATATCCCTAACCACTGATTTCAGAAATTCAATATTTCTATCCTCTTCTTTGATAACTTTTTCCCAGTCCCACTGGTCTACATAGTACGAATGCAAAGGGTCCAAATCTTCTTCCCATCGAATAGCATTCATGTCGGCATAGAGTCCAGAGTCAAACTCGTACTTTTTCAAGGCCATTCTCTTCCATTTAGCTAGAGAACGGACAACAGATGCTGATCCGCCTGATTTCAGCTCGAACGTAACAGGTTTTTCACACCAATTTAAAACATCATTTAACCCAGAATTAGACTCCACAAATAGAGGAGGAGAAATACGAGTCAAATTCAGTTTAGAAAAAAGAGCATCTTCAAATGTAACTTTAACAATCTTTATAGCCTTCTGGGTTTCTAATAATGACAGTTTACTTTGGTACGACATTATAAGAGAATAAGAAAATATGCAACAAAAAATAATAGTTACATTAACAAAATATTAAACTGACAAAAAGTAATCAACAGATATAAAAGCAGATAAACAGAAATAAAATTTTGCCGAGTTTAGCAAATAAATACACTGCAAGTTTTCTCTAATATCAAATACATATACCAGCTATATCAGATATTGACAAAAAATTCACACTAAACTTTCTCTCTAAGGTTTTAAGAGATGTTCAGAGTAATTAAGCCAATTTTGTGTATTCAATAAGTGATGTGTGCAACTTTAGCTCAATTGTATTTACACCGATAAAAAAAACAGGAAACTTTTGAAAAAAAAATATTACTTGAAGAAATTACAAACACAAATAAATTAAGTGTCAAATCACAAACCAGTCTGACTAAACTGCATAAGATAGAATCTCAACCACGAGTTTCAGTAAGTACACTAGATCTATCCTTCAAAGGTTTGATAACTGAAAGAAACAAAACAAAAAAACTTTGTTCAGACATCTACTCAATAGTTTATTCTTAGGAAATTACATACAATGCTAGAATCAAAAAAATCTATTTAGTATAGCTTTGGAGGTAAGTATACTTTTTATTATTTACAATTCATTCGAAAACTCGACACAACACTAATAACACAGTAAAAATAATTTAGATAAGACCTTAGAAAAAAAATAAAATCTTTGTTTAGATTTATTCCAGAATCCCGGCGCACAATGTATTTACATTTAAAGTTAAACACTTGACGAGACGTAGCTTTCAGTATCCACACAACGGAGTGTCTATTGCGCCTAGTGATGGGAGTAATTCACTAGCCTTTAAATTCACTAGCCTTTAAATTCCGTATGTCACAGAAGGAACCGAATTTCGCGCATGCGCAAACGAAAGGGAACGGTCACGGATGGAACTAGAGAAGGGATTGAGGGAAAAAAATTTTTCCCTCTACTGCGCGACAAGTTCTTTGGGAAACTTAAGCATTTCAGTACAATGTTACCCGGTGCACCGAGTAGAGTTACCAGATTTACATCTGGCAACTTTTTTCTCGTTGTACCGGGTTACTCTACTTTAGTGGGTTTTTTTTTTCCTTTTTGGCGCTTTTAATTTTGGCGGCCTCATTTGTTGGATCAATGTTTTTAAACGAATGTTTATATGAAATTGTGTAAGCATTTGCCATTTGCATTGATCGAAGGAAGGATAGTGGGCTGTGGTCTTTTGTGTGACCTTTATAACTTTCTTTCATTTAGAAGCCCAAATTTGTTTAAGCAATAATATTTTCATTTGAAATTGAAGATTTTCTTTCCCATACATTTGCTTAGCAAATTATGTTGTTCCGTTGGGTTAGCTTGTATTTAAATGTTATCCAACGGAATATACTTTTTGGCGGGCATATGAAAGCTCTTTATTTGCTTATTTTCCCTTAATTTTACATCCCGTTTTGAAACGTATTGTTCACTTGCTAATTAGACATTTTGTTTCACTTACATTTGCTTTCAAATTGTTTTGTTCCGTTAAGTTAGCTTGTATTTTAATGCTATCCAACATAATATATTTTTTGACGGTGAGATGTAGGCTCATCATTTTTGTTTATTTTCCCTTCATTTTATATCCCGTTTTGAAATGTTTTGCTCACTTGCTGTGCCAAATGGTAAATAACGTTGAGTTAGCTTGATTTTAAGTGCTACAAAACGGAATTTACTTTTTGGCGGGCAGATGAAATTTCTCGGTCAGTTGCTTATTTTACCTTATTTCATTCCTTTATTTCCCTTTGTGTGTTGTATTGTTCATTTGCTATCTAAATGGTGAATTGCGTTGAGTTAGCTTGTTTTTAAATGCTACCCAATGGAATTTACTTTTGGGTTGTGGGCAGATAAAATTCCTGTTCCAAATGCTTATTTTACTTGCATATTAAAAGAAAACATGATTAATGTTTCTGGGGTTTCCCACTGCACTAGAAGCCTGCGAGTTGTAGGCAGTGCATGTGTGATTCCTCTCTGGGTGTATTTCTCTCATCAGTAAAAATTTCATTGTATGCATGTTTATTACTTGATGTATATCTTGTGTCTATTGCAGATATGCCAAATATGGCCCTTGCACCTTAAAAAATCAACCCGTCTGACATCTTTCCCTTTTGGATTGATCCTAGGTTGTAGCCTGTTATATTTCACAGATGTGACATATTCAACTACTCACATATTTAATTGTTTTTTATGGTGTTCTACTGCTTGTTTTCTATGCTAAATGGTGAATCGAGTTGAGTTTGCTTGTTTTTAAATGCTACTCAACCAAATTCACTTTTTGGTGGGCAGTGAAGATTTTCGTTCAATTACATATTTGAATCTTGAATAACTATGAAAGTTCCATTAAGCTGGCTTCTTTTTAATGCTAACAAGCAAAATTAATTGAGAATATTTGTTTAAAAGTCATTCCTTTTTCTAACAGATGTGATGTATCTTTCTTTAATTAATTTTCTTGCTGTTGTAAATTCTTCTGCTGATTAGTTAAATATGTTTAAAATATCTCATTAAATTCCTTAATTGTGGGTTCTTTTAGGTGAAAACAAGAATGCTTTGACTAAATATGAGCCCAAATGCATTGATACATGTTATGAATTATCAAGAATTTATTTTGCTTGCAAAAACCTGTATTTCTCATTTTAGCCTCTACTTCCAACTATATGTTAGTCACTGAATTTTCATTCTGTCAGTTTGCATTTAGGATCTCAAATGTATATTATACTATATACACTTTTTATTTGTGGAGAATATTTTGGATATATTTGTCAACTTTTATTCTTTGGGCTAGCATTTTTTTTTCAATAATTTATTCCCATGACACTAAGGTTGTGGGTATGTCCACTGTCATATAAACCTCCAAGTTGTAGGTGACACAAGTTCAATGCCTTCCTGAATGTATTTCTTTCGTGTATGTAAAACTATGGTTGTGTATATCCATTACTTGATATTGTATGCCTGGTGCTGTATGATTAAATTTGGTCCTTGCACCATACAAACCCAACCCACAACACTAAAATAAAATTTTAAATTTCCAAGCAAGATCTATTGTTTAAATAATTAATCATTAAAGAACATTTCTGGTATTTTTGTTCAAAGATTTTTTAAACAGAGCTAAAGATACAATAAAGTTCTTAATTATTTAATTTATATTCAAATAGCTTGAGTACTTAACATGGTAAAATAGAATACACAAATCTGGAATCCAGGAGGGAGGCTCTTCAGTGAAAGAAATTTGGGTATTAAATTATGTTATGGCTAAAAAAGTAACAATAAAATGTTAATATGTGCTTTATTATTTAGTCGGTGAATTTAATCTTGTACATCCTTAGAAGTGATGATGAACTTTGCAAAACTTCCAAAAGTGCATGGCCCCCCTTGCAGAATAAAACAACCAACCCAAAAGAAATTTAATACCAACATTTATATTAAAAATTGTTGAAAAAAATCCTTATTTTCACAGCTGCTCTTAATGTTATTGATTCATTACTTTCATTTTTATATTTTTTGGCATAGAAGTGTAAAATGAATAAAGGAATGGTTAGTAGATTTACAATATACATAATGTGGTTCATAGCAGAAACTAAAAAAAACCCCTACATTTTTAAACACAATGTGCACTTAAAAATGTTTTATAATTGAAATATTTTATTTATTTAGCTGTATTAAGTAACCACTTAAGTATTCAGAAGAACACCTTTTTTAAAAAATCGATTTAAATTCCCTTGAATAGGATTTTTGTCATTTAAAGGATCAACACACAGTATTACACGAAACGCAGTTCTTACAAGGACAGAAAAACAGGTATCTTCACATTTTCAGTGAAAATCAATAGATGGTGACAGACGGCCTACTAATTTATTATAGTAAAGAATATTTTCTAGTGTCTTATTTTAAAATTCTTTATGAAAAATAATTTTTATTTATAAAATTAAAGCATTCTCTATACACATCCTTTTGCTAGGTTTATATGTAAAATTTAAACAGCATGGTTTGAAAACATACAAATTTGAGTACAAGAATTATTTTAGCCTAACAGGTAAATAATCTTCAAAGATCTGGATAAAAATATACACGCAATCTAAAATTTAACCTTTAATGAAGTTTCCATTATATTTTATAAAATAGTTAATGATAATCTACCAGGGGTAATGTATATTGTAGGTAATGCATATTCACCTCATGTCACCCAGATATTAGATGTATCTAAAATAACAATGTTGAGAATATTTTCAACATGGCTTTCACTAATCAAAAAACTTATCCTTATCCGCATGCTACATTCAACCAGCTTTGCATCTAAAATCTCAAAGAATGGTGTATGCATAGTTTTGTGTCGTACAATTTTTCCATCCGATCTGATTTAGACTGCTTGGAAGCACTTTTGAAAAAACTAAGCATTCAGATTGTAGGTATTTTAATTGACGTCGTACTGTTGACGAGGTTCCGGGATCAATCCCAACGGGAAAGAATCGAGGACAAAACTTAATTTTAAACCATGGTCAGATCGCTAAGCAACAACTGAGCTGACACCCCACTCTCCAAACTTCCACAATCCTTTTCTGGATCTTGCGCCATAAAACCCACACTTCCACCGCAACATTCAGATTGTAATGTGAATTACGGATTTAATTATAGTTCTGCAAAATTGTATTAATGGAACCGTAGTAATATAATAAAATCTAGTATCTAAACGTCAGTATCAAGTTATTATTATGGAGAATAAAGAATTTGCCTCTCATCTTTTATAAAATATTTAACCTACTTTTTAATGCCCTTTCAAAGATTTTTGGCCGAATAGATACTGCTTTATTATCACAAAACCAATAACTGATTGTAATTAATTTTTATTACACATCAATAAACATGTATAATCATTATATAGCAACTTACCTTCGAAATGTATTAATTTAATGTAGAAAACGTTTCTAATTAGTAAAGTACAGAAGTTTATAAACCGTTTTGTACGAAAAATATTCAAACATCATTGATCTACATTAAACACCAGCTTCGGTCACATTTTAATCAAGAACAATGCAAAAAAATATCAATACTTTCGTAAGATATATGAAAAATCTCTTTTGTAAAAGCAGTTCTGCGCATTCCAATCCGTCATTTTATGATTTTCTGGGTGGGTAAGAATGATTAAAAAACAAAATTTTTCCATTTCGGTGGAGCTAAGTTATGATGTTAACATTTGTAACATAAAAATCTAGAATGCTGGCGCAGACCAAAATATACTAAAACGGTTTTTGTAGATTGCAGTTTAAGTCTTTTATATATAGGCTGTCAAACAATTTCGGATTTTTATACGTTTCTAGAACTGAAGAAACTAAAATATAATCAATTTTCAATATTAAAATATAATCAATCACCGTGTGTGAGAAAAAGACGTACACATTTTCAGTCCTTTGGTTCCTGATAATCTTTTCCATCACGGGTGTCTCCCAATGTCGCTTTTTTTGTGAACTTTCCTTCCTATTCCTCTTTAATAAATCGTCAATAATAATATACGCTGCACTCGTGATTATGCTCCAACTTCGTAAAGAACGGAACCTTTAAACAATTTGCAGTTTAACTTCAACACACAACCAACCAGATTGATCGCGAGCACATGGAACATTTTGTGTCCGAGCTGTCAAACCAGAAAAACCAGAGAGATTGATTCACCAAACCTGTCTCCGGGGTTAATCAATCATCCATGTTTTGCTCTGCTTCTCCGGTGTGGACGCGGCTTTAACTCTTGCCCCGTCCACACCGGAGAAGCCGAGCAAAACATTGATGATTGATTCACCACGGAGACAGGTTTGGTTAATCAATCTATCTGGTTTTCCTGGTTCGACAGCTCGGGCACAAATTGTTCCATGTGCTCTCGATCAATCTGGTTGGTTGTGTGTTGAAGCTAAACTGCAAATTTATTGTTTAAAGCAAATTGTTTAAATGTCCCGTTCTTTACGAAGTCGGCGTATAATCGCGAGTGCAGCGTATATTATCATAGACGATTTATTAAAGAGAAATAGGAAGAAAAGTTCACAAAAAAGGCGACATTGGGTGACACCCGTGATGGAAAGTCGAGAAGCATGTGGCGGGATTCGTCTTATGAAGGATTTATTTGCTGGTGGACAATTCAGAAATTTTTGTCGAATGTCAATGGAAGACTTTGAATATCTACTTGCTTTGACTGAACCGGAAATAAGGAAGAAGACACTAATTATAGAAGTGCTATATCTGCAAGAGAAAGGTTGTCAATAACTTTACGCTTCTTGGCAATTGGAGATTCCTTCACGAGTTTGATGTTCCTCTTAAAAGTTTCTATACATACGTACTTGCAAAATTATTATTAAAGGTAATTGGTAATTTTTTAGCAAACGTCGTACTAGAGCAACACAACGGGCTATTGACGACGGTCCGAGATCAAACCCTTAAGGGAAAGATTCGAGGTAATTTTTGAACAACTGTCAGATGACGAAGCAACAACTGAGCTAACACCTCACTCTCCAAATGTCCACAGCAACCCAACGTGAGGACTCTCGGCCACGACAGATTTAAGGTGCACCGACCGCCTCTACATCATACGCTTACAAACATCCTTGCCCGGACCCAGATTTGAACCAGGAACCTTCCTAACACCTTTACCACTATACCGGTTGGTCGGCACAAAATTATTATTACTAAGCAGATTATTGCAATGAACAAGATAAAAAATTTTTACTGAATATTTCACTCATAATATGTTACATAATATTGAATGTTTCATTCAATTCGGCCTATTTCGACAAAACGTATTTATATTGCCAGTGCGACAGTTTAAAATTTTCTTCAATTGCAAAAAAAGTTGAAATACATTTTAACTAGCCTTCTCTTCTTTATCTTAAATTTAGAAGTCCAAAAAATTTAGAAGAAGCTTAAATTGCAAAGTTCCCCATTACCACTCTTCGTCTAAATACACATGGATGGAACCTTCCAATAATTTGATAATGTAATAAATTTATTTTAAAACGTAGAGGAATAAAATTTAATGAAAGTTCAGTCAGGGCTTCCATGAACAAGAAAAGCTGAAACTCCTGCAAAAGCTTTTCATCAGAAAAAATAGTTATTGATTAAATGTTTTTAATTGTTTTATCACCTTTCTTTTACTGAACTTGGTTTTAAATTTATAATATCAACTTTACTGTAAATATTATTGCTGAGGGCAGGAAGGAGGCGGTAAGTTTCAAGTAGTCCAGGGGTGGCCAACTTTTTACATAATATACGTCTATTTTTTTCACATACGAGTTCATATGCTTCGTACAACTCAAGCACCTTTTCTACTTTTTTTAAGTTTTCATGGTCCAGCCTTACTCTTAATAACCTTTTTAATCAAGGTATGTTTATAGACATAATTAACATTTTAAAATGAATTAATTATTGTATGTAAAACAATATATATTGCATTGCTTTCCATTAATGACACTTTTGGGATTGGGTTTCGCTAGTCTTTGAATATTTGGTGTTAAATTTGTTACTGAGAACAGCAGATAATTCTTCAAATTTGAATCAGTAAATCGCGACTTTCGTTTTGCTTTTCATGAATGTAAACTTCATTAATGAAAATACTAGTTCACATCTGTATGTCGTTCCTAATAATAACAGCAGAATAATTATCAAAAACGTCTACAGGTAGATGGACAGAGAGGTTTTCTAGCCTTTTTTGTTAACCTACTTGTTTCTTACAATACCTTTTTGTCTGCCAGACACGGAAGCATAAATTTAAACTTTTTCAATATGCCGGAACCAAATTGTTCTAGATTCTGAAGGAAATATCTGGAATGCAATGTTTCCATAAAGGAAATCAAAACACGTAATATACCTTTGGATTTTCTTAATTACAGGCTTATTTGATGAGTACTTTGCTTTTGTGAATATTAAGAGGTTCTTTTTTTTTCTATTTAAGTTTAGCTTTGTATTTAACCTTAGTTTATTTTGTTCCAAAGGGTTTACTATTTAAACTATGAAGTGAGGCATCCATACTAGTTTTTAACATACTGAAAACAAATTTTAAAGTGTTAATTCCCCTCTTGAAAGGCATCAGTTCAAACCTCCGTAACCTTCCAACTGTGAAGAATCAGTGTCAAAATTAGCCAAAAAAATACTTTGAAATTCAACCTCTGCCTGTTTTTAGTGAGTAGAAAGAAATATTTGCTATAGTCAAGTGTTATTCTACTATAGATGCCAACTCCTAGTGTCCTGAGCTCCTTGTATTCCCACAAACGTGAGAGGCAAATATTTCCAATGAGAAATTATATAAATTGTTAAAAGAGCATCTACACCAAGCGTGCCATAGGAGTTTGATCCCCTTGAAAGTTTTTATGGTAGACCCAGGAACCTCAAACATAAGGTGTAAATATGACGAATAATAGAAATAACTAAATATGCAAAATGATTCGATCTCTCTTAATAGACTACTTTACCAGAAGAGATGTACAGTTCTAGAGACCAGAACACATTGGGTTCTACATGTCGCACCACAGCAAGAAAAGTGATACAAGTCAAAAAATAAAAATTTTGATGTTTTGTCATTCAAAAATATGTATGAGGTGCCCCAGCGTGTTATATTATGATTCTATAGAATATAATAGAAGTTACCACCATATATACTTACCTAAAACTTAAAAAAGAAGCTTATACTATTTCAATATAAATTTATAGTATCCTTTAAGTTGATGTTTCTCAAATTCTGCTATTTTGAGTTGTGTCACTTTTCTTGCCGGGGTGCGATAAGTTTGAGTCCTGGTCTCTCTCTCTCTCTGATATGAGGTTTAAATATTCGACAAATACACTGACAATATTCATAATTGCTTTTCAAATAATATATAGTTCTGAAATACCCTTGTATATAAAGTGATGTTTGTTTCATACCTCTCAATAATTTTTAAAAGTTGGCACCACTACATCCCAATTTATGCTACCATCTCTACTAGGGAATCCAATTATTTTCAGATAAAAAAGGTCATTCTTCAGGTGTTCCTGAGTAGGTACAAATTTTTAAACTTTTTGAATAAAATAACATGCATTCTGTTCCAGGATATTTCATTTGAATACTATTAATATTCAATTAAAAAAAACAGGATTCGAAGTTTGATTTCAATCAGTATTTTTTTTAATTTAGGTCATGATTTAAATTGGCATACCCTGTTTTCAATATAATTTTGGGGTGAACTAAGTACAAGCATAGTTCTTAACTTATTTGAATAAAATAACATGTTTATCTTGTTCAGTTATTTCATTTTCAATATCATTAAACATTCAATAAGAAAAAAAAAATTTTAAATTTGGATTTTAATCAATTTGATTTATTAAATCATCATTATTTCATATAAAATACCAAAAATTTATTTATGAATAAGGTAGGTAGGTAGTTGATTAAATGTCACATTAGAACAACTGAATAGGCTTCAGATAAATGAACTAAGTTCACAAAATCAGAAAAAAATCTATATCATACTAGGGGGCCTGCCCCCTGCTCGCTAACGCTCGCCAACCCCCGGAGGATTGCTTCGCAATCCTCATTGGTTCGCTGCGCGAACCTATGGTCGCTTCGCTCGCCTCAATGAAGACATGTGTCCTAGCAGAAGGGATTGTTTACAAAATATGTTACCAAAAAAATGTTTTTCAAATCTAAATTTGCTGTATTACAGAAAAAATATATACAGTATCTCTAAAATCAGAATTCAAATGAAAACTTTGTGCAAATTTTGACTCGAAATGTGAGCGTTGCTTTGGAAATTGAATACCCAGCATGTTGTTTGTGTGTACATTTTCCCAGCACTCAAACGACCCACACTTTTTCATTGAGTTTGTTGCCGAAAGTTGTAGTGCAAGCGTCTGGTTGAACTATAATTGTTGGCCCTGAAAAGGACCGTTTTTTAAATGGCCCTGTAAAGATCCTCCACTTTCTTTGATTTCTATTATAAACTAACTGCAACAGCTCATTAAAATTTCCTTTTTTTTTCAATAAAATTTCATCCGATAACGCTATAAATTCAATCGATGCGCGAGACTTCGCGATAAACAAACAATCGTACAGTGTTGCCAAAACGCGATTAAAAATAACGTCTTTTTCGTGAGCCACGTAAGAGAATTATATATATAGATGCAAAAAAAAAAAAACTAAAACATATTTAAATACAAATAAAATTGTTTTCTTCAAAAATGTTTTTGATTTCCAGAAACAAAAGCCGTCTTTCCAACACTTATATCTTCCATAATACATCAGTCTTATTGGAAATTAATTATCTTCGACTTTATTTCTCCTTTCCGTTCATTCCGGAAGATGGACACACCGGCTAATATCAGGAACACTCTTTCAAAAGATTCGAAATCTTAAAGAATCGATTTTCACACTTGTTACTCGGTGCACCGAGATTTTGGCGTCTTTGGTTCTTATGTTTTACTAATTTATCGCTTTTCTTCAATTTAACACGTCAAGCCCTTTCTCGCCAAATCGTTCACCCAAACATTTTGTGAGGACGGGGGAGGGAGTAGGTAACATTGTACTGAAATGCCACCGGTCCCAAGTTCTATTGCTATTCTATTCTAAGCGCGTTTTGATGAGATTTTGATCTACTTGCGCGTAACACAGATTGATTTTAGATAATTGTTTTTTGTTGATTTCGTTGGAACTCGTAATTTTAGATAATTTAATTATTAATCTGTTATCTCTGTTGTGATTCGATCAGCGTGGATATGCTGGAGATTGCCGATCAAGCTTCTTCTGATGGATTTGAATGTTTTAAATGCGGGAAAACTTATGCTCACACTCAATATACTCTGTTTATATATCAATGATGCACCCCACTCCAATCTGCGATGTGTGACCTAGAATCACCCAGGTGCCATCATATGAATTGCATGCCATCATATGAATTGTATGCCATCATATGAATATGTCACGCTATATGTGATTTCGTTGGTATTTCCATAAGCAGTTTTTATTTAGCATCCTATTTTATCCAAGCTTTTTTTTTTCTGTTTATTTAAGCATTGATTTCAATTTTTCTTGTTTGTATTGATTTCAATTGCTTTTTCTTGTATGTGTTGAATGTCCTACTGGAAAGCAGACCCTTGTTCATATGCAAGCAGAACTTTTCAAGTGCTTTATATCCTTTCCCGACACTAAAAAACGACTGCACTATACGCATGTTGACATCAAATGCCGGTGTTTCAGCTCCGTCGCACTTGGAAATTCTTGTGAAAGTATATGCACTGGGTTTAGTAGCATTACAAGTAGAGCGAAAAACACTAAGTTTTGAGAAAATCCAAGTTTTTCACTAATGTTAATGGACACGGAAGGAGACTTGCATGAACTGCACAGTAAGTTTTTTACAAGTCCTCTTGGGACTTGTTCATCAACTATTAAATAATGAGGAACTTCAGAGTCCATATCACAATTTAATTCTTCTTTCGAACTCGCTTCTAATGTCTGACAACGCATATTTGTATCTTGAATGTTTAAATTACCAAGTGAATTAGTTTCTACACTGCATATTTCTTTACACCATCGCTTAGCAGCTTTCTGTTTACTAACTGTGGAGGAGCGTTTTCGTCTCGCCATTATGCTTAAGTATAATAAAAAGAATTGTTACAAAAAGCAACAATAATTATGTCACAATGAAATTTGTATAAAATACAGTCAAACTCGCTTATAACGAGCACAAAGGGATCGCGATATTTGCTCGTTATAACCAAAAACTCGTGAAAAAATCATAAAAATTCATACATACTCTTATTATATTATGTATACATACTCACTTTATATTTTATTTCTGTGCAGTACAAAAGAAGTTGGTTAATTTGTTTTGAATTGTCTTACTGTCTCTTTCTTGTGTTATTGTTCATTGGAGAAGACTCATGGTCCTAAAAACATTGTCATTTACACCCCTGGCTTCGATAAAAGATAGAAGTTTTTCTGCAAACTGAAAAGCCATTAAGTATGTTGGGAGCAGTTCAGCTTGAAATTCTTCACATTCGTCGTTATCATCGTCGCTTTCATTATTTTTTTCACCTGCTTTAGCTTGAATTTCAGCTACAATATCCTTAGGAGTAGGTATCTCGGAAGTGATAACATTGGCCCCCTATCAACAGATAAATAATTTTCAAATTATTCTCTACTCTTTTCCAAGTTGTATACCTCTTCCTCAGTGATTTGCCCCTCTTGAGAAATGTCCAATCCAGCCTTTTGGAAGCAATTGGTAATGCATGTCGATGTAACGTTTTCCCATGCATCGTTCATTAAACGTATCGCTTCAAGTATGTTTACATTAGCATTTGAGGTTGTTCTTATTTTTTCTCTTCTGTCAATAAGCATCAAAATCAAGTGCTTACGAAAGTTTGATTTAAAACTTCTGATGACCCCTTGGTCCATAGGCTGGATGATACTTGTAGAATTCGGTTCCATGAAAGAATTAACTGAGCTGAAGAAGTGAAAGTCAATAGAAATTTTATGAATCACAAAAATGTTGTTCGCTATAACCGGGGTTTGCTCGTTAAAAGCGAGTTATGATCCCATAGACTTAACAGTGTACCAACCAAGTATTTCTGATTTCCTCGTTAAATCCGGGTTCTCGTTAAAACAGTGTTCGTTATAAGCAAGTTGTACTGTATGAAAGAACTCGAAGATATTATTGAGCATTGCACTTAATCTTAAAAGAATTAAAATACCAAAATAAGAAGAAATGAGCTTTTATCAACAATTTCTCGTCAATAAATGTGGAGTAATTCACTTCATTCAAACTGAAAAAGTAAGCATTAGAAAGACCTGAGAAATTAAATAACATGAGAAAAGGTTTTTAATTGTGCAAAGTGTAAGTATTTTTATATTATTTTAATAAATGTTTATTGTCCTTGAGAGTTATGCAATACTTCCGTCACTTCCTATGTAACTTTTTTGTACAATAAACATGAAACCAATTTTAATTGTTTTCCCTAATGTTATATATCAGAGATTCCCAACCGGTGGTACACGTACCACTGGTGGTACGAGCAACCCAAATATTCTACGAAGTTTGTTCGATTTTTAGTATGTACAACCACGTTATAGGAAAAATGGGATTATATGAAATCAATTTTGTGATTAACGTTTTTATTACATTGTAATAATTGGTAATTGGTAATTTTTAGTTAACGTCGTACTAGATCAACACAACGGGCTATTGACGACGGTCCGGGATCAGTCCCTTAAGGGAAAGATCCGAGGACAACACCTCGTAATTTTGAACCACGGTCAGATGACGAAGCAACACCTGAGCTGGCACCCCACTCTCCAAACTTCCACGCCAACCCAACGTGAGGACTTTCGGCCACGACAGATTTAAGGTGCACCAGCCGCCTCTACACCATACGTTTACAAACATCCATGCCCGCACCCGGATTCGAACCAGGAACCTTCCGATCTAGAGGCTAACACCTTAACCACTATACCGGTTGGTCGGCCATTGTAATAAATAACGGTAACAGTAGCACATTATTTAAATAGAAACTTTGTTGCTGATTATCTATTTCTATTCAATGGTTATCTCGGCGAAATTAAATTGATATCACTGCCTGTCTTATGCCATTTGTTACTAGTTACTTGTGTGAGAGTGGTTTTTCTGAACTTTTGTGTATAAAAATTAATATAGAAACAGAGTAAGTGTTGAAGAGGACTTAAGAGTGAAGTTACGCTCCATTGCTCCTGATATTTTAATAAAAGACAAACAACAATTTCACACTAAAAATTGATTTTTGATAATGTTAATCTTTGTTTGCTTAATTTATACTAATTATTTAAAATTATTTGTTTTTAGACCTGTGAGTAAAAAATAAAACTGTAATTTTCAACAATCGTTTTATTTTTTAATTTATTAAAACATCATTAGTATGAAATACAAGTGCATTAATCATAAAATATGAAGCTTTCTTAGTATTTTAATTAAAATTGAACAAGTCATTAGGCACTTTTCTGACATTAAATATATGTTTCTAAAAAAATATAAGACTGGTGTTACGCCAAAAATTTCAAGTGGTATGCAGTTACTAAAAGGTTGGGAACCAATGTTATATATGATAACAGAAATATCAATATCCACATAGAAATTGGGCCTTAAAAATTGAAATCATGTTAATAAGTATATCCAAGTATTATTTTTACATTCATAGGTTCCAAGCATTATTTTTACATTACTTTATACGAAGAATATAAAGACAATATTTTTTACATAGTAGAACTTGCTTGAAATGTTGGAGTAACATTTCTATAAGCAAAAATGACAAGGTATTGCAATGGCAATACAGCTATTTATTTATAAGTGAGTTCACAATGTAGAGTTCCTATATTTTTCAATAATGTGGTGTGCAAATATATTAAGAAATTTCTTTACCAATTAGTTTTGGTCAATTTGGTAAGCAGGACATTGACAATTTTTAATCAGTTTAATATTTTTTCATTTTAACTTATGTAAAATATCAAACCTCTTGAAAATAAGAAGGAAAATATTGCTAATTTCTTTTTACTACTTGGTATTTAACAAAATATCAACTATGATTATCCAACCTTTTTTATCTACAAAAGCATTCAAAGAATTAATCTTATTTTTATAATTTTGTTTTGAAGAATGATTTTATTCTTATGTTAATGTTTTGTCATATCTGTCAGAAAAACATGTTCTTTCTAGTTTAAAAAATATCTACCTGCATAAAAGTCTTTATAGTATATTTCCTATTTTTTGTATCACAATGAACAGCCTATGATGAAGAATGAAAATAAAATCAGAAAATTTACTCAACTGAAAAAGTTTTAAAATTGTCACAATCTGTTTTCTTTCATTTTTAAAATTTTCATTTTGTTTGTTTTTCTTATTAAGGGCAACAATAGTAAACACCAAAACCAACTAAAAAATCATGTTTAATTAACACTTGGAGAAGTATACTTTTCATTAAAAAAACTTCCATCACACAAAATTGGTTTCAGTAAATTTGCAAGTTAAAACCCAAACACATATGCTTACGAAATGAAACACTTACCAATATGTGTCTGTATTTATCATGAAAATATAGGAGTACTGATAGAATCTTTGCCAGTTTTTCAGATGGAATAGGTGCAGGGTGTCTACTAAATTTCTGTTGGTCCATTTAGGGACATTTGGAAGAAACTTTAGGGACTTTAAATGCATGATCTGATTTTACAAGATTATGTGGGTCAGTTAGATGCAAAGATACTTTAAAATCCCACTGTTTTTATTACTTAATCTAATCTAAAAAAAAGATGACTTTAGTATCAAACTTCAGCTGTTTTCTAAATAAAATTTTAAAAATAAAGAAAAACCATTAATTATGTCACAGTAGATGAACATATTAAACAAATACTCTATTATATTCATTATTTTTGTTTTCTGAATACTTGAAAATTATCAAAAATTGAAGAAATCAACAGTTACTTAAAAAATATTTCGTCTTTTGTTTTATGCATCAAATGAAGTTGGTAAAAAAATTATATATCAATTTGTGTATTTAAAAAACTGTCTCCGAATATGGTTGCATTGGGGGAGTTGCACTATTTTAATTTTCTTTTCAGTTTTCATTATTTCTTTGTCTAATTGTTCAATTTCATCATTTGCAATTTTCATTTAAGTTCAGCTGCAGCCACCTTTTGTTTTCGCCTTAAAATTTTTTTTACAAATTTTCGGGACAAAATTTATTATTTTGGGACTAGAAGACACCTTGAGGTGGGACCATAAAGCGTCATGTTCGAGAAATTAGTCGAGCAAGGAGGCTGATCCAAGAACATTGCTTGAATTTGCAAATAATGTGAAGAAAATTTGCATACGAATAAATATCTAACACGAATCAGAAGTGCAAATAGAAGCTGTAAAAGCAAAACTGGATGAGATGTAGGTTACTAATGGTCAAGAAATTAAAGGAATACCAGCAACAAGAAAAGCACACTGCTTTTGCTCATATGCAATCTGGAATTGTATTTTAGTCTTGTATCTGACTGAAAAAGGTACTTTGTTGAATTTCAGATCTAGTGACTTGAAAATGCCAGGTCTGATAAATATATTTAACAATCTTTAGAAGGTGAAAAAATAGAAAAATCTGAAACTGCAGATGGTAATTGTACCGTATGGTAATGAAGAATTCCATGGACTGAAATCATATGTGCAATACCAAATCAGGTGCTTGCTGCCAACTAAAATAGCAGGAATGTTTAAATTTCAATCTGATGAGCATGTAGTTTGGTATAAAAGAGAAACAATTGAATCAACTGCTGTGTCTTGTACATTGCTCAATTATCAAGGATTTTATAAATTTTTAGAATTTCTATGAATAATGTAACGCATTATGTAGAGCATAAAAAATATCATAGATGAAAAATTAAGCAAGGAATATACAAAGATGATTCAAATTTTCACACGAGTCGTGTCTGTCACACCATTAAATATTTTTTTAATTAAAGTTTCTTAAAAATTACATTTAAAATGAAAGTTCAGTTTGTGTAAGCCAAAATTTCGGAACTTCAAATGTGTCACAATTGAATGATAATGAAGGGTCACAAAAAAGCATGTCTGTCACAATATATTTTTACTTTGTAAATGTAAATAATTTTTTCTTGGGTTGAAAGTTTCGTATTGTTTGTAAATAACGTACACATAGATACATCAGCATACCAAATTTCATTCAGATACATCAACTTAATGTTAACCTATCTTTAGATATTTCACTCAGAAATGCAACATTATAAACACACTGCGGACTGCTTCCTTAAAAGTAAAACTATTTAATTTCTCATGACGTAAAATAATTTGTCAAACAAATGTCGGCAAGTCAGTCGATTATGCAACATAAGCATACTGCTTTATTAAAAGTAAAGCTATTTCATTTCTGCTAACATTAATCAATCAATAACCTAGTTTGTAAGTCAGCAGTAGAGATTAGAGATGGGCGATCCCCTCAGGAGCTGACTCAAAGAGCTAGCTCTCTTGACGGAGTGAGCGAGAGTTGATTCGTTAAAAAAGAGCTGTAGCTCTTTTTTAACCAATCAGGGCTCAAGAGCGGTAACTCTTTTTTAACGAATCAGCGCTTCCGCATGCGAACACCAGTTCAGTGATTCTTTTGGGAGTTGATTCTTTTGGGAGTTAACTCTTTTCGAGAGCTAACTCTTTCGAAGAATCATTTCCGCATTCGATCTTTTGCGCTCACTGATTCTTTTGGGAGTTAACTCTTTTCGAGAGCTGGCTCTTTTCGAGAACTATTGCTCTCGAAGAGTCAATTCTTCATACGCTTTTTTGCGCTCCCCAGCTTTTTGTTACTTTTTTGAAGTTTCAAATTTTTAAATATCTATGTATTATCAAATCATAAATGTTATTATTTTTATTTTTAATTCCATTTTAGGTTGAAAGCGCGTTTTAACGGCTTAAGTCATGCCACGCCTTTTAGCACTAATTAAAACTAGTTTTAAGATTGTTATTGAAACATATTCTAACAATTATTATATTATTTACTTAACATTAATCTAATAATAATAATAATAAAACCTTGATATCTCGGGTGTGATATCTTTATAAAGCTACGCAAAATTAAATTAAACGTAACTTCTTTTTATTGCATTGCCTTCACAAAGCAAGACATTTTGAAAAAGTTTTATTAAAAGACAGGGACGGGATTTGGATTTCGAAAATCTTTGAGACAACGAATATTCGAGGGTATATTATACCTATATCTTAAAATAAATAGTTAAAAATCTTAAGTATTTAAATAAATTATTAATATTTTTATTATTTGATTTCAAAATATCATTTAAGTTATCAGAAAGTCTCATTTGGTCCTTAAGTGGTTTTAGCCCAGGACATTATAGAAGGAGGTGTTTTACGGAAAAGGGCATCGTTAAACTTTAAAACTCACAACGCGGACAGAATTAAAGGTTCCCCAGACAAAAATTTCCCATAAATATTTTGACTTTCTCCAGACCTTTTGAATTTCTTCTAAATTTTGTTCCCTTGCTATTGACGGCGGGCCAGAATCAATCCCCTAAGGGAAAGATCCGAGGACAACGCCTCGTTATTTTGAACCATGGTCAGATGACGAGACAACACCTGAGCTGGAACCCTCTCTCCAAACTTCCACACCAACCCAACGTGAAGACTTTCGGCCACGACAGATTTAAGGTGCACCAGCCGCCTCTACACCAAATATATATATATATATATATATATATATATATATATATATATATATATATATATATATATATATATATATATATATATATATATATATATATATATATATAGTACATTTTCTATACAAATGGATACGATTCACACTATTTCCAAATAAAAAACCTTTCTAAAATTATATTTCCAGAAAAAAAAAAAACTTTAAATTTAGATTTTGCCAGGTTTATGGTCTTTTAATGGCCAATTCCGGTG